>JALBCR010002833.1:0-437491 GCA_030710515.1 Abscondita cerata | reverse complement strand
AAACAAAAGTTTGCACATTGTGAAGCGGGCTTAAGGGTATCATTTACAATTCTAACAGCAGGTAGTCTCAGCAGGGGTTATCTTATAGAAGGACTGTAGAATGAATCATTACACTAAGCACGTTTTAGAAAATAGGTAATTTACGTTGCTTACTTAATTTTTTCTTTAAAGAATATATTTGAAGGTATCGCTAATTAAACACCATAGCTCGATTAATTATCGAATCAAAATTTTGTTTAGGAAATGTTTACAAAATAAAATTAGAAATAATTTTGATTTAAAAACGTCTACAAGCAATAACTTTTAAATTAAATCAAAAACTAAACATGGTTATTTGGGTTGACTGATTATTACTTATTTTTAAATAAATCTAACCTACTAATTATTGTAAGTTATTAAAAAAATCATTAAACTCTCTATTCATAATATTTAGTCCTTACAAAATGTATATTTTATGACGTTTCATTTTTTTCTGTAGTTAATATAAAAGTGAAAATAAAAACTAAGGCAATTCTTATTGTCAACGTATATATTTAGTTTTTGACAAGAATTTATTACATAATTATAATTAAGATACCAAGTTATAGTTTAAAATTAAATGAAAACTTTTTTAAATAAAGGTATTACTATATAAATAAATATAAGAAATCAATAATGGGTGTGACCTCCATTATTATTGATACATTCTTGGAGGCGTCTGCTCATTGACGCTATCAAGGTATCAATATAATTAATATTAATCGTTTCCCATGCGGTATCAATGGCTGCAATTAGTGCATTACGGTTTACTGGTATAAAATTTGGCCCTTGTTGTCTTCGGATAACAGCAAGTATTCGAGCCCAAACATTTTCGATAATGTTAAAATCTGGGCTTTTTGCTGGCCAGGGTAACAGCTCCAGTTATTTGCTTGTATCCAGTTGCGCACAACCTGCGAAGTATAGGGTCATCATATCCCGATAGTTAATTATCGAATGTTCCAAGAAAATATGTGTAAATAGTAAATGGAATCTACTAACGTAACGTTAAGTCGTTAATTATAGTTACATAACTCTCCTTTCATAAGATATAGTTCATATTAATATGCTTATTGTAAAGCTTCGTACACACCTGAACAACAAACCGAGGAACAAACAGAACAACGAACCGAACGGCAATCGGAACATTAATTTGGACGGTGCTACGTACGAATTTTAGAACAGATTCGCAAGTCCTGATTGTTCCACGAACGGTTTGCGGCGTTCCCGCAACTTGTCGGTTTTTCTCCGACATCAAAGAAAATGCGCGCGAATGCGTTTGCAGGTTTGGACGAATCTAAACAAAACGGCGAACAAACTTATGCGGGAGAATTAAATTATTTATTTTTGTCCTCCCTTTTGTGGGTTTGTTGTGTTTTAGGTAATATTATGGAGTTGACAGAAGAAAAATGTTTTAAATTAATCAGTGTTTAAGAATGCAAGAAAAAAATGATGTCCCTATTAGCATCATTTGGGCGGGAAATTTCCAAAATAAAAAAAAAGCGAAGTAAATTATAATTTTTACTCTTCTTTGTGCGTAAAAATTTGGTTGGCACTATCTTCTTGTTTTCCGCAATTTTCTCTTCTCAATAATAAATATATGAACTGAAAACTACTGAAAATAATTATGAACCCCCAAGAACTGCATCGAATACATATTTTGTTTTTTAACATCAGATTTCCAAATATCTCGCATAGCCATAAGTGAATGTGTACATAAATATTTCTCAAAGATAAGTTTTTGCACGCAAGTATAAATGCGCAGAAATAAAATCGGTGTCAGAGATTAGCAAAGTAACTTAAGCAATATTATTAAATCAGCGAAATAACAATGAAAATTCCTACTACCAGCGTTAAAAGCTCTTAATATAGAAATCTGTAGCAACGTTATCTTCTTTTAATAAATTCTCAGGTAGCTATTTATTGAACACAATTTACATAGAACACACTTCTTCACTATAAGAGGTTGTGATTTGTGCACCGATATGTCCATTTATATCAATTATGGACTTTGTGTAAGCCTAGAAATATGTATTATCTCCATATACGGGGTGTTTGCTTGCATGAATGTTACAAAGGCGAGAATTTACTACGACTAAGTCTTTATATACCAAAACCTATAAGGAAATAATGTCTATCAAAATTTGCATCCAAGAAAACACCATTTGCCAGTTTTAGTATTTGATCGAAATTCAGAGTACGTACTAATAGCGTCCTTATGCCAGTGTAGTGAAACCTTTATTTAACTAATAAATAAATTATATACGCGTTTGTTTTACGATTTTATGATTTATGTTTATTACTTACTTATACTATGGTGAGATCTATATCTTGAAAGATAGAATCGGCGAAGATTTAGAAGTGAAATTCATGGGTGGTGACTTTAGGAGGTACGTTTACAGCTTTTATAGTGTCTTTTTTGTTTTAATTTAAGATGTGATATCAGATAATAATAATAGTATTTAAAACTATTTAACACTAATTAAACTAGTATGGAGTGATAATTTATGTACGCGTAAACGTGATAAGAGTTTTTATAAACATATAATCCACAAAAATTCAACAATAAAAAATAATAACTATTCACGTATTCCACTATAGAAATCTTTCCAAGAGATCTGTATTAAAAGGTCAGGAAACTTTTAAACATTAATTATTATTAACGCGCACGATTACGATTGTTACGTAGGTGATTAAAAATGAAAGTGAAAAGATTTTAATTTGTCCCATTCTTGTTTTTTTGTCTAAATAATATTCTAATGTCGATGACCCAATTAAGTTATTGTTGGTTTAGCTTAATTGAAAGTCTTTGAATAGTTTAAGGATTTGCATCTACTAGCATCAATCACGTCCAATTAGCTTTCGTCTGTCGAAAGGCACGATAGTTGAAATGCGGAACTTAATTTTAATCATTAAATGTTTTTTCGTAAAATAATGCAAAAATCGCAATACGGAAATCTGATTTGTAAATAACTAATCACGTTTTGTTGTAAAACAAAAAAAACAATTTATGAATGCAGAAAAAATTTCAAAAAATAGTTTCAAATTGCCACAACAATAGTTCAAGCGGATTGTAAAAAACGGCAAGAAAATGTTTAACCAGATTTTTATGGTAGAGAGACATGCAATAAAGGTAAAAAACATAATCCGGATTAAAGGTTAAGCTGGGGATTGTTTTTATGGGGTTGCAATTGGGTGGACAATAGTTTTCTGTAATACAGTTGTAGATCTGTAAAAAGGCTACATTTTTATGCACTCATAGACACAAAATTCGGGACATGCAAAATTTAGACCAAATTCAATGCGCGATAACTCTTTCCTCCATTGTCCGATTTTTTTTTTAAAATGTAGATAATTGTTTCGGTTTTAATTAATTTTATTTAATTTTCAAAAATACAGTTTACGTGTTGAGATATACAGGAAAATAAAAAGTGTATTTTTTCTTTTAACTTTGTAACACTCTGTAGAGTAATGTAGCTATATAAACTACACCGGATATGCATTTCTGCCGAATATGATGCATTTTTAATCTTTTTGATGTTTTATGTTTTTTTGGTGTCGTTATCGGTTTGGGAGATATGAATTTTTAAAATAAACATAACACTTTTTTGCAACAATTTTTTAACAATGTTAATTGTTTGGAATGTTTAAGTTGTCCTGGATACGTATTCTGTCTTCATTTGTCAAATAGTTTTGTCAAACATTTCCAGCATTTAAAACGTTGTATCTTGAGTGAATTCCGAATTTAGAAAGGGCCGTTGCAAAAGTTTTGTAAGACTGGAAGTTATGGTAGAAGACCTGAATCTGGAAGAAAGCGTGCAACTACCGCCATTGAAAATCGCTTTATTAGACTTTCAGTTTTAAGAGATCGGCATACTAGTGCAGTAGTGATAAGAAATGAATTTCAAAGAGTTCATCAAGTTGATGTCAATAAAATAACGGTAAGAAGAAGACTCAATGAAGTTAATTTACGGGCCAGAAGACCGACAACTGGACCAGAGCTCCTAAGACAGCATCGAGTTAATAAACTTCTTTTTTCGCAAGAACACTTTAACTGGAACCTACAGGAGTGGAGACAAGTTCTGTTTTCTGACGAGTCCAGATTTTGCATGATGGACGAAAAAGAGTATGGAGGCGACAAGGGGAGAGATTCGCACAATGTAATTTTAGCAAAAGGCTTATCTTCGGTGCTGGATCCATTATGGTGTGGCGGTATTTCATTTAGCGCTCGAACAGAACTTGTTTTTCTTGACAGAGGAACTCTAACTGCACAAAGGTACATTGAAAAAATGCTGGAAGAACACGTTGTTGTTTATGTACAATTTATTGATAACGACTTCGTTTTTATGCATGACTATGCTCGTCCGCATACTGCCAGAATAGTGGTCCAATATTTAGAAAAGGTTGGAATAAACGTTATGCGCTGGCCCACTCGTAGTCCTGACATTAATCCCATAGAACATATATGGGACATGTTAAGTAGACGAATCAGAGAACGTCAAGGACAGCTATTCACTCTCCATCAGCTCCGAAATGCTCTGGAAGAAGAATTGAATGCATATCCGGTGTAGTTTTAATAGCTACATTACTCTACAGAGTGTTAGAAATTTAAAAGAAAAATACATTTTTTTATTTTCCTGTATATTTCAACACGTAAACTATATTTTGAAAATTGAATAAAATTAATTAAAACCGAAACAATTATCCACATTTTGAAAAGAAAAACATTGAAATCGAACAATGGAGAAAAGTGTTATTGCACATTGAATTTGGTCTAAATTTTGCATGTCCCGAATTTTGTATCGGTGAGTGTATTTATGACTTTTTTCGCATAATTACAAAATTTCGAGAAAAACGCAAAAAACTACTTATTGGGATTTTCATTTTTCATTTTCGCTAGGCACAATTAAATTATAATAAAAATTGACATAAGTTTATTTTTTATATCCCAAATTACCCTAAATTTTTTCAAGTGAATATTAATAGTAATTTTAAAAAAATCAGATTTTTTTGAATAAATGAAATTTTTTGCATATTTGGAAGAAAGTGTCAAATCACATCATAAAGAGTATAATTTTTTTGTTTTGATTTGTACTTTTTGATTTAAAACTTAAAAGTAATAAGTTAAAATTCAAAACCTTCTCTAAAATGCAAAAATCGAAAAAACTGTCCGAAAATAATAAATTTTACATTGTTAGATAATAACACCATTGAATTATACGGGAAACAATACAAAAGAATGTAAGGTTTATGATTTTTAAAGTAATTTTGTTTTTAGCCTCCTGACGTGTAAACGTCAAATTAACATTGAAACTAAAACCCTGAAACGTTATGATTACGTACAGTGCACGCACAGCATGCGTAAAAATTACCCAAATCGTTCGCCCTTAAGGTACATTTGTCAATAAAAATCTTTTTATGGAACAAAAATATGTTTACTAAATCAACAATTACACAACTTTTTTACTGTTAAATGGTAAAAATAATGTAATTTGTAATATTTTTAGTTTCATGTAAATGATTAGCGCCACTTATGTATTGTGAAAAACAGTTCATTTCACGACCGATATTGACAATTGACAGCAAAATATTTGTTAATTTTTACCATTTAAAAATTATCGACCAAAAAATTTAATTAATTTTCCGCACGCAAATGTAAATAACTATTTTTGCTTCAAAGCGGTAAACAATTAAACTTGTTAAATTTGTATGTACACTTGACTCCCAATAGATATTTTAATTTCGGTTAATTTTAATTTAAAAATATGTATTTTGTATTACGAACAATCGATTGGTAGGCTTTATTATTATTTATTCAAAATAGTTAAAACTAATTAAAATAATACAATAACAATCTAACGTTTTTATAGTTACTCCAAATTTATATCATTACTTATTCCTTTCAAATTACGTAAAAATTAAATTACATTTTTTACAATTTTAAGTAATTTTTCACAACCAACTTTTCAATTCTATCTAAACCTTATCCCATCCTCATTCACTCAATTATCCTCAGCCACCATCCTAATCTTATTTATTTTCTAAAGCTTCATTATTAACACTTCATACTTCTTCTTAATTCTTTTTTATTTTTATTTTGCTTTTTTTATTTCTTATACTGTCTTTTTCTTTTAAATATCATTTCTTAAGCTTCATAACAAACATTCATTATTTAACGGATAAAGCAATATTATGGCTTACGAATCTGACGAACATCTGAAGTTTAGCAATATTTTGTTTTCTTGTCTTGATTATCTGTTTTTCCGTTATTTTGTTTTGCTATTTCTTTAACCTACTATTTTTTCGTCATTGTCGTGACTGGCGCTTGACCGGTCCATTATATGTCGTCATGCAATGGCTGTGCTGTTATATTTATGTTCATATTTACCTTCTATATTGTTTACACACTTAATTAATATTATTACATGTGAATACTAGGTGGGTAAGGGTTGACATGTTTAGGTTTTAGTGGTTTTCTTAAACCTTGAAGTAAATGCTTTGCCAAAACGAACCAATCCACTATTGCACACGGTTTTGTCACCACACTATACAGGTTTATACTGATCTTTTGGGGCACCATACATAACACTTACATCACAATACAATATTTGTATTATGTACTATACGAATAATTAAATAAATAATAATTTCCATTCCATTGCATTAATCTTAATCTTTCCTTTTACTTATCTTGTCTTCACCATTTTATATTATTATTTAACTTTCCATTGATCTATGGTTTCTGCTTCTGCTGTACTTAAGATGCTTATTTTCACTTTTTTCCATTTTTTCTAATTTTTAATTTTAATTCTTTCATCCCTTCCTATTTTCACATTAACTTGTCTAATTCATACTTTCTGAAACCTAACTTCTTAAATTAATAATTTTGTAATTCATTTGTTGTTATTTTACATTGCCTTTTCCAACTCTTTTTTTTCAACCCTTTATATTTTTACAGGAAGTAGATGAGCTTTATATCCTTTACATTTTTCTTTCTAGGGCTACTTGGTTTACTTGCATTTTCTTTGATTTTTCCTTCATTTCGTATTTGTCTATTTAATTCTTGTTTGTCTAATTCTTCCAAAATCGCTTTTATTATCAGCTTTTATTTTTATTGTTTTTCTGATTGTTCATTATTGCTTCATCTGTTTCTTCTTCCAATGCTGGTTTTAATTATGTTTTGCATTTTACTACTTTTATCTCAAATATCTCATGTTATCTTTGTACGGTTCCTTGTTTTCTTCCAGTGGGTAATCAAAGATCACTGTGATGTGAAAGCTTCTACTTGTCTATCCAATCTTTTCATCTTCTTAATATTCCTAAAACACACGCTACTAGTATCCTCCTTCATTTTTCATCTTCTTTTTTCCTTTTCTTTTCCTCTAACATTTTTGTAAATAATATGTTTCTTAGTTTCCAGTGTATCTCCCATTTAACTTTGAACGTAATTCCTCCTTCTTTGCTTGTCTCATACGTCATTTGCCTCATCAGTTTCTCTATTTCGGACTGTACGTTTTAAACTTGTCCTACAATCAAAATTTATTGGCATCATTTTCATTTCTTCATAATTTTCTACCATTATTTTTAGCACACTTCGTTTAAATTCCTTTCTTTTTCTTTTTTTCTAATATTCTTCGTTTCTAGTTCTTTAATGTTATTTTCCAAATTTAACACGATGTCTTGTATCTCTTTGTTTTCTTATAATTTCATCTTTCATTTTTCGGTTAGTTTCTTCATATGTTTTACCCATTCTCTCTTCTAAACCACTTACCTTCTCTACTAAATTTTTGTCTTACTGTCTGTGCTCTCAAATCTTTGTGTTAACAATTTCTATTATGTTATTCTTCTGATCCTCCAATTTCTTATCAATATTATTGTTAATTTAATTTATACTTATTTATACGATTTTTTCCATATTTTCGATATCGTTTTTTTAAATTTCTTTTGTTGTCGTTTTTTTCTCCATATTATTAATATTTGTATGTATGTGTTTTAAATCTTCCTTCATATTTGTTTGTACGTAGACTTTATTTTTTTATTAAAATGCACATTACATTTATGACTTTTTTTAATTATTAATTATCTGACAATCTAACGTTATAATATAACATATAATATGATCTATGAAAATACTTTGCTCTACCTTCAATTCCCCTAACATGTCCTCTACCTAACGTATATATCTCTATTTAAGATTATTCTAAGAGCTTTATTTACTAATATTTTATTCTTTTTCATTTCATTTTGTACTACTAAATTTTATATGTGGTTTACAGTAGTATTGAACACAAGTTCTTTGATTTTTGACAACAATTTTCTGTACCGTCCTAAAACATCTACCTTACTAGCAATTTGATGCCTCCAATAATGTATCAATAATAATGGAGGTCACACCCATTATTGATTTCTTATATTTATTTATATAGTAATACCTTTATTTAAAAAACGTTTTCATTTAATTTTAAACTATAACTTGGTATCTTAATTATAATTATGTAATAAATTCTTGTCAAAAACTAAATATATACGTTGACAATAAGAATTGCCTTAGTTTTTATTTTCACTTTTTATATTAACTACAGAAAAAATGAAACGTCATAAAATATACATTTTGTAAGGACTAAATATTATGAATAGAGAGTTTAATGATTTTTTTTAATAACTTACAATAATTAGTAGGTTAGATTTATTTAAAAATAAGTAATAATCAGTCAACCCAAATAACCATGTTTAGTTTTTGATTTAATTTAAAAGTTATTGCTTGTAGACGTTTTTAAATCAAAATTATTTCTAATTTTATTTTGTAAACATTTCCTAAACAAAATTTTGATTCGATAATTAATCGAGCTATGGTGTTTAATTAGCGATACCTTCAAATATATTCTTTAAAGAAAAAATTAAGTAAGCAACGTAAATTACCTATTTTCTAAAACGTGCTTAGTGTAATGATTCATTCTACAGTCCTTCTATAAGATAACCCCTGCTGAGACTACCTGCTGTTAGAATTGTAAATGATACCCTTAAGCCCGCTTCACAATGTGCAAACTTTTGTTTACAGAAATTGTGGTGTCCAAGTTTTAAATTTCATGAGTCTACATGCCACTTTTTTTTACATTTAACATTAATTTATTCACTCTTAACCATTTCATTATTATGCTTAATTTAAACTTATAATTCTAATAGCTTAATATGACTGTGAGAGTAATAAATTAAAGTAAAGTTTCATACATATTTCTAATACATCAGGCAAATCATTCAAATAAAAAATAAATAAAAATGCCCCAATTTGCTGCCCTGTGAAACTCCGAAATTCACTTCAATTTTCTCAGAGTTTACTCCATTTACCCTACATATTGCTCCTTATTCCTCAAGAAACTATCCATCTACCGTAACAACTGCTCTCTCATCCTCAACTTCCATAACGTGTTTATTAACCTACTTCTGACAATAGTTTAAAACCCAGTTTGAAATCAATAAATACAGCCACCGTTACCCTTCCACTCTCCCTCTTCCTTTTCCACTTATCTATTACAAACGAAACCGCTCTCTCTGTTCAGTGCTTCTCCCTATATCCTGACAATATATTATTCTTCTTTTCATGCTTAAACATTTTTTTCAAAAATAACAGTTTTGGCGATGGGACGATACATGGTATTTTAATAACTTTGGGAACTTGTGAGATACTTAACGACTTATTTACTATATTTAAATACTAAACTACTCATAACACTCCACATTTTTTTAAGAAGTTTACTCCCTATTGCTCCATCACATGCTGAATTATTAAGTTTCATCATTATTTTTGTCAATCCTTCTAAATCCACGAGTCCTACTTCCTCAGTTATTTCCCTACTATAACCAACATCAAATTCTCAGCCTCATCAGGAATGCTTGCTAGAATCTCCCTCAAATTACCTTCTATGTATTCATTAAGTCTATTTCTAATTACCTTACGGTCATGCTCAACCTTCCTGTCAAACTCCATCACTTGTATTACAGTACGTTCTTTTAAATTGATTACACTTTTTTAAGTTTTCCACATCCTCACTGGATTCCCTACACACTCATCAATGTTACGCCCATAATAACCCTTCCTTTCTTTCCTCAAGACTCCCAGAAGCTTATTTCTTTCTTTCTGATACTCTTTCTAAACCTCTGGTATACTCTATCCTTATTCTTTTAACATCTGCAGTAAACCAGGAGTAACTTTTCGTCACATCTACCACTCTCTTAAGTCTCCACACTTTTCTATGGCTTTCGACCCACCTATTTTACTCACTTACCCTAACTTCCAAATCTCCCCTTGGTAAACTCTATCGTCCTTCCCTTTGTTTTTAAAATCGACTTTTCCTTTAATTACTTTTTTTGATTTAGGTTTCACTCTTATCATTACTATAAAATGATCGCTTTACTTTTGCACGTTTAACGCTGTACTTTTAACCTCTTTATTAGCAAATATTAAATCAATTTTTGATTTTGATCTATTAGTTACTCTGGCATAGTCCATGACGCACTGCTTCAATCCAAAAGTTTGAGTCACCTCCTTTAATTTATTTACATAAAAGTTTTCTCCCAGCTTTGTACAGTCCAGGTTGAAATCTCCCAGCAGAGTAACATCTCCCTTTTGCCGTCCCTGTTGCTCAAGCTACTCTTCCAAAGCTATCAAAAGTTTCCAGCGCTTTTACTTGGCGATCTGTAGCACGCCGCAATTACTATTTATTTATTTATTCGTATGGTACATTATACAAATATTGTATTGTGATGTAAGTGTTATGTATGGTGCTCCAGAAGATCAGTATAAACCTGTATAGTGTGGTGACGAAACCGTGTGCAATAGTGGATTGGTTCTGTCTTTGGCATTTACTTCAAGATTTAGGAATACCACTAAAACCTAAACATGCCAACCTTACCCACCCTAGTATTCACATGTAATAATATTAATTAAGTGTGTAAACAATATAGAAGGTAAATAAGAACATAAAATATAACAGCACAGCCATTGCATGACGACATATAATGGACCGGTCCAAGCGCCAGTCACGACAATGACGAAAAAAATAGTAGGTTAAAGAAATGGCAAAACAACATAATGGAAAAGCAGATAATCAAGACAAGAATACAAAACATTGCTGAACTTTAGATCTCCTTCAGATTCGTAAGTCATAATATTGCTTTATCCGTTAAATTATGAATGTTTGGAAACCCTCTCTAAAACTTAATTGACAATTCTCTACAATATGTGTAACGGTCTCTGGTTTCTTTCCACAATCACAATTTAGATTAGAAATTGCTTCCCATTTAAACAACATAGAGTTGCATTTTGAATGGCCTGTTCTTGTGCGATTTATTTTGACCAAATTTTTTTGATCAAAGCCCGACTTCTATTGTTGGATCATCAATGAGATGTTTATTGAAAACATCAACTCCAGACCATAATGGTTTCCATTCTTGAACTTCAGAAAAAGCCGTACTTAAGTAGCCTTGCACTGTAGGACTTCGAAATTTAAGTTCAAATGAAAGCAGTTTAAAATTTTCAGACTAAATATTTTTTTGCAATTACAATATTGCTATTTCATGTTTGTGTTGAATAAAATTTTTATTTGGTATTTGGGCTTTTACAAAATTTATTTCCAACGAGACTTAAGTAATGATCTGACCACTCTCTTTATGTAAACTTTGCATTTGTTGATCTCCCGTTCGTTTTAAAAGAGGATGCAGTATAGGTGCATGTGTTGTAATTTTCTAACTTTAATATTAACGAACTCCTATATTCAGTTGACTAGTTTTAGTTTTATTTTTAAACCACTAAAACTTTTGTGTAGATGAAACTTTAGTTGTTCCGTTCACTTTTTAATAAAGTGGCACGTTGAAAATACTGTTACATGCAAAAATAAGTTAACGAAAATTTTGAATCAAAAACGTAACATAAATAGGGGTTGCACAGTAGCTCAGCGGAATAGAGGTGGTTTGTGAGAAGAATTGCCTTTGCAAAATAAAACGGTCAAATAATGGGATGGAAACCGTCAATAAAATTTTATAAATTTGCTAAAATAAAGAGGGACTAAACAAAGTCACGATGTAATTTAGCTTCCAGCCCTTGTTTACGGAAGTTTTCTGATGGACATACCTTCAAAGTACTGTCACAATCTGTAAAAATTATCACTTACCGCACAAAAACATACTCAAACATCAATTTAAAAGGTTCGTTATAATGTAACAAGATTTATTGCAGTGGATAAATAATAAATAGAGTTCAAACATTGAAAAACTGCAACCTAAATAATGACGTGATCGTTAATTTTTATTGAAAAATACGTATTTAATTACATAAACTGAAAACATGTATTACATTCTTAGGAAATAATACAAAATAAACTAAACGTAATAACATGTAATTTTATGCGACTCGTGTTAAGAGTTTAAACTTTTCACCTATAAAATAACCACTTTAGAAAGGAAGTGCGTAGTACAATAATATTTCTAAATCGTATTAAAACAAATAATGAAACTCTACTCGCAAATACACCGCAACAGGTAAGATAATTAAAAATACTAAATCAATACAACGAGTTATATTAAACCATTTTTAATTTCAATGATGTTCAAATACTTAATAAAGTAAATTCTTTTTGAAGACGCCCGAAACTGATATGTCGTAACGATAAAATTTTTTACGAAATTCCACTGCAATTAATAAATTTGTATACAAACCTGCAATATGCGAAAACGTAGTCGAATACTTAAATTTCCCAAAACTCACTTGCGAAACGGGTAAAAAGACCCTTATCAAAAAACTTTTTTTTAATTTATTTAACTCTATTTACATTTTAAATTGAGCACTGCAAAACCTATTGCAAACTGACTAACTTAACGCAATCTGCCCCTTTCATTGATTCAGCACAAATTTATCTCAATAGCATGGAACTGTAAGTTTAATTATAGTCACGTACCCAAAAAAACAACGATTCTTTGACAAAGTAAGCTTTAATTATCATAGACGATTATTGAAAGATTTCAACGAATCACGATTTACCTACGATCACACCGATGTCTGAGTATTAAAATATTTTTAATCTTTCGATAATTTTATCATCAATTTTCAATTTTCTTCCCCTTCAGTCTCAGTCTCAATTGGAGGGATTGATATAAGGAAGGTATTGGATGTATTTTTACCTGCTTTTCTTTTGGATGGGTCACTTCTGTTTTGTCCCTTTCCATTATTAGTGGATTTGATGAAAGTTATGAGCAATAATGTCGACAGGAAATGCAACTGGATCTAATTTTAAAAAGAACTGGCTTCCAGATGCATTTTAAATTGCAGTAGCCTTTCGCTTAGGAATGGATGTCTGTAAAATAAGTAAAGAAGGATGGTATTCACGGATTGTTTTGTTTAAAAAGCACAGGAACCCAATCAGATTATTTACAAAGCTTTCTTTTTGATTATCACGGTATCAGGCTCTCAAGATCAGACGGCAAAAGACCCGATGGAATCTTTAATCTCATTTGAGAGTTTACATGTAAAGACAGTTTTGCATTTTCTCATGTATGTGAACCGGAACTGAAAGAGAATCAATCAAAGCTATTTTTTTGGTGTTATTTAAATTAAGTATTCTTACATCAATAACTTTTAAACAAACTATCTGAGAACTGAAAAATCATAAAATAACCAGTTTCATTGACCATTTAATATGCTGTTATTTTTGTAGAATTCTGGTTATAGTCACTACTTCTATAATAAAAACAATTTGAATATAGAATAAAATCGATTTTACAACGTTAAAAATGCAAATGATTTTTTACTCCAAGTGCAAAATATTACTTTAACCATATTAGATTAAGATAACGGAATTGAAATGGGCACATTTAAATCTTGTTCACTACACTACAGGTTTTATAATAATTAGTCAAACAATTTAGTTAATTGTGTATAATATGAAATAAGCAATTTGTAAATCTCGTGTATTGCTATAAACAATTATTTCTAGCAAAAAAACATTGCAAATTAATTGCAGTCAACTAAAACCTGATAAGTTCAAGTTCATTTATTATACAAGACATAGTGCACAATCTTGATGTAATACAAAGCGGTAGAAATGCACAATTTGCAATCGTATACGACTTTTATTGATATTGTCGACTAAATACTGAATAAAATAAAGTAAAATCGTTGATGGTACAAAAAAAATGAGAGTCATATTGTAAAGCGGCAGGAGATCACAGATGGTCGCCCGTGTCCGTATCTCACTGATTTTTGTTATTGATTGCCGATAGAATTATGGAACTTGTAATATCAGACCGCCAAAGAAGTAAAGATCTATGTGGACATGAATCTGAGTCAATGAAATGCACGAGCGCAATTTCCTGGTGCATTCGGCAATTTTTTCCATTTCGAATTTCCAGCTCAATTTACGGCTCGTGTTTATAGATTCAACTAGTAAAACTGCATCGTAACGAACGAAAAGGTAGCGCAGGTATTTCTGGCTGCTTGGGTAAATATCGGTATTGCTAATAAAGTATAAATAAATTGAGCAATTTGATAGCAGAATGTCATATCATTATAGGCATAATGGCTTTTAGTTACTTATTAATTTTTATTTCGATCCACACGTATTTTTACATACAAGTTCACCTATCTAAAACTCATATTATTATTTTATAATAGAAATTTCCATAAAAAAGTCACTAAAATGTGTATTTTATTGAAACATTATGTCGGAGCATAAGACACTGATTCGTTGAATTAAAAAAATTGTTTCCTTTTAAATATTATCCTCACCTTATTTCCTACCGATGCTTCTGAGTATGTTTTCCTTATAACATACTTTTCTACAAAAATGAAATTCCTATTCTTGACCAAAATAAGTTATTTCGTATCGACTGTCGTGTCGTTTGTCACGCCACCAAACGATCTTCTTGGAAGCAAAAATAAATATTTTCTAATGATTTTTAAACGAATAGTTTAATGTTGTAATACTTCACAAAAATTTGGACGACGACCATTTTTATTTTGACACTCGGTACATACGATTTTTTTAATGGTTTTTTAAATGCAATGGTATAGACATACTTGCTTAATCACCATTAATTTTGTTACACATATTTTCGTAAAAATTTATGGTTATAGTTATTTATGAATGTTTAACATCGAAAAGGTTAGTCCAATCGAAACACCGACGTGGTAGGTATTTCGAAGTTACATCAAATGGGTAAAAGTAAATAAAGTTTGTACTTGGTACAGTAACATCTGCGATTATATATATTTTAAACGTTCAACGATGCTAATAAACGTTATTTTCTGTGTTGAGCAACTATAACGTGTTATAAAATCACTTAACGTTTACAATATTTTTTATTGAACGAACTTGCGTGTCTTTCTAAAGTTAATTTCCACTGAAAAACGACAAAGCGTAACGTATCATACAGATTTTTATATATAATGTGAATGTAAATTTTACACACACACACACACACACACAAATTACATATAATTTTAAAGAAGCAAAGTACACACGTTACAAGTTATCACTCACTGTAAGTTGCAAATATATTACCTTGGTAATTATAATAAAAACACTTAAAAAAAAAGATAACTAATGAAGTGGAATTAAAAACTGTAGTACTGCAGAAAAGAACTTAATTTGTTGTAAAAGTAGTGTTGTATATTTCTTAATGACTAAATCAAAAAGTACCTATCAAATTAAACAAATGGAATAAAATGACAAATATAACCGATTGTTATTGTAAATGTATCAAACCCTAAACTAATCGAATGCATCCAGTTGTACATTAATTGACCGAGTTCAAATGTCGTTCGACCAATGGTCCGCGACCAATAATTACATATAAATTCGATTGTTACAATTTTTGATATCAATCTATAGAACGCAGTACATTTATTGGTAATACATTTCTTACGAATTTTACAATAGGAAAATGTAAATTTAGAAGAACTATGATGGAAAACAAAAATCAGAAATAATCTTACCGAAATTGGAGTGATAATTCCAATTACTAAAGTAGGAATTTATTTGTAAATTGGATTGAGTACCAAAAGGTTGGCCAACTGAGTTAATAATTAATTAAATATTTGTAAAATGTGTAAGTTTTTCTATAAAATTGGTTTAATATTGAAAAATATGCATGTAGTGTTACCCGATCACATACAAGCCAGCGACATGGTTTCGGTACGTAGATGATACCTTTGTCGTTTGGATACATGGTATAGGGAAGTTTGACATCTGAGTAGTCAATGTCCTAGTATCTAGCTCACCATGGAAACAGAAGTTCAACATTAACTAACTTTCTTAAATGTACTGGGCAAAACTAAGAAGCAGAATTAGGTCACAGAGTAATCAGAAAACCTACACACACAGAAAGGTATCTGCATGCCTTATCGAACCACCACCTAGACCGACACTTTATCATCGACGTTGAAGGAGAATCTTCAGGTGGAACCTCAAACACCTGAATACTGCCTCTGAAACTAACGGGTATACCTGAAAGGTAATCGAAAAATTAATCTGTCCCAAAACATTGAGAGAATCGACTGAGAAAACCGATCTGCTTTCGCCCACACATATCTTCCATACAAATCAAAGGTCACAAATCGTATAAGAAGAATTCTACAAAAACACGACATCAAAACTAATGACAAACGAGACCCTTCCTCAGCAACCATCGTATACTATGTTCTTGTAGCAAGGTATACATAGGAACAACCAAAATGATGAGAGCAAAGCTCAAATGAACATCAAGCAAACAGACCAAGAAGTCAACTGTAGCATAACATGTGCTTAGCAATAGATTCTTTTTGAGAAACTTAAGACTGGCGCTATGCAAGTTCCAATCCCTTAGAACCAATATAAATACAAGCTCCAAAGTAGAAATCAACAGTCTATATTCAACATTAAAAATAGGCTGACTTCTAAAAAGCTGATTACTTAGCGAAATGTTAAGGAAACATTCTAAATAACGATGCCTTTTAGATCCGAATCTAGACAACACTAGTTCACCAATACGCCGCGGCAAAATCCTAAAATAATACTGTAACATCTTCATCAGTATGAATAGTTTTTTTATTATTGCCCTAAAATACATTTTTCCTCAATGCCCAATAATATATAACTCATACATAACTCAGTTCAGAGTGCTCAGTTTCAAATTTGTAGCTTTGCTTGAAGTCAACCGCCAGTAGAGGTTAGTTTCAGTGTTACGTTCTCAACGGCGATGTTTAGTAGTAATGTTAGAAGAAACCGATTACAATTTTTGGATTTATAAACATTTCCATTCTATTCAATGAAAAGTTATCTACCTAAACGATTATCAAGAATTTTTTTCTATCTCGTCTTTTCTCTTCTTTACCTCCCTCATACACTCACTTTCTTTTCCCCTTTACTCCAATAGCGTCTACAAACTACACTTTCTGCCCTTTGCGCTTCCATCAATACTTATTTTCTTTTTTCTTTATTTCCTACTGCAAATCTCGCTATCAATCTCTTTCTCTTCATTATCACTATTCTGTTAAATAACTGGGGTTCCCTGCCATCCTTATCTCTAAATATTTTTCATCGTACTTTTCTTCTTTTATTTTTTCCGGTCTTTCTTATGCTTGTAAATCCTGATCTCTGCTTACTATATTGGCTTTGACACTTCTTCCTTCTTGTCGTATCTTTTTTTAATTTTTTTCTTTTCTTTTCTTCATATTTTTCTTTTTTCATTTATATTTCCATCCAGCATTTATATATATCTTTCTCTTTTTTCTGTCCGTCTTTTCTTCATATCTAATCATCCTTCTCCAATTATACTTCTTCTTATATACCTAGGCGTTTCTCTTCAGCCATAGTATCAATTTCCAGTATTTCTGTTGAATTATTCTAGCTCCTTCCATTTCTGGCATCCCCATATCCCCGCTCCATATGCCATTACTCTTCCATTTCCTTTTGTCTAGTTTTTCCCAAATATTTATTTTCCCATTTTCCATACTTGTTTTACTATCTTATTCCATTCTGTTTTACTTCTTTGATATGCTGTTCTTTATCTTAGTTGTCATAACTTATCATATATTTTAAATATCTATATTTGTCCACTTTCTTTAATTCTTCTTATCCCCACTGCCATTTTTTTTTTCTTTCTCTCTCAGAATCTGTCAAACTTGTAGTTTTCTTAGGGTTCCACAGAACATTAATTGTCAAGATCACATAATCTACAACTTTTTTCGTAAAATCTAAAAAAATTTTTTGTTAATATTTTAGGTTAATAACAAATTAAGTGTTTCGTAAGATAAACTTTATCTTATTTGTAAGAACGCAAATTTCAAAAAAAGTTAGTAATCAATAATAGTGACTACAAAATAGTGAACGGAAAACAGAGTAATCTTTGCTCACCTCTGTAAGGGCAATCGTTCATGAATCACATTTTTGCTGTTGATATAACTTGTGATTAGTCTGACCACAAGTTGTTGTTGAGTCACATTTTTGTGGTTGCATTGACTTTATATGGCAGCAGGCTACGACAACTACTCTATGCGTTTCCCGCTATAGGTTTCTTATATGAAAATATTCAGTTAGGTGTCTAATATTCAATTTTGACCCCAAAGGTTAAAATACCTTGTATTTTGAAACACTTAGAGACGTACATTGACGTTTATATAGGGATCTAGAGAATACGCGTTCAGTCTTTGTAATTTCCTTTAATACTAAGTGGGTCACAGATTAATGGGCTGTTAGCTGACACAGATTCATTAGTTTCATCTTCTTGACTGACACCATAATTGGTACCTTTTGCGAATTCTGCAGCCAATTATTAATAAATTCAGTTAAAAATAATGTTGGTTCCGCACGGGATAGGTTTAATATTTCTTTTTCTTGAGGGATATGTTAACGATAACGAGCAGCGTGACTCAATAAATAAGCCTTAACCTTACAGGAAGAATCTACGATGTCTTCAACAAAATTTTTAATGATTTCATATTGAGAACAAGCATTGCTATAGCATTTTCTTGATAATGAAGAAAACGTTATCTTCGTTGCCGTTAATAATTGCGAGTATAAATAAAAAAGCATTTATGTGATCATAGATACGTGATTTGTTGAGCTTTCTTGTTTTCGTTAATTTTGTTGTTTTTGTGTTGATCATGGATTATCCTTTAAATGAGTATGATCAATGTATTGGACACATCCAAATCAAATGTAAACTGAACAACAAAAGAAGTATAAATACCATCCCTATCATATGGAGCTTCATCAAGATTTGCAGAAGCTGATTTTTAGAAGATAAGTCACTAAATGTGTGGTGTAGTATACTTTACAGTCAAATTATTGCTCCCATTTTTTTCAGAGACTTTATTCGGTCGCAGTTATTTATATTTCTTACGTGAAGAAATTCCGCAGTTACTGGAGGATATTAATTTACATCAATGGATTAATATGTGTCTTTAACACGATTGGGCAGCTTCACATCTTTGACGTAACGTAAAAGGAATTCTTAGATCAACAATATCCAGAAAATGGATGGGGCGTGGAGGTTTTATACCGTGGCCACCGAGGTCATGCGATTTAACTCGGTTATGGGGATACATAAAAATTGGATATATCTAATAAGATAAGTCCTAAAGAGGACATGAAAAACAGAATTCGATTTTTAGTTGACATTCGAAATAGATTTTAAAATCGGTTTTAAATTCGAAAGTTTTAAAAATCGGTTTTCAAAGACGTTTTTTAAAATCGGTTTTTAAATGTATTTTTAAAAAACGTTTTTTAAAGTCGATTTTATGATTTTGATTTTAAAGTTGACTAATGAGGTTTTTGAGTCCATTTTTTAAATTGGTTCTTAAAATGGTGATTTTTATCAATTTTAATGCCGATTTTAAATGCTCAATGCAAAATAAAAACTAACAGAAAAAAGAAATTTCTGACTCTGGGCATTATATGAAGAGATAAATGCTCATCATGAACCATATGGGAACTATTTCTTACGGTTAGTTCTCTATTTCTAGTATTCAAAGGTTTGGGCCAAACGGCAGAATAATCTAACATGTTTATATGGATTAAACATTAATGCAATAATATTTTCTTTTATTGTTGACCCTCTAAAAAACAATAAAAACAATGTTAAGATATCCTGTAATTGTAACATTAACAAATTTTTCCTGCTACACCGGTAAATTAAGATTTAATTATTTTAATCTTCTTATTGTTAACTATGTATTTGAATATTCTTCAACGAACACTTGTCAGCATAAAACTATCATTGAATTAAATAGAACCAAATAAAAATAATACTGATTAGGTGAAATCTACTTACTCTATCGTTGGGACACCCTGTATATATGGTTTTACCACTTGTAATAAGAGTTTAGATTTTTCCGGAAAATATATCTATTGTAACGATAGTTCGCATAGCAGTTTTGCGAATGACTTTTTGGTCAATGTCATGAGCAAAATTGTAGAACTCAAGTCTACAATCAGTAAATTTTTCCAGTAAAATCTACACTCGAATAATATTCAGCAATATTATTTCACGAAAACACGCTTACGACTTTTAAAAATTAATTGACGTTTGATGTTTATTGTGTGACTAGGGTGACTGCGGTAATTGCTATTTTTTCGCTCAAAAATGAGGTACGTTGTGTAATACCTATTCTCTATTGTTTGGCAAGCAAGAAATTGGCAGAAAATTTTTTCACATGAAATTTTTTTCCATTGTTGAATGATGTTAAGTGACTGGTTTAATTGTTATTATACCTGCTTCCTTCGTGCAAGACAAAGACAGTGGATCATTATGGGCTTCTGTTACCCAAAGTGCTACTAACCAGTGCCAGTTAGATCCTGATTTCTTAACAAGGTGTTGACTCCTCCTCTTCGCTCTTTTCTAACCTAACTTGTGACAGGCTTTCGTGCGTTTGACCAATAAATAATAATATATTGCGATGTTATCCGCATCTCCAAGTCCTAAAAGGTCATGTAGAGCAGCCACGATGTTCCATTTGTAAATAAAGCCCTAAATTTGTATTCTTAAGTGGTTTGTTGATGTTCTGAAAGATTGTTGCAGCTGGCTGATGTAATTAACCTTTGTATCTTGTTAATGTTTATCGGTAAAGACCTTGCAGCAGCTCCAATAATGTTACTCAGCCATTTAATCTAAAGGAATTGTAGCATTAGTTAGTAGTTGTTTAAGGTCATTGGTTATAATAATAATTAAAAAAAGACAATTATGTGTGCGTGTGGGACATTGGATCCAAACCTTAAAATGAATAATAAACGTTTTTTAACGAAGTAACGGTCCACGTGAGTGAATTTAAGAAAAGATCCAAATAAAACATTAATTAAAAAGATTAAAGTTTGTGAAAATTTCTTGATCAATTAAGTGGTAGCGTAAGAGTTTCGAAGATAATGGAAATTAAACGAAGAAATAAAGAAGCATATTGCAATTAATGAGAGTAATTATTGTTAAACACGAAAGTAATTTAATAAAATTGCAGAAAACTGCAAAAAATGTTAGTTTCAAAGAAAATCCAGTTAATGACAGCGTTTAGGTGATTGTCCTAGCTAAAAATTTAACGGAAAAATTACAATCAAGTATGCCATAATTCGAAATTTTATAAATAGGAGGAAAAAACCGACGCTGGGCTCTTAAAAATCTGACGCCATTCTATGTGATAAAATTTTAAGTAAAGAGGTCAATTTTTGTCGCCACAAAAGCAAAACGGAAATAAAATAAATTTTAATAAATGCAAGTGACGCAAATTAAAAAGTAGTGCACAAATAATAATAATAAAATAAATTTAAATTTATGTGCAAAAAACACAAAAGCGAGTAAAGAATACGTACCGAGATAAAGTTTGAACAAGGGCGGCGTATTGGAAGGCTAGAGTCGTTGGCGGTGTAGTTCTCAACGTCAAAGAGGAGGCTGTAATTCACACGCTATACGACATAAAGTTTACCCTAAAAGAAAAGGCTGGAGAATCAACAATTAAAGGAAGACAAAACATACCTGAAAATACCGATGATCAAGGTCAGATGTTAATTTAGTAGTAGTTTGCTAAGAGTGCGTGTGCGTGTCAGAAATTCATACGAAACCAATGTTGCCGGTTTTAAATTAATACGATAATTTGTAATTTTAGTTTTATAGGTTTTCTTGGGATTGGTACATGGTGTGATGTGTAATGACTAAAGAGGCTAAAAAGAAAATAAAAGGAAAATCAATATTTTATATTATCAGTTAAAGTAAAAATTGAATTAGTTTACACATTTAAAGCACCATTCTACCACAGTATACAGTTTTTCTAGGGCACCATACATAACACTTACATTACAATACGAGGGCGGTCTGAAAGTTTCCAATGAAGATAGCAGCACTCGTTAATAAAAGTCAAGAAATGTAGATGTGCATCTTTTTGACAGCAACACATCAAAGTTTTAGTCATTTTGGACGCGCAATTTTTATTTGACAGTCGATGTGAGTATTTTTGTGAAAATGGAAAATCGAGTATCGAGTTTACATAAAAGATTTGTTTTTAAAAGGAAATACGCCTACGCAAATTAAAGATGAGTACGGAGACTCTTCACCGTCATTTACTACTGTGAAATTTTGGGCAGCTGAATTTAAACGTGGCCGTAAAAGCTTGGGAGATCATAAAAGTTTGGGACGTTCAAAAACTGTAACTACTAACGATAACATTGCTAAAGTTCACCAAATAGTGTTAGACGACCGCCGAATTAAAGTGAGAGAGATGCAATGAAATGTCCAAAGCACGTGTTTGTCACATATTAAATCAAGATCTTACCATGAGAAAGCAGTCGGTGCGTTGGATGCCGCGTTTGCTAACATTAGACCAAAAACGTGTTTGAATGAACATTTCCGATGCTCTGTTGGCGCAGTTTAGGCGCAATAAATTTGAATTTTGGCGCAGATTAATTACTGTAGATAAAACTTGGATACACAATACACTACTATACGCCTAAAACAAAAATACAGTCAAAACAGTAGACTGCAAAGGGGGAACCGGCTCCAAAAAAATCAAAATCTGTTTTTTCGGCTGGGAAAGTGATGGCGATTGTTTTTTGAGATAGTCATGGAATTATCCTAATTGATTATCTTCAAAAAGGGAAAACCATTATAGGAGCACTCTACGCATCATTTCTTGAAAAGCTGAAGGCAGAAATTGCGGATAAACGGCCACATTTGCAGAAAAATAAAGTCTTGTTTTACCAAGACAACGCCCTGTCTCACACCTCAACAGTTGCCATAGCAAAATTCATTAATTACGGTTTGAACGCTTGACTACTATTTGGACGGATTAAAGAGATGAGGGCATCGCTGGAAGAAGTGTATAGAGTCACAAGGAAATTATGTAAAGAAATAAAATAAATTTTAATATAAACATTCTTGTAGCTATGTTAGGTCAGAAACTTTTCAGGCCACCCTTGTACAATATTTAAAATGTACCATACGAATAAATAAATAAATAAATAACCTGGTAAAAATTCACCCTGAGATTCAAGAGTAAAGTAATTCTCGTGATTGTGGAAAAGTAAAGTAACAAAAAAATTTAAACAAAAAATATAAATAAACTACCCCATCATTACAATATATCCCTCATAGTATCCCTAGGTGAGAGGTTTTTAATTGAGCCTTAAAATACTAATTAAAATAATATTTTCTACAAGAATAATACATTGATAATAATAATAATTCAGTAATAACATAACTATTTCTTAGAGATTTACACATTGAAACTAATACCTGTACAGTCGTATACCGCACTTAAGTATACACTTCTGATGAGCTCACAATAAAAGCGAAATGCTGCATTAGGTGTTCTTTTGTTGCGTGTGTGCTTCTGTAGAATTTATACTTGGTTTATCGGCAACGTGTTTACAAGCATTAAAGCTATCGCTTAGATAGCGCTTTGCACTTTAACACACACATGTCGTTACAGATAACTGTTGGCATTTTCTTAGTTTATACTATTAACACGTGTCAATGATTACACGAGATGTCGCAAGACACACATTTTACTTATTGAAACTAATTATGGAGGTTATGTACCATAAACAAACTTGCCCTACATCTTTCTATCCCGTGCGAGTTATTTAGCTTCTTCTTTTGTTTTTCCTCTTTTGTGTAAAATATCCACTACGTTATCGTTCCACGTTTATACAGATCTTCCTATTTTCTTTTTAACTAGTGCTTTTACTTCTCAGATTTTCTTGGTTACTCTTTCATCGTTCATTCTTATCAAATATCCATACTACCTTAGTTGACTTTTTTTCTATTATATCTATTCTTTATTCTTTCCTTACTACAGTATTTTTGATTCTGTATAATCTTGTGATTCCTAATACTGCTCGTAGATATTTCATCTGGATTTTGTTGGTTATCCAGCTTTCACAAAGTATCGTTCTGTAGACACTCATCTTAGTTTTTGGTGATTTCTTTTTCTGGAGAAATGTGCTTTGGTTACTCCTCCCCTGTGCCCTATTTCAATCTAATTTGTGGCAGGTTTCGGTGAATTTGACTTAATAAATAATAATAAGTAGTTAAATTTATATTATAAATAGAAGTACGGTAACTGAAAAACGTATTATTATTCTTATCCTTAATCTTAAAATTTATCAAAATTTATTAACTTGCCTCTATGATAAAGTTTTTTTTTTTGTTGCAGATAATCGAGATGATGCCAGCACTAATTGCAATAAAAGGTAAATGGTTTTTAATTAGCACTTGTTTTTATCAAACTTTTGATAACACATTCCTCGAGCGGTAATTAATTTTTCGCATTATTTTACCGGTTTTTGAACAAAAATAATTCTTACCGCAGGTATTCTTACTCTGACAAGATAATGAGTAATTTAACAAGCATTTTTAATGATCCATTAATAAGAACCACACGCGTTCGTGGTTTTCTTTTGCGACTTTTTTCAACATGTCACTACAATTTGCATAATGAGCAGCTTTAGCTTTAAGAAGTGCAATTTATCTTATCATTATTATATTGTTCTTATTATGCATAAATGCAAGGACGGAATATTTTTTTTGTCGCAGACGTGTATGTACGAAAGTTAACGGATGATTGCACTAATACGATTTGATTTGTAGCGTTGCTGAAATATGTACATGTTATTGCAGACGGGTTATGCATCTTGAGTGTCATCATTTCCTGTACCAAGTTTATGCTCTATACGTAATTGAAGTTACGAACACATTAGAGAAAATGTACTAGAAAATCATGATTTGTTTCTTCAAATAATTTAGACTGTACACGATCGGTACTATACGATTTTGATGTAACGATACGTTTGGAAAAAATTTAATTTATTTTACAACAAGAAAGTTTATTTAATCCGATTTCATTAATGTTATTACCTTGTTATATAAATATTGATGCGCATAAAACAGAGTTACATTGTTGCAATGAAGCTACTACATCAAAATAATAATTTAAAAAATTAATGTGTTCACGTTTCAGTTATTGTCATAGCTTTATAGAAACAATATACAATAATTGAATGCTTTTACAGGAAAGTCATTGAATTTTAAAGGAAAGAAAGTTAATTACTAATAACTAATTCAAAATTACAATGTATGCAATCTTAAAACAAATAGGAATTTTACAAATAAGAAGAAATAATAATAAAACATTATACATAATTATCCTTCTGGGGACTTTATCATGTTTGTCAACGTTTCATCCGACCTATGTGGGCTTTTTTCAAGGCTTCTTCTGATTTATTACATAGGTATTTGAATTCCTTCATCAATTTAAAGGTGACTTTTAGGTATCATAATTGTATTTAAAATTAGTCTTTTCTTCCATTATTTCATCTCTTTATTTTTCTTAGTAGGTTATTCTTTTGTCCTGTAGATCCTGTTGCACCGTTTTCCACCATTTTATTCTTGGCGTTCTTCCCTTCGATTTTCGTCCACGCTCTTTTCTTTATCACTTGATCTTTATTTGTGACCTAGAAATTGCAGTCTCAGTGTCTTTGTATATTCCGTATATCTTTGCATTGCTTCTTCATTTCCATCCTTGTTGTGTTTTCCTGCCACCCAATATTCTTTGCAGTAGCTTTATTTCCCATATTTCAATTATATTCTGCAGAGACTCGTTGAACATCCACGTTTCTGCACCTGTATAGCCCTATTGGTTTTATTACACTTTTATAAATCCTAAGTTTTGATTTGAAACTAATGTCTTTTCACCTTAACACTTGATCGAATGCACCTGCGGATTTATTTACCTTTATAATTTTTACTTCGTGACACTATTAGTTACATAGAAGGTGAGTTTTTTAAACTGCAAAATTTAAAAAATTCAATAACAAGTCAATTTTTATATTGAACGGGACGTGTATGGACGTGTAAACGACATTTGTGATATTAATCCCTTGACCCCCAGCCACTGCCCCTAATTTTTTTTAAATAAGCACGACTCTAAGTGTGATACTTTATATTTTAGGGAATTTAATTTTTTTAATCTTGGGCAATTTTAGACTGCAAAAAAAATTAATTGAAAAATCAAAGCTTACAATGATTTCAGTTGTTCTGAAGAAAATAATAAAGCGTCCTCTTAAACTCTTGAACATTTCCAAAAGTTTCTCTTCTGATTGCACGACATTCTTTATTTATTCTACGCTGTAGTTCTTCAATTGTCTCCTGTTGGGTTTTGTAGACGACTGACTTTAAATAACCCATAGAAAAAAATTCAAAGGATTAAGGTCGGGTAACCTGGGAGGCCATTCAATTGGTCTTCTTCTGTCATTTTACTGGTTTGGATAACAATTATCTAACCACTGTCTAACGGCAGTACGTAATGAGGAGGAGCTCCATCTTGTTGGAAATGAAATAAATTTTTGTTTAAATAAACATATCCGTCCGCACCTCTTTGATTTTCTAGCTATTCCATAATTTAACGTTCGATGAGAGTTTGCAGCATTTCCAGATAACGTCCTTCACTTTAATTTTCTGAATAGTTACTTCTTATTAGGCTGCAACCTTTCACATCCAATTAGGGAAATATTTAGGATATATCTAATATTACTATAAATAAAACTGTTCTCAATGCGTGGATTACGTATTCGGACCTGGCCGCATTATATTTTTCTTGGAGAAGCAATATTGCTGCCAGATACTAATCTATTGACATTGTAATACGATCTGCATTATTTACATGTGCTATTTGTTATCGAATTGTTATTATCTACGATTATATCTATATTTTGTGTGTGTATATACCTGTGACTCAAAAAGAAGCTCTGTAAAATTATGTTTGTCCTTTTGTATCTTAATTCCTACGGTTTGAGACTAATCACTACAACTCATAGGGTGGCGCCTTGCCTTGTAAGCATTTTTTAACTGCTACATTTTTAAAGATTGTCTACTACCCTTCATCGACATAAGCTACCGGGAAGTGCACCAAAATAATTTTTCTAAAATAAATTCGTCTACGACAATAAACTGAATCAAAATTTTATTGAATAAATTTTGTTGTTTTATTTCTGAAAAAACTATCTTTTGCCTCGAAGCCTACAGAGTAATTAAATCAAGAAAATATTTTATTTGACTATGAACTACCACTTATGTCAAACATCTAAGTTACATCTATATATAAGGTAAAAGTTTTTTAAAGTGTTACAAGGCAATATCTTTAAAACAGTTTAATATATTTTTTATGAATCTTGGTAGGAGTAATAGGGACATGGGGACATATTTAACCATAATTTTTGAATTAGAATCTACGTAAAAAATATGATTAATCAAAATTCTATTGAATTTAAAAATAAATCAAATTTATCAAATTTATATTACGTTTTACGAAATGATAATGTTTACTTAAGTCAATTGAGAATTTTGAAGTTATATAATTATATGTATGTTCAAAAGCGATCGTTAACAACTGGTATTAATTATTATTTAGCGCCGTTTGTAAAAATTTTTGTGCTGGAGGGATGCCCGACAAATTAATTATACGTTTGTTAGCATCAGTATTTCATTATTAGAGTTAAATGTTGAATCGGTTCTTTAGACATAATTAAGGAAATAATCACGATATATTTAATATTTAAAAAAACAATTTTTTAAAATATTATAGCAGTTTAAGCCCAAATTTTTGGTTCAATAAATATATAACACAAGCCTTTCAGTTCCAATGACGTGTGTTAAACAAATACAACATCAGACTAAAAATATGTAATTAGAAATTATCACTTATGTCGAAAATGTATCTAAGTTGCATCTGTATATACAATAGGGTAAAACACTACTATGTAGGTGCTTAATAACTTTGATTTACATAATTGATGACTTAAACATAACCAACGTACCGTTTCTATAGTTTAATATTTTTCTTCAAAATTATTTACGGACTGTATCGGAAAAGCTTATTACATAGACTAAGATGGTCATGTCCTCACCTCAATGTCCAAAAATCATCAAAGATCTTTTTAAAATTTACAAAATACTTGTATAAACGGGACCCAAATATTTTCAAACATATCAAAATGAGAATTTTTGGAGAATCTTGTCAATTTCATTTTCACAAAAAATTAAAAATTTTTTTGTGTTTTTAATAAATTTTCGGTATTCACCCATATTTTTAGATGATTAACTATAGTTCCATCGCAGGTGGTTAGGATAGAATTTTAAAGCTGGTTGTAAATAGAGTTCTATTGTAAATAAGACTTGCCATATAAACCATTAATTAGTTTTTATAATAGAAATTGCAATTTAATAATTATGTCACAGTCATTAAGATTATCAGGTCATGAAATAAAAAGATCGAAAATCAGGACGTTGTGCATTTGTGTTAAAGCATCGAAAAACCTTAAGTCCGGGGTAAAAGTACTCTCGAAGTTAATTAAAAGAATTAAATCAATTAAAACAAATTATTTAAGGTTAGAATTGTGGTAAAATTAAAATCAAAATATCTTTGCGGCGCAACGATTTTTGCAAGAAGATACAGCAGAATAAGGAAGAAGAATCCAATCAACGAAGAATATTTATAAAAATTAATTAACCCTGATGTAATTAATCTGAATTACAGAATTGTAAACCGATAAAAAGAAAGTGCATCGGTTGTACCAGTAGATGGTAGAATTGAGCGGTTAATTTCCTCTTTTTTCGTTTGAAATTACCGTTTTTAGGTTATGAACAAAAGATTATTCAAAATTCTACAAAGTTGGTATAAGGAACCGAAAACAGACGTTCCATTTCTTATAAACGTCCATGTAATAAGAACGTCGGTTGCGTATAAAAAATGTAGAAAAGGCAGCAAGTTGATGTAAGAAAATGTAAAAATAAAGAAATAACACAAACTCACAAATTAAACGTTTTGCGTAAGGCAACACAAATACGTGTAAAATTAAAGTTTTGTGCTTCGGATGTAACAATAATAAAGTCAAATTAAATTTAATACTCACCGAAACTACGGCAATACAACTAGTCCTGCGAAGGTATCAAAAGGGTTCTACGTATTGGACATTCCTATGAGTGCTACAAGTTATCGTTGGGGGTCCTCGTCAAGTATCACCAAGGGGGTGATCGTTCGATAAATTAAAACAAGGTCCAATTGGAAGCAAATGCATAAACACAGTTCACACTTACCTCACAATCAATTGACCAAGGTTAGTTTAATTTTGTAAATAATTTTAGTTCAGTTTAAGAAATTTTGTAATATTTGTCGTTTATAACCACCGTTTATTCACGTTAACTTTATAAAATGCGCAACACGTGGGTAATATAATTAGAAATTCGGGCTTAAATGCGAATAAGGTTTACCGCACATTTATTTAAATTTGAAAATTTAACAATTGAAAATTGTGTGTTAATAGTAGTGTATTAACAGTAGGCAAAAATATTCAAACACGCATCTAAGTTTTTAAGTAAGTAATTGAATGGCCTTCTGTAACGAATGTTTTATACTATTTTCTCTATTTTGGTCGTTGTTATTTGTATTATTTGCTTTTAAAATGTTGATAATTTTCGTCTAGAAAAATTTCCGTATAATATTTAAGTTGGCAACAATGTTTGATAAATTGATTTTGGGTTTACAGCTGTTGTATGTTAATTTTTCAGTCACCCAGATTTTTGAAACAAAACAGCTAAGATTTTTTTTTAATTGATTTAATTAAGACGTTTCGCTCACCTTGAAATTAAGGCGTGTCCAAATTACAAAAAAAGTAATTTAATTAGTTGATACAATTATTATAATCCTACAATCTATGTTTATACCTAATTATTAACTAATTAATATTTTTTATTATTTTATATTTGTTATAATGTTTCGATATAACTAGATTGATACAATTGTTTAACTTAGAGATATGTTTTATACCTAATGATTTTATTTATTTCTGTATTTTCTTTACATAAATAAACAGAAGCCTTGACAAGCCCGCATAAGTCGGACGGAACGTCGGCATAATGAGTCCAGAATAGTAATTTAATTTCGTGCTTCTACTTCAAGGAATCCTTACTTTAATTTTAGAGGATAAATAAAATTAATTCAGTTAATAATAAAATTTGTAAAATGCGCAGAATTATTGCACATCACTGTGGCTGGAAAAACTACACTGTAGCCGAGGACTATGTGGACGTTTTAAAAAAGATTTAAAATGGCAGAAATTCTCTCCGCTAACTCGTATAGCTGGGCCTTCAAGTACCCCAGGACGCTTCCAGACTAATAAACAAATTAATTTATCGCAAGAAAATAGTTGTAAACAAAACACTTCTGGTATTTTAATACAAGCAGGAGAAAATTACACAGTTTCAATTAATGTTTATAACAGTTAACAGTTATAATATTATAACTATTAACAAAGAAAATAACTTTACCGTTTTTATTTTATTTTTACCTACATTTAATTCAATAAAATTTGTGATTAGTTAAGTTTTCTGCTCTTTTATATTGTTTTTATAGAATACTTATGTCGAATTTTTTTTGAGTCCAACTAATACCTTGCCGTTTAGCTAAATGAATTTTAAGGCCAGATATCCGTATTTCTAAGAAATATTTACCTTATGAGCTTTTGAATTTTAATTATTACTTTTGTGTTTTGTGCCTGTTTTGTTTCCAATAACAAATTCTCTTGATTGAGATAATTGTTTATGTGTAATAAACTCCTTTTATAAGCACCTACCTAGCACCAAATTAATACGGTTTTCTTGGTCGAGATAATCAATCATTACCATATTTTATTTAAAACAGTACGTTTCATAATCTACCTAATTGTTATTGACCTAGTATCATAGACAAACAAGTACAGGGTTGACCGATTTCGATGGGATGCAAGGTATTTCCGTAATTATTACTGTTAGAGCAAAACTATGTAAGAAAAGTCCTGAATTTTGGAACCCTATCGAAATTTAGAAAAATTTATTTTGGTTACTGCAACAAAATGAAAAAGGATAGCAAATTTTTGTTTTCGAAGTTTAATTTGTCTCAAAAACTTGGTCTAATGTAACGTTAACCGTTTTGCTCTAGCAGTTACCAAAATACCCTGCAATCCCATCAAAATCGGTCCACCACGTACATACCTGCTGTCAGCTGTCATTGAAGGTCAGGGTTAAAAACTTCAAAAACAAACGTTATTAAAAATCGTTTCAGAATGGACTTCATTCTTACACTAAAATGCGTGGTACAAAATAGTTTTAAAACAAAAATAGAGAAATGTTTATTTTTGTGTACGTCGTGTTTTTTAAATGACGAAGTGGTAGGAAGCGATGAGCAAAATTTTTAAAAAGCATTGTTGAGCTAACTAAAACTTATTTCTAGTAAGTTTTCTAATAATGAGCATAAAAGTTTTTAAAATTACAAACGACTTAGTAAAAGTTTACCCTGAGAGAAAGAGTCATTATTTTGCAGGTTAGCAAAATTCAAAAAATTTGAATAAAACTCAAAATAAAAGCGTTGCAATACATATCCGAGTACCGTCCGATGTAAATAACCCCTCCTAGCACTAATGACAAGAAAAAATTGTTATTATTAATGTAATTTTTAAAAAAATGTAATAACTGTAACCTACCAACCAACATCTTTTACCCCCTTAAATTGATTAAAACAAATTCACCTAAAAAAAAGTTGGTTTTTGAAATTGTTATTGTTATTGAAATAACTACTTCAGATTAATCCTCTTACTACGATAACATGTCGGACGGTATTCCGATATGTCTTTACAGGGTTGAAATTTTGAAACGCATCACCGAAAATTTATTGAATAAAAATGAGTGTTATTTATCATTGGTAATAAAACTTAATTTTTAATAAATTAATAGAGTCAGTGATTTAAAATAGTGTGCAATATACCTAAATAAAATAATTAAGTTAGGGTTACACACTAAAACAATATATTAATAAAAAAAAGTGCGAATAAAATTCTAGGCTCTTGATTACAAATTGATATGCTTGCACTCAATTTATTACTTAAAAAATAAATAATTAGCTGTCACTCAAAGATGTCAACCAATTACAACAAATATTTCTGTTGGCTACTGTACTAGAAGTATTTACAAAAGATTTATTTAAAATACGACTTCATAATTTAACGAGATAACGACAGAAGATATCAAAATATTTTCTTTGATATAAAACGTAATTATTTCAATTAAGCAAGATTAATGCGTTTCACTTTAACGACTCGTAATTAAATTGAAAATTTTAAATTATATTTCTTCAATCAATGTAATTGGAATCCAGCGGTGTGCGATTGTAAGAAAAACGGAATAAAATTCGCTTTTTTTTCAAATTCCGAAGCTTAATGAATGAATATTCATACCGCGAACGTAAAAATTCTCGTGTGTAATGAAAGAACAAGAACTTTTAGAGTTAATGGTACAATTTCATTTTCTTGTCAGTAGACAATCATGCTGACAGAAGTATTCATTAATGATATTTATAACTCTTACCGGATGATGATTAAGCGCGTAACTATTAAACATCGTAAAATGAAGATGATTGATTGTTTATTTTAATACAACTACTGATTATAATAAGGCGAAGTAAGTAATAAGCCAAATTGCAACAATTTTTTTTTGTAGATGCTTATCTGTCCCGCTTAGGGTTTTAAATTTTTAATAATTGTTATGATGTTATTATTACTACTCAGTTCAAAGATCCTATAGGTCGAATGCCTGCTTTGAAATTATACGAGAATTAAATGATAGTGATTAATATTGTATGATCTTAGATTTCTACTGCTACTGCTCGAACAAGCACATTTAAACTCAATGATAAATTTACTTTGAATAGTTTATTTATTACAGTTATATAAAAATATAAATAAATAAACAAAAATTTATACAATTTTCAGTGAGAACTGCTTTATTAGAGCTTACTGTTTTCTTCTTTTTTGGAACCATTATTCTCAAAATTGCCCTTTTTTCTTTTTTAGCTGAAGTTTAGCGTTTTAGCTTCTTTGATCTACTAATTTTTATTCTATTCTTTTTGTGCTTCTATTTTACGCAGCTTTCTTACGCTGATTTTCTTTCTTCTTTTCTTCAACTTATTCATTCTTAACCTTCTTTGCTAATCCGCACTCTGTTTCCTTCTTCTCATTTGTATCTTTTCAAATTTTTGCTTCTTCAATTTCTCTTCGTACCTAGCTTTCCAAGCTTCAGATGTTATAGCAAGTATTGTATGTATTCAATGTAGATGTTTTGGTAAATGGTGTAATATTGGAAGAACTTGCTTGTGTTATCAAATCATTGATATTTGAAACGGTTTCTTCGTTCAACAATTTATCAGACGTACCAACAGAGTTATTATTTGTTTCCAAATAATTTTAAGTCGTGCTTGGAAAATTGTCTTCTGAAATTGAAGCATCCCCATCTTTGTTATGGACAACATTTTCTGATGATTTTTTGTCAATTCTTAAATTAATTTCAATATCGTAAAATTTGTTTTTTGATTCCATTAATAAATCACTGACATTTGCAGAAATTTGATTCAAACCGGGTTAGCATTTGCGTTCTCTCCATTCAACAAACTGATTTATCTGTCGTCAAGATCTACTGAAATATCACTTTGGAATTGAAACATTGATAACATTGATAACTTCTTCCCCGCTGGCAGCATATGAACATAAAACCGTGATATTCATTTTTCCTTTTCTGGAGATGTTGCGTATACATTTTTTCACTCCTAGGTCCCAATACTTTTCCAATTCTTGGACAAAAATCTACCTCAGTTTCATCCATATTATAGATCCTAGATGTATCTTCCAAAACATCCAATAATTCTAGTTCTTTTAAATAACATTTTACCTCATTGAACCATGCACGGATGGACTTTTTAATGATGGCTGCCCTGCTTTTTGAAAGCGTCTCTGTATGTTTCATAGCAATGTTCACTTCTCTCCTGGATAGTTATTTTAAAAGAGTTACGCCTCGGAATTTTGTCTAGAATATTTTTACAGCTTGCTTTACCATATTCTTATTCATTGGATATCCAATGTAAGCTTTATCTAGGATCCAACTTTCAATCCTGTCTTCCTTAGTCAAGTAGTGCTGCTGGACCCATTTTACGTTCCAGTGGTACCTTCTCAGATAATTTTTCTCTAAGGGTTGTGCTCGAACTTTTAGATTGTACAGCTGTTTGTTTGACATTCAATGAACCCAACCAAACATTCTTTATGGTTCCTAATAAATTTGCTTTGGAATAATTAAACCTTTTACCACAACAAACGTGCCGCGCTTTTTTTGGTTGTTCCATTCATTTGACCCGATTTTTTTACCGCTTTTTAGATTGTTTTTTAATTTTAATTTTTCTCCAGAAAGTTGCTTTTTACCTTTCCCATCTGCCTAAAATTTACAAACATTGTTCAATTATTAACAAACACCGGTAAAAAATAATTCACTATAACCTGAGTATGGCAATCAAAATATACTCACTCACGTTAATTAAGTATGCTAATTATCTATAAAATGAAATTTTTATACTTTTTTATAATAAAGGTCACTTTTTTAACAACAATTGATTATAAACAACAACAAAACAACAGACATTGTTGTTTTGTCGAAGTACCAGTAAATTTGTTAAAAGGCGTTCAGTGGCATGGCGTCTTTTTTAACCGACGCCAGTGAACGCCATATATTTAATTACATTTTTTAATCAAAGTAGCACACTTTTAATATTTTGACTATTAGAAACTGTAAAAAAGCATTTATTATAACTTAGAATTATTCGAAACCCATTGGACTATATTTTTATATTCTATTGCGTATTAAAAAGTTCATTTTCAGATTTTTATAAAAATTGCAAAATTTACACATTTAGAATGTCACGAGTAAAAAGTTTAAAAATAAATTAGAAAATAATTATCTTAACCTAGAAATGCGATTTTAAAATGTTTGTAGACATCACTATGGTACTTAAGAAGAAAATTTTATTTATGAATATTTGTATGCAGTGTGCCTAAGATAAGGATGAACAGCATGGGCATCTCGAAACCGTGAGAGATACAAAATCGGTTAAAAGTTCTGTTTACTTTCGGAAATATTCGAAAAAATCGGAAATTGTGCCATTTAGTTTTCATTATATTCTGAAGTTATTCGAAAAGTTACCAAAAAACTGAATGCACTTTGTCATTGACACGCTTTCTGCTCTACAAGATGATTTTCACAAATTTTGACTACAACGTTTCGTTTCAAAGAAATCATCATCAACTTGATTTTTTCTTATGGCACCCAAAAAAATTACACTCTGTATAAAAAAGCATTTTTAATTACAAATTCAACGATCTACTACACAATATGGTTATTTGTGCTTTTATTCAGAAAAAATAACGTTTTATTAAATTTCTAATTTTTTAGTCTAGTGTGCGCTGAATGAAATCATGGCAACAAAAAAGTGAAGTCGAATTAACAATCGACTCCATTTCTTACATTGCTAATTCTGCCAGAATTTGTTTGAATGACAAAGTAGAATCAGTTTAGCAACGTTTTTCAGTGTAGGTCATATTTTACAATGGAGCAAGAAATGTTTTCCAATGAAGAAAAATTTGATATGCTGTCCTGCTACACTACATGCCGGAGAAATTTTGTAGAAGCCGAACACTTGTATTTGATCAAGTACTCGTAACGGAGGCAACCAGGAGAGTCCATATTTAGGCGTTTGGTGACTAATCTAAAAGAATACGGTTTATTGAAGCAACCCGTACTGTCCCTCTAAAAACATTTGAGCGTAGCAACATTTTCTGTTTGTTGGTTTTATTCAGCGCACATTAGACATTCTTATAGGGTGTGTACTTTTTTTTAGTGCCATAAGAAAGAATACAGTTGTTGATGATTTCTTCAAAACGAAACCTTATAGTGAAAATTCGTAAACGCAATGTTGTAGAGCAAAAAGAGTGGCAATGTCAAAGTGCATTCAGTTTTTTTGTAACTTTTCGAATAACTTCAGAACATAATTAAAACGAAATAGCACAATTTCGGTTATTTTTAAAATATCTCCGAAAGTAAGTCGAACTCAGGAAATTTTTCAACAGCTGACCCCTCAAGTAGGCAAATTTTTCCAAATTTAACCGACTCTGTATCTCTCACGGTTTCCAAGATCTCCATGCTGTTCATCCTTATCTTAGACACACTGTATAAGTACTATTTATACGAGAAAATATGGTTATTCGATAAAAGTGGCGTTTACTGGCTTGTTTACTCCTACTTTTAATAAGGAAACACATTTCAATCGTTTCTTGTATAGGGTGTTATAAAATTATTTGTAAAGATGATATATTTTAAACTTGTAAAATTTATTTATTTTAAATAGAACACTCTGTATATTTTTATGTCTACTGTCTAACGTGATGCTCATCTCTGATCACTTACTTTGTCTTGGGGACTTGCTTAAAATTGACAGAGCAGACACCTCACACCTTTTAGTAACAACTGAAGGATTTGGTTTAAAGCAATTGGTGACTAAACCCACAAGATTAACTGTAAATTCCTTTTCATTGATTTAATATTTACTAATAATAGTTAATGTATCCGAGATATCAGATCACCAGTTTACCGAGATTTTAAACACTTTGATCGCGAAAAATTCGTACATAGTCTTCAATATTACTTTGGACCCGCATTTATTTGATCAGGGATGTTGACATTGCTGTTGATTTTGTCAATTCCAACTTTTTTTCCAATTTTGTCACAACCGCAGTTAGTAATGATAAAAACACGTTGATTTAGCACAACGTAAATCCCACAAAGCTTCATGGCAGATGTTTAACCTCCTAAATATTTACAATAAAAACAACTCCGAAACCATTACCACCAGAACTAAATAATGAAGAACTAATTAACAGGGAACTTTGCAAAACTTTTACATTATCACATATGCATGTGGTTGAAACAACTGCTTATCTTAACAGCACTCGAAAATTTAAACTTAATCACAAATTGCAATTCCAACCAGTGACCGAATCAGTTGTCCAAAACATTATCAAATTTTTGAAAAGTAGAGCAATTGGCTCTGATAGATTAGGTTTGGACATAATTAAATTATGCACACCTAGTTTACTTCTAATTTGTACTTATATTATTAAAATCTGTTTTTCCCAAAGATTGAAAGAAATATTACTGTGTTGCCTAAAGTAAACACGCCCCGATCTGTGAATGATTTGCGTCTAATCTTAGTTCTTCCAGTGCTATCGAAAGTAATAGAAAAAATTTTAGAATTACAGATTAGAGACTTTTTATGTGCCCACAATGGTTTACCTTTGTACCAATCAGGTTTTAGACCTAAGCACAGTTGCGCTACTGCACTTTTACATGTCTATGATGATATTATTTCTGCCACAGATAATAACTACTTGACGTTGCTCATATTATTAGAATATTCTAAAGCTTTCGATCAAATAAAATAAAGTACTTTGGATTACCTGGGGTTTAGTTACAGCGCTATAACTGTGCAGAGAGGAGTTCTTGGAAATAACATTTCCTCCTGGGGTAATATCAGCAGTGGAGTACCTCAAGGAACAATTCTTGGATAATTGTTATTCATTATTTACACCTCAATTATACCTGACGTACTACTGAACTGTAAATCTCATTTTTATGCTAATGACGAAGATCTATTTCAAATTTCTTTCATCAGATTTTAAATCTGCTTATAAGATGATTAACAGTGACCTCATAAGATAGAGTTTAAACCCATCTAAATCATTCGCTATGTTTTTTGGGAGGAAAAATCAATAATCAAAGCTACTGAACATGATGAATATATAACTGAACGATAATAAACTAAATATAGTAGACTGTTGTAAAAATTTGGGAGTATACACTGACAGTAATTTACGATTTTTCAACCATATAAGTAAATGTCTTCAACGATCTTATTGTAATCTAAGACAACTTTATGCAAATCGGTTCTTGTTGAATATCGACTCCAAAAAATGTTATGTAACTCTCTTGTCTTAGCTTCTCGTCGTTACGTGTTTTTAAAATAAATATGAAGTTTATATTGCTCAAAAAGCAACATTTAAGTTTTTAATTACGATATTTTTTCTTTTTTTAAGTTTTATTAATTATTTTTAACATACAGTTTTATTTAATTTATAGTTAAAATATGTATTGAAATATTCTAGTATTTTTTTAGTATTTGTTTTATTATTATTATCAATTTTGATTTCATTACTTTTTACTATTTCTACTTGTGTTGATTCCTTCTACTATCACCATTTTGTTCTTTACTCGTAGACCCCCCAACCAGGATATATAGGTTATGGTTATTAAATAAATGTCAATGGCAATATTTGTTGTTCTTAGTAACTCTAGAATATTACTTATACTATCCATTAGGTGGCGCTCTCTTTATTATTTTCTTTTTGCAGTGTAAAAGCCTCCAACTGAATAACTAGTAAGTACCACCACGACCCCTCGGCAACAAACAGAGCTGCCGGCCAGGTTCTAAGCACTGCCTCCATTTTATATTTTGTTTATCAATAACCGTAACAATGTTCTGAAATACTGTTGTGCATATTTTTTTAAATATTTAATCTAGATGCTAGATTTAGTTTTGTGAATAATTATTTCGTCATTTTTGGAATAAAAAACAGTGATTCAACTTATGGAATTAACGAAGATAAAGATAAAAAGGTAATGAACTTTATTTACTTGACAATTACTATAAACGTTTCATTCTGCAACGACCATTCTATACCTTAAATTGTTCTCACTCTTAATAAAATTAAAATTGGCGCAAGGCATCCACTTCACATTTTAATGTTTGTCATTAAAATTAATTAATTAAGAAATTAAAAACCCTAAACTAGCGAAGAATTTGTTACAAGAACTTTTTTGATGTTTATTCAGTTATTACTACTATAATTATTTGACATACAAGATTTCTATTCTATTGTTTACTTCGTCAATTTGTAACGCGTAACGAATAGATTAATGTATTAATTACAATAATTATTTAATATTATGTACACATTTTTAATGTTCATTCGTTTTATTATCTAAATTTGTAACTAAAACTTTAATTATTATACAATGTACAGGTGTAAATAAATAAATGCGAAAAAATTTAAGTGGTGATTTTTTATCAAAAACTAATGTTGGTTTTTTATACAAAAAATGTCATATGAACAATCTCTGTTCAGTTACAGTCCCTTAAACTTGACAAAAAAAACAGTTTTGAATTTTTTTTCTTGAAAACAAAAAGCTACAAAATTTAAAATGAGCAAACATTTTTGGTACCAAAAACACATTAAATCAATATATTTGTGATATTCTCATTCTTGTAAGTTTGAAAAGGAGAAAATTTATTAATTTTTCCTGTTTTATATTTCATTATTTAAAAATTTATTGCAGATAGTTTGATTCTTTCTAAACAAATTACTCTCCTGTATTATGAATTATGTAGGTTAGAATTTTAATCGCGTGTATCTAGTAGGGGGGTTGTCACTATACATGACTCTAGAAGGATCCAGGTATGCGGTAAAATATTCCAACTTATCCGAATCATACGATGTATTTGATAATGCACTTTTTTCTAAAAATGACTGATCCTACGAAAACACAAGAGACCTTATCTGTTTGGAAAGAATAAAACTGAAGTAAATGATAAAATATAAAACAGGAAAAAAGTTCAAAAAAGACAAATTTTAGGGGGTGGCGTTTTCTCCCTTTTGAAACCGTATACGAAAATACCACAAAATATTTGTTCAAGGCTATTTGTTAAAAAAAAATGTTTGTATATTTTAAATACTGTAATTCTTTTATTTAAAAAAAACTGTTTCTGCGCCGTCTTTAAGGGACTGTAACTAAGCAAGGGTTGCTCATATACACTTTTTTATGTAAAACCCGCATTATTTTATTGATAATGAATCACCATTTACATTTATTCGCCGGATTGTTTAACCACCAAGACGTCTCATCGCAGCCGTTTCATTGTCGGGACTTTTATCGTTGTCTACAAATGCCTTCTAATCAAAATTCTTTTATTATTAACTTTGTGATAACAATGGCTACTATTTAGTAAAAAAAAATCTGATGCCCTAAATTGACAAGAGATAGCTAGAGAAAATGCTGAGTAAAATGACATAAAAATGTACAGGTTGTCTATTTAAAATAAATAAGTTTTTTAAGTTTAAAATATATTATTTAAAAAAATTTTAAAAACACCTTGTACAACAAACAATTTAAATGTGCATGGCTATTAAAAGTACAACTATGTTAGTACCTCATCCTAAAATTTCAAGCATCTGATTAAAATAGTACAGTCTTTTGCGTTTATAATGGCGCAAGTACATAAATTAGTCGTTCCCCTTTAATTGCGTAGATACATAAAAAATTAATAAAATGGAATAGATTTTGCTATTGTATGAGTAGACTTAATACTAGATCCGGATTAACAAAACCTGAAGCTATAAACTGAAAACTGTAAATTATAGTGATTAATAAAATTTCGGAAATTTAAAACAAGTAAGCGTTTAACATTAAATGAGAAGGATATTATTAACCCTTTAAAATAATCAAAAATTTACAACTTAAAATGTTAATATAATTCATAGGACAATAATTAGAACTTTTGATCGTGTTTAGAAATCAACATCCCAAGAAATGAAATTTTTGCAAAACATATTTTGGAATCAAACTATTAATTAACTAATTATTAAGAACTAAAATTTTGGAAACATTAGAAATTAAATGTTATTTAAATAAACCTTAGACCTTATTTTAAAATGTGCAAATACCATATAAGATATTTCTAATTCTAAAGCCTCAGGCCCTCAGTTTTGTTAATTCGGTACCAAGCCTACTTGTACAATAGCAAAATTTATCCCATTTTATTTTGTTAAATGTATGCAATTAAAGGAGAACAATTAATACATGTACCTGCTCTTAACCGCGTCACTATAAATGCGAAAGACTGTACCTGATATAGGCGAATTTTCTAAAGGCGACTCAAAATTGAATAACGCAAAATCGGTTAGATTTGGAATAAGCAAATATGGTATCATTGTTTACAGAATTTTATACTGAATATAGAATTTAAAATTTTTTAGATAAGGTATGGCTATGACTTTGACAGTTGCAAATTTTTAATGTCTTTGATAATTTCAGCTAATAAACGTCAATTGATTATCAGTGTTCGTCAAAAATGGTGTATTCGTCAAACCATAAAAATCTTAAGTCCGTTACGGCCATCATCATGGAACCGAGTATTGGTTCGCTGATGATGATAAGCAGCTATTGAAACATGTGTCCAAGTAAAGTTTTTTAGTGCAGTTTTTTGGTGTTTTCCCGTTCTATTCCTTTGGTCCATAACGTTGTTTTCAATAACGGCGAGTGGGCGTACAGCACTGCTGCTTGTTTGGCCGAGTTTTGGGAAAGATTTAGATGTATTGTATATGAAACCAACAATACGCATCTTGTTATCAACGACATATAAAATTTGTTAATGTCAAAGAGGTAGCCACACTTTATCTAATAAGTTTATGATCGCTCGGTATTGTTAGTTAGAGTAGTCTGCATTTGAATGTTTTTGTTTTCAAATTTACAAGTAGTGAGAGTGTAAAATAAGACTTGTCAAAGAAATTTAAATAACGTTTTTGCTGCCGTTATGTTATGTAATCATACAACAGGTAATAATTTGAGTTATTCAAATAGATATAAAGATCGGGAGCAAATAATGGGTCATAAAAACAGTTTACAACATATACAATCAATGATGAATTATGTCGCAAGCATTAAAACTACTGGAGAAGTTGACTGCGGGCTATTTCTCAATATAAGGCACATGTAAATTAATATTCTTATTATTGAGTTAAAACATTTTTTGGGACTTAAAGTTAACGGGAATTTGACCCTTTCTTGAAAATCATATGCGAAACATGGAATTCGTGAATAAGTAATTATAAAATTAGCTGTTGATTTTTATTATTCTTATAAAAACATTTTTAAACACTCATTACATAAAATTTAATGTGTTGCTGTTGTTGGCCTGAACTTTGTTTGTTTACAAACATGAGTTTTTAATTCCTTTCAAAAAGATGAGAGACAGATACGCTTGCTTTCTTTTTCCTCAAGGGACGATTTGCTCTAATATTAAGAAGGTAGAAATAAACCGATTGGAACCAGAACCCATGAAGACAGGAAGAAAACTAATCAAACTTAAACACTGACAAGCTTCAAAAAAGGCGAAACACACGTGTGTAGGTGCCGTTCATAATTATGCAATCACAGGCTACAGTTTTATTCGATTGAAATTCGAGATATCGTATTAGAAATGCACTTAGTTTTTTTCACAATGTTGACGTACATGCTACAGATTTCTACAAATTATTGGTTAAGGCTTTAAGTTTATGGTATATTTTTAAAGATAACTTAACCAAAATGTAAAAATGGATCCTCATAAAATGTAAGACAGATAAGAAAAGGACAACTATTTAAATTTTATTTTAAGTCTTAATAAAAAATGTAGAATATGTTTTCAAACACCGGATTTAAATCATACAAAGTTCCACTTTAAAATGGTTTAAAATTAATAACGTAATCGTCATATAACTTACTTAATTTCTAATGTCGTAATAATTGAGTGCTTTTGAAGCCAAGTTGACTTGCATCTATGATAATTAGGAACCTTTTACGAAATAACAGGTAATTGCGTTAAATATCAATCAACAAACGTGTCTGTGTGTGTGTGTATACATTTTAGCGACGAAGCCGAACAAATTGATTAAACTGAAAAATGTAGCGTACGGTAAATTCTAGATGAAATAAGATAGGACAGAATTCAACAGTGTTCACAGCCTGTTCGTTCCTTTCTGGACCGCCGTCAGGTCATCTAACTACGATATTATAAGTCATGTCCGTCTGGCCTATTCTGTTCACTCGATCAATCATGCATTAAGACAAGATTATAGTTCGTCTTTTATATTTAAACATGCAAGATGAAGTGGTTTTAAGTTACCTATATGTTATTAACCGTTTGGAATATGCTACTTGGCTTTCGTATTTTTTTCACATTTGTTACTATTCTCGTCTTATACATCTATTTTAAACTGCGTAGGCGTAATTATAGAAACGTCTGATTATATTTTTGGTGACAGCTTTACACTTAAGTACTTAGCGTTGTCTTAATTAGTAATTTGCTTGTTTACAACCATTAAATTAAAGACGTTTAATTCAATTTTTTTCATTTATTTAACTAATTGGATTCTCAAGAGTTAATTTGGAATACGTAGCAATACTTTGGATGTAAACTTGCTTATTTAGGATAAGTTCAGGATATATTACAGGCACTTTTGGGTAGGTTTTAAAAAATTTATATATTTTTTATAAAACACTAGGCTTAAATACAAAATAGATCAAAAGAGTTCTAAAAAAATTAATCATTGTTATAAACCACAATTTTGAAAACATTTCTCTTCTTATGTTGACGTGTCCTATTCTTCGTTTTTGTGTAAAAATTTCCTTAAATACTTGAATAATTTTACTGATAAAAACATACAGGAATAGCAAAAATTTACAAACTTGGTACATGAATCGTAAAACCAAAACAAACACGTCCTTAAAGTTAGCAGACCACTTAAGGCAGATCAAAAATTTTGTACATTGAAAATTAAGTGCTCATTAACTGCTAATTAAGTAACAAATTAGTTGCTGCAGTAGTTCTTGAGATATTCAATGATCGGCTATTTAAAAAAAAAGGCAGCAGACCAAGCATCTAAAAACAGTGATAGAGTTTGATTACAATAGCGAAATGGATAAAAAAATTAAGTGCTGTTTAAGTGCTTCATGTTGGCTATTTCAGCAGCACTCAAAAAACTTTGTTTTTCTAAATCACTCATTGATCTGCTAACTTTGGCAGACTCAATTTTACAAACTACCTTGGACAATTAAAATCAAACTTTAACATATCTATACTGTTATGATTTAAATTTAAAAAAAAAGAAACTATTTTGGATTTTAAAATTGAATGGATGAATTTGGGGGTAACCATGGAAACGGATATTGTCAAATAATTAATAGATAAAAAAATGTCATTAATATAATATGTGCATTTTTTAAATAAAAAGGTAAAATCTATTTAAAATAATAAGTTATTTATTTACATTATGAGGTTCTTGCATCATTACATAAAATTGGCGCCCAACGTGGGGCAGAATTGTATATAAATATAGGTATTCAAATTAGCGACCTTAAATGTTGACAAAAGAATTGCTAGAAGAAAATGAAAAAATGAATGTAGAACTAGAGTTAGAAGAAGAGGATAGGACGTTCTCAGGTTTATCCGAGGTTGAAGAACATAGGTGGACCAAGTTCACAAGAACAATTATTTAAAAAATTATTTGAAAAATTAAATAACATGCAAACAAATATGAATGATATGGAAAAAACATGCAAACAAATACGAATAATATAAAAAATACATGTAAACAAATATGAGTAATATAGAGAAGAAAAATGACAACAAAGGAAGATTTAAAAACATGCAAACAGATATGAAAAATATGGAAGAAAAATACAAACAAGTATAAAACAAATAAATAACAATATGAATAAGAAATTAGAAGATCAGAAGGAGAACATAATTGAAATGTTTAACAAAAAATTAGAAAGCATTTATAGCAGCACAAGAAATCTAGAAGAAAAGTGGGTGGGTTAGAAAAAGAGGACAAGGTTAAAAAACCAGAAAATGAGGAAATGAAGAATTGTCTAATCTTAGTCGAAAAAAAGAATGAAGATAGAGTAGCACAACAAAAGGAGAAATAGAAGGGATAATGAATGAAGTCCATGGTGAATTAAATAAAAAAGAATTAGAAGTGTATTATGAAGAAAATTTCGATTAGTACAGTCAGAAATAGAAAAACTTCTGATGAGGCAAATGACGTATGAAATTAGCAACGAAAGAGGAGTTACGTTCAAAGTTAAATGGGAGATACACTGGAAATTAAGGAACAAATTATTTACAAAAGTGATAGAGGAAAGGAAAAGAAAAAAGAAGAAGACAATGTAGGAAGGATACTAGTAGAATACTAGTATACACCTCTGATGAGCTCATAATAAGAGCGAAATGCGGCATCAGGTGTTCTTTCGTTGCGTGTTATGCTTCTGTACAAGTTTTTACTTGGCTTTATCGACACTCGTGCGTTTCAAGCATTAAAGCTGTTGCTTAGATAGCGATATGCACGCTAAACGCACACATGTCGTTACAATTAACTGTTGGCATTTTTCTTAGTTTATACTAATCATACGTGTCAATGCTTTTACACGAGATGTCGTAAGACACACATTTTGCTTATGATACTAGTAGAGTTTGTTCCAAGAACATTAAGAGAACATGAAGCGACTGTAAAGGTAAGGGGCGCTTCCACATTACATACTGTATCTTTGATTACCCAATGGAAGAATTAAGAACAAATAAATTAATTAAAATTACGAGCAAATTAGAATTAACACAGAACATATGTTCTATCAAACAAAGAATAAAGTAAAAAATGAAGTTAAAAGGAAGAAAAAACAAAGTATACAAGAAATAATGGTAGAAACTTATGAAGAAATGAAAATGGACGTCAAACCAAGAAATAGAATACCAGCAGTAGAAGTTGAAACACAAAGGAATCACGAATACATAAGTGAGATACCAAAATGCAACATGAAATGAACAAGTTTAAATATGGAATGGAAACAATAACAAAGAAGTGACTCAATTGACATTTGAAGTTAAAAGCAACATAAATAAAGAAGTAAAATTTGTTAAGAGCAAGAAAAAGCCAAAGGCAGGAAAGAAGGGAGAATGTCACATAGGTATCACAGAGTGTTTAAGAAGATAAAATTAATGAAGAGAAGGATTACAAATAAACAAGCATGGGAAGAATTAGAAAAACAAAAATTGGAATCAAATGAAAACTTAAGAATTAAAAGAAAGGGCAAAGCAAAGGCAAGTAAAACAGGCAGCCTTAGAGAGAAAAATTTAAAAGATAATAAAGCTCATCCACCTCCTGCAAATAAATGTAAAGGGATAGAGAAAAAGGTTTGGAAAAAGCAATGTAAAATAACAATAAATAAATTACAAGAATTATAGTAAAGTTTAAGAAGTAGCTATAAGAAAAAATGTGAATGAAAACTAGATGTTAAGAAATAGGAATAAGTTGTTTAGGGGTTAAGGAAGAAACAATGATCGATAATCATGGAAGAAAAATAAATTGAGATAATCAAAGAAGTGTTACAAAGCTTAGATGCAGCAAAGAGAAAAAGAAGATTAAGAAATCGCAAGAATTTGAATTTATAAGAAGTTTTTATGATGAAAGAAAGGGATGTAGTAAATAAATATGAAGAGGAAAGTTATGTCATTAATATAATATGTGCATTTTTTAAATAAAAGGTAAAGTCTATTTAAAATAATAAGTTATTTATTTACGTTATGAGGTTTTTCATCATTACAATACATTTAAGTGCTATTTAAATGCTTTATGTTCACTATCTTAGAAGCACTCAAAAATTTTTTATTTTTAAACAACTCATTGATCTGCTATCTTTGGCAGACCAAATGTTAAAAAACCTTGGCAAAATCAAAACCTAGGATATGTTTAGAGATAAGTACCATTTAAGTGCCTAAATCTAAACATACCTTTAGATTTTGATTTTAATTACCCTACGATTTTTTTAACATTTGTTCTGCTAAAGATAGCTAGATCAATGAGTTATTCAGAAACTTTCGAGTACTTCTGAGGTAGTGAACATGAAACACTGAAATAACACTTAAATATATAGATGTGTTAAAGTTGGAATTTAGTTGTCCAAGGTGGTTTCTAACATTTGGTCTACCAAAGTTAGCAGGTCAATAGGTGATTTAGAAAAAAAAAAGTTTTTTAAGTGCTTCTGAAATAGTGAACATAAAGCACTTAAATAGCACTACATTTTTTGATCCATTTAGGCATTGTAATCAAACTCTATCACTGTTTTTAGATACTTGGCTTGCTAACTTTTTTTTAAGATAGCAGATCATTAAATATCTCAAGAACTACTGCAGCAATTAATTTGTAGTTAAGGTACTTAATTAGCACTTAATGGGCACTTAGTTTCTAACGTACAAAATTTTTGATCTGCCTTAAGTGGTCTGCTAACTTTAATGACGTAAAACAAACATTGCATATATTTCACGCAACATCCCCAAGTTATCTGTGGAGTCATACAAAAGGTAGGACTTTACTGTAGTTACACAAAAATCTTGGGGGGGTCGTATATATCTTTTTTTTTAAATGGAATTAATAGTATGGATTAAAACAAATTATAGTTATAAAGGGGAAGGCAGCTTGTAATTTTTTAATAAAGCGTTTCCTTGTAAAGTGAATGGTACCGTTGCACTTAGGAGACGACCTCCTCTCGAAATATATATATATATACTCTAAAAATATTTGTGTAACTAAGGTAAAGTTTAGCCACTCAAAAAAATGTCATCGTCATCGTCTATAGCCAATTTTTGTCCGCATGGTCAAATTCTTTGTAGATGTTTTTGGTTCCTCAGCCATCTCTCAAAATTTTATGTAACTGCTTGGTTTTTCGCCTTATTGAGAGAATAAGACTGAATACAACTGAAACTATCTATCTAATCTATCCATTAGTAGGATTCTTCTCAGGAACCCTTTTCGTTTTAGAAAAGTAAGGCCTTGGTGTTACTACATTTTACCAGCCGCCTGAGGTTGTTGACCATTATGAACTCTTGGTTTCCCTGAGGTCATTTATTTAGAGGATTTTCTTTAAATTCTGTGTTCAATAGAGAGAAGTCTTTAGATTGTAAACTAATAGTCTTCCTTTTTAAATAACTTATTTCTGATAAACAGGTTGCAAGCGGCGAGTAGTTATTCATTTTAAATAATGTCATTTTTGATAAACTCAGATTTTGGGAACATAAATTTTTGAGCTTGGTAGCATACCATCTGCATTGATTGTCTTTTTTATTACGCAGGTTAGTAGAATAAGCTACCAGAATAACTAATTTACCTTGTTCCCGAAGGTTTACACGTGCAATACTTTTAGATCCCTTTTTGACAATCACGTGTTCCGGCCTATTGTTGAATTTCAGATAAGTGTTATCCATATGAAAGATATGTCTAAGCCTGCACATAAAATTGTTTTCAATAAGTGTCATTCCAAAATTCGGAAATAATTTTTGACAACATGTTTGTTTATGCCCAAATGTCGTATGTACAGATAGCCTTTGGTTTTGTATTAAAAATAAACCCATCCATGGAGAATCTTTTTATTAAAACGTTGATCTGTTAATCCAACTGTTCAACTAATTTAAAAGCCATCGATCTCACCCTATTTCTTATAGTGGTAAAACCTTATTCTTGAAGAGTGGTTGCTGGTGCAATATAAGTTTCACCAACCTCATTGACATTCTTATAACCACTTTTTCGTCTAGATTGCACACAAACACGTGCGTTTTTGTTTAGATCTGGCTTGCATCTTAAAATAAAATACAATAAAGAAGCTGCCACATAGGAAGCAAAACGTATAGCCATAGACAGAAACTGGGAGTTTCATATTGAGCCCTACTTTCCAATAAATGCGCACAGATGTGCCATCGTCATCTGGATATTTATATTAATATAATAAGTGAAGGACAACTTTTAACGATATTAAAATAAAAAATTAATGAATCATCTCACCTCGAAACTAGTGAACCATGTATCTTAATCGTGTGAAGATGGGAGAGTTCTTTGAAAACTCAGAAAATCAACAGTATTCAATTACTTCGAGGCTAAGTAAGAAATAAGTAATTACTGGTCTGATTCAAATCTGAATAATGGCACATTTTAATTAGCACAAACACAGTTGCACAAACTATCCTGCACATCAGAAAACTAAAAAAATACAATTGCTAAACATCCTGTTAAAAAAAATTTTTTAAGATCATTTTATATAAGGGATTAAATCTTATGTAGTTACCAATTCAAAATATAAATTGATGTTGGAACAGGGTTTGAACAAAAAACTTAAAAAGTACTAACCCAAAACAGCAACAATTCATTAAGATACCTTAATGAGTAAATCTGTATGTTTAACCCATATCGAAACCAAAAGGCATTCAGCACATAAAAATAATGTCATGATCAATTAATTATTGGAAAAAAAATGTTGTTGGTTTGTTTACAATTACTATGTCGTCGTTGCATACAGAAATAAGCCGAAGCTTTTGACAATGTAAAAAACTTATAATTTGGAAATTTGTTTATTTTTATAAAGTAATTATGTTAATTAATTGTTTATATAATGTAAACTCAAACTATACTTTACCACCAGAATATGTCAAAATTTAATTTGGTTTTGAAAAATTTGATTTTGAGTTTTTACCAACCGGAAACAATAAGGTATTAATTTTAATAAACGCATTAATTCGTATTTAAATGGTGTACGCTTGTTGGATAATGCGCTCATGTATAAATTGCTTCAATAATTGTCCAAAATTAAATGTTAAATTCTCTTATTTATTTATTTTTCTAGTTTTCACATGGAAAGAAAACAAATGTTTAGAAGCAATTAAAAAAAGTAATAAATTGGGGTTATCACTTAACAATTATTGAAAATCTTTGGATTTCGGATTTTTTCACTTTAGTGCGTTGTTTCAATTGAGTTAATTTTTATTATTTATAAAGTTTTTAACAAATTTTTTAAAAGAATCATATCGCATGCACATTATTAAAAATGTGAGTCGCAGTAAATTTAAATACAAGCATAATAAATTTAAATTTGTCGACTCTGAGATAGTAGTTTGTCATTAAATTATACAATTTATTATTATTATTATTTTTTTTTTAGCAAGTGTAGGGCAATGTTTTACAATTATTCATATCAATTTATGGTTTTAGTCAAAGTAGAGCTTTTGCAGATTATTCACCACGTTTAATTATTTCAATAAAATAAGTATAACTAATATATAGTATAACATCCATGTAATGCAAATACTGCAAACAAGATTACAAAAAGTAATAGAAGACAAAACAAGTAGGATTTAAAAAAAAAGAAGACTACAGGACATCATTCATAATTTATAGCAAATTATAAACAAAAAATTGGAAGGAAAAAGGGAAAGTGTATAATATATTCCTGGATACTAAAGCAGCAAATGACAATAGAGGAAATATATTTCCGAAGGGATGTGGAATGTAAACAAAACACTGTCAGCATTTTGTCAATCATAATGTACACATGCTGACGATCAAGAGAGATAGTTCAAGCGACTTTGGTAACTTTACAACATCTGCAACTAACAAAAGGGGTCCTTCATCAATCCACCACGACGCCACTGTAGTGATCTTCCGACTTAGTGCTTACACTGTCGCAGATAACGATCAGACAATGACAACAAATATCACGCAACGCAATGATAGGTGCATATTACAAACTTTTAGTATGCCTACGTAATAAACAGGAAAACGACCGCCATTGCACCTTCTACGCTCGCTACCGCTCCACCCGTCAACAATACGCCATTGGCCGACGCTACAACGTTCGCCATTGCTAAGACTATCATGGCTGCTTTCGCAGTGTTTTGTCAACCATAGACATCGTTGGCATCAAAGAAGAGCCATCCTCCAGCTCTCTTCCGTCTTTACCATGATGTAACGCACATCGATTTAGGCTAATGGACTACACACCCAAAGTCGTCTCTTCTACTCCATTGCCCAACAAACAATCCGCAAAGAAAAAAACCACAAATTGCTTTAACAGCCGCAAATTCCAAATCCGCTGCAACATCCACAAACGCGACAACCGCTACTTAAGAGGACACACCAATCAAAGACCGAAACGACATAGATGGCTGCGATCTGACGCACACACACACATACGTCTCCCGGAACTCAACAGATTTAAGTCTTCAACGTTGACATGTGCTAAAGCAACGTGTTTGCGGCCGCCCGGTTCTTGATGCGCTTCGCCTGTTACATACATGACGCGCTAGAGCAACAAGCTCGATCACTCATTCGTCATGGAACTGCGGGTTTTAAGTCTTTGAGGTACTGTTTGTTGCATACCAAATCACACATCTGACACATCTCACATGTTTATCACGGCCAGTTTCGACGTTTTTACGCTGTGAAATACAGCATCATATCGCACCAATTCGCCTCTGAAGCAAGCAACACGTAATGGTAGTCCGGCAGCATCCGCAGCAGCGTTAACAAGAACGCCCCACACAAACAACAAAACGAATGCAAGAAGATACATCCGCAAACTTAATTTTTTTTGCATATCTTCGTTCATCAATCTACTACGACACGACATAGTAATGTACAAAGAAAAAGGGTTAAAGTTGGGATGTTCACTAAGTCTTAGTCTGTTCCCATTATACGTAGTAGATTTGCAAAACGAATTAGATGGCAAATGTAGTGAAAAGATTCGTAAAGGAAGGAAGTAAATTTACGGGGGGAGGAAGTGACATATTTGAGATATAACCTAAGATATGACAATAGTGATAAAGTGCATATAAGGGAATTAGTAAAAAAAGGAAATATGATATTAGGACAGGTATGGAGTTTAGTAATGGGAATAGGTAGAGAAAGTACAGGAAAAATATTGGAGATGTACGTTAGAGAAGACGACAAGATATACTAGAACAGGAGATAAAATTGGAAAAAATAAGAATTCGAGCAGAGCAGGGAAAGGAAAAAAAGTGAAATATTAAAAATTTGATAGGCAAGAGAGGAGGTGGAACAAAACAGAACACCTAAGAAAAATATGAGAAGAAATAGTACGAAGGGATAAAGGCAAGGAGGTTCAGGAAACAAGAATAAAAATAAAAATGAAAGACACAAGTTGACATATGAAAAGATAGTAACAGAGAGAAAGAGACCAAACACAAATATTGATGGGTGATGAAAACAGGATGTGTAAATTGTACGTAAAGGTATGAGAGAACCTGGAGCATATGATGAGATAATGTGAACAATTAAGAGAAAAAGAAGGAGCCAGGAGAAATATTCTGCATGAAAATAGAGTAAAGTGTATGAAAGAGGTGGTAGAGAAAACAAGATAAACGAGAAGAAAAGAAGAATAGAAGAAGCTTAATAATAAAAAATATGTGGTAATTATGTTAGGTGGTGGGGATTGTGTAGAAATAGAATGTAAATTTTGTTGTGAATTTTAAAAGACATATAAAATACACATAATTTCGCGGTATTAAAGAGTTATAATTTTCCCTATGGGTTATTCATTATAAATTACCTACCTTTTATTATTTTTAATATAACAGGTAAATATAGAAAGTTTTTCTGCTTCACTATAAACAATTTTGGTGATTTAATTAATGAAACGTCAATTACCAAACCCAACATTTGTCATTTACATGGCTTACTTTGACAATATTAACAATTTCTTATTAAGTAACTGTGATATTCTACGATTCATAACTCAATAACGGCTTAAGAAAAAGACAACATGTGTTATATTTTCAAAATAAAAAAAAAGATCACTTAATAATATACAGGGTGTTACATTAAAAAAAACATCATATTTTTGTTGCGCCCTGTAAACGGCGAGTAACTGAACTATTAATGGCATTTTAAGAAAATTCAGTTACAACCATTAAATTTTCATGTATAACTTTTTCTCTACTAGCAATAATAACGATAATTAGGGGTGGGTAATTTATAGTGAATGACTTTGTACTTTGGTTAAGTATTTTAAGGGAAAATCTTTATAAATCCTGTGGCTATTAATGTTACTTTTTTGATTGATCTAAAAACGTAAAAATTTACGTTTGATATGTTTTTACTCCACATCTGATAAATAATATGTGTAAGCAAGATATCAAGAAAACCACCTGTCCGATTTCTATAAAATTTTGTACGTGGACCTTATTTATTATTGCGCAAATTTAATTAGATTTTGGGCATAATCTAGATAGCCAAAGAATCCGTTAATATATTCCCGAATTCTTAAAATATTTAGAATAATATTTATTTTACATATTTTTGTTTCAAATAAAAGTTGTTTGTAGTTTAATTGTACATAACTTTTGCTTAAACAATTTTTTGATCCGATAAGTAATTACTGAGATATACAATCATGTGACCAATTTTACAAAAAAAAGTTAAGGGAGAAAAGGTGTTGGAAATTTTTATTGTTTATAAAGTTTTTAACAAATTTCTTAAAAGAATCATATCGCATGCACATTATTAAAAATATGAGTCGCAGTAAATTTAAATACAAACATAATAAATGTAAATTTGTTGACTCTGAGATAGCAGTTTGTCATTAAATTATACAATTTAAATCTATTATTATTATTATATTATTAAAACAATTTCAGCAAGCGTAGAGCAATGTTTTACAATTATTCATATCAATTTATGTCACAGTAACGTGGGACATTGTCCTACATTATATTCAAAAGAATATTCATATCAATTTATGGCTTTAGCCAACGTAGAGCCTTTGCAGATTATTCACCACGTTTAATTATTTCAATAAAATAAGTATTACTAATATATAGTATAACATCCATGCAATGCAAATACTGCAAACAAGATTACAAAAAGTAATAGAAGACAAAACAAGTAGAATTTAAAAAAAAAAAGAAGACTATAGGACAGCATTCATAATTTTAAAACAAATTATAAACAAAAATTGGAAGGAAAAAGGAAAGATGCGGAATGTAAACAAACACCGTCAGCATTTTGTCAATCATAATGTACACATGCTGACGATCAGGAGGGATAGTTCAAGCGACCTTGGTAACATTACAACATCTGCAACCAACAAGAGGCGTCTTTCATCAATCCACCACGACGCCACAGTAGTGACCTTCTGACGTAATGCCAAACGCCACAACCGCTACTTGAGAGGACACACAGATCAAAGACACACTTACGTCTCGAAACGACATAGCTGCCCCCGATCTAACGCGCACATACACATATGTCTCGCGGAACTCAACAAGTTCAAGTCTTCAACGTTCACATGTGCTTCGCCTGCCACATACATGACGCGCTGAAACAACACGCTCGCGCACTCATTCGTCATGGAACTGCGGGTTTTAAGTCTTTGAGGTACTGCCTGTCGCATACAGGTACCAAAGCACACTTCTGACATATCTCACAATGCTAACACGGCCAATTTCGACGTCTTTACACTTTCAAATACAGCCCAACACCAATTTGCCTCTAAAGCAAGCAACACGCAATAGTAGCCCTTAAGCAAGTAATTACAGCATTCGAAACATCACCCACACAATCTACAACACGGTAGCATCCGCAGCAGCGCCAACAAGAACGCCCTACACAAACAACAAAACTCAAGCAAGAAGATACACCCGCAAACACAATTTTTTTTGCATATCTTTGTTCATCAATCCACAACGATACGACATAGTTACAAAAAAAAGGGTTGAGGCTGGAATGTTCACTGAGCCTTAGTCTGTTTCCAATATACATAGTAGATTTGCAAAAGGAATTAGATGGTAAATGTAGTGAAAATATTTTTAAAGGAAGGAAGTCAATTTAGGAGGGGAGAAGAGGAAGAAAGTGACATATTTGAGATGTACCCTAAGAAATGACAATAGTAATAAAGTGCATATTAGAGAATTAGTAAAAAAAGGAAATATGATAGTAGGACAAGTATGGAGTTTAAGAGAAGGGTGATGGGAAAGAAAATAACGAGAAGAAGGATATTTGATAAATTGATAAAAGTCTTACGATGTAAAGTGTACAGATATGGGAGTGAAAGTAATGGGAATAGATACAGAAAGTACAGAAAAGTATTAGAGATGGACATTAGAGGCATGCGTCAGGAACACTAGGTAATTTATAGTGAATAACCCTGTAATTTAATTAAGTATTTTAAGGAAAAAATTTTATAAACCCTGTGGCTACTAATGTCACTTTTTTTCATTATTCTAAAAAGTAAAATTTACGTTTGATATTGTTTTACTCCACATCTTATAAATAATATGTGTAAACGAGATATCAAGAAAACCACCCGTTCGATTTTTAGGAAACTTTGTACATGGGCATAATCTATGTATTCAAAAGATCCGTTAACGTACACAGATTCTCGAATTCTTAAAATTTTAGAAAAATATTTATTTTACATATTTTTGTTTAAAATAAAAGTTGTTTGTAGTTTATTCATACACAACTTTTGCTTAAACAATTATTTGATCCGATAAGTAATTACTGAGATATAACAATCACGTGACCAATATCAATTTTACAAAAAAAAAGTTGAGGGAAAAAAAGTGTTGGAAATTCTATTGTCTATAGCTTTTGTTTGAATCTTTTTTTTCTAAAACGCAATTCATTTTCGCTTTGTGAGAGTAAGAAGCGCGATACCTCATTTTGTCCAACGTACTCTCGTAGGTAGCGTTCGTATAACGGCTGAATTTTTTTCCCACAACGCATCTTATAAATAAAATGTCAAGAAAACCATCCTACAGATTTTTATAAATGAGTTTTATATGTAATAGTTCAGATCAGATTAGATTTTGGGCATAATCTATCAAGCCAAAAGGGCAGTTAACCTAGATAGATTTTATTTTACACATTTTTAATGTTTTTTTACAATATATCCATACATTAGATTCGTTCTTTGAGGTTTATTAGTATCGGGGCGATGTGTAGTTCTGCGGTAAACGTTTGTTTCTATTCATGATCCTGATTAACATAATGTTTCTACATGACTTGAAATGCTATACCTTAATTGTAATTCAATTTTTTTACATCTACAGAATATAACTAATTATTTACCCATCATTTTTTTGCGTACAAAGAGGTGATTGAATACACGACTAGACAGAAAAAAACATTGTACCAACTTTATTATTAAATAATCGTTAATAAAAGTTGTCGAGTCAAAGTGTATTATTATATCAACAAGATCATACAAACAAAATAAAATATAAAAAGGTCTGATTACACATAGAACATGTCTGCAAATTGAATGCAAAGATACCATTTCAATATTGCAACTCAGTTTTTAATTTAAATACAATCTCATTTTAATAAAAGCAATTATAAATAATTCTCAATGCAAAAGGAAGAAGTACCGAAACCTATCCTTATATAACAAGCAGGAAGACATGAGTAGGTAGTAAAAGCAGTATCTCGTTGCAGCTTTAAGATAAAAATAATTGTGCGGCACTGCAGAATACAGATACTAGCATTAAAAGTTACAGAGAATACTATAATAAACGTAACATTTTTTTCTAAGGATAAAGCGTGCAAGCCATCTTGAACTAATTAATTCCGATATCTAACATTCCGATGAGGGCAGCAAGAATACAATAAGCGACCGGTCAGGTAGTGCACAACAAACTCCTTTAGAACGTCCGATATGCTTTCCATGCCGCAAGAATAATTAAGAGCAGCTAAATAATTATTTTTTAATTTAAATGGTGCCAGGTTTAATTAGCTGAATTTTTGGAATAATCGATTACCGATGAGTTTAATGATTCAATAAAGGTTCTTTTATAAATGGATTCGCCATAGTGTACTCTCAGATCTATCTAAATTGCTACAATAACTCGAAGTATATCTTGTGTAGGTTGGAAATAAAAAAATCGAAAGTTTCCTTTAATGGTTTTGCGTATTTACGAGTCTTAATCTCTTTAGGGTTGTCAATGGTTTATCAGTGCAAGTGCCGATCATTGTTGCGCATTGGTATGCAGTTAACCATTTAGAAAAGATACTTGAACAGCACTTGGCAATTAGATCTGAAGCGGCTTTTCGGTGATTTGCATTAGTAATCTTATAGCATTCAATACAATCTTGATTTTGATCGAAAAAGTCGATATGGATACTAGTGTTTGCTTCTAGCTAAAGGTATTTGGTCGGATGCCATAAATTCACTGATCGCTTCCACTTAACATGCATATGAATTAGAACGTTTACAATAATCGCTTGAAAATGGATCGGATTGTATTACTAATATTTAAATTGCAATTTTACGATTAATTAGAATTACATATTTTGCAATATTAAGTTACATTCATTTTTTTTTCAATGCGTTATGGTACAGTCTGGTATTTATGTGATGAAAACATTTGAATTCGTGACTGTGTACTTAAACTTTACACAAACGATTGTTTAGATTTAATTCTGCTTGTAAACGAATTAAATAAGTAAAATTGTTAACGTAATTCCTTTCTAATGTGTATAAATTTAGCATCTATTATTTTGTTTTGGGAATTTTTTTTATCGATCACGCAAAAGGCACATACGTAGGGAAGAATATACAGGGTGTTTCAGAATAAGATGCTAATCCTTAAGGGTGTCAATCCTTACGCAATTTTAAGAAGAAAAGTTCAAATAAACATATCTCCTAAACCTCTTAACTTTTGATCTACAAGGTGTTCAAGTTTTAAGAAAAAAAAACGTTTGTTTATCATAACTTTAATATCTTTATAGATATTTTAATAAAATTTGGCATATGCCTTCTAAGCAACAACAACTATTTTTTGATTTAAGAATTTTAAATTTTTATTCAGTGAGGTCCGTACAAGATGAGGACTAGATATTTTTAGAGAAATATTATGTACGCCACTGCTTTTTCTTAAAATAAAAATTATTTTTAAAATCTCCATTCATTTTAAGGTAAATTTCATTTCTTGTGTTTTTTTCGTCCGGCAAGCGGTTTCGCGTAAAAAGATTTGGCAAATAATTATTCATTATTTAATACATATTAATTTTAACATTAAAATAAAAGAACTAACATTAAATAACCTAAAAAAAAGAAAATAATTTAGATTAGCTGTTGAAATTGGCCACCACCTGCAAGTATGCATGCTTCAGCTCTTTTCGTCATTGAGTCTCGTACTCTTTGAAAAATTTTTTTCTTAAAACTTGAACACCTTGTAGATTAAAAGTTAAGAAGTTTAGGACATATGTTTATTTAAACTTTTCTTCTTAAAATCGCGTAAGGATTGACACCCTTAAGGATCAGCATCTTATTCTGAAACACCCTGTATATTTTGACAGATATGTCTGCTGTCTCTAAGCTACAAAACCATTTCGATGTCGCCAAGACTAGAGCGTTGTTCCGGAAATAGATTTCTTTAAAAAAAATTGTTGAAAATCCTTGTTTGGTAGTAGAAAATTATAGAGCCTCTAAAAGCTTGTGAGACGGTGTGTCGGAAATATAAAAGTGAAGACCAAAAAAATTTGTGGATATGATATTGCAGAAGTTATTGGGCGAAGACCAAACTTGTGACGGTATTATTTACGAACAAACGAAAATTTGTGATTAAAAATTGATTTGTGACTTAAAATCTCCCTAGAGTATAGACAGCTGTGTTTACACTAATGGAGCATTTCACGCCCTATATTTTTGCGCTGAACATTTTAATTACCGAGTTACAGAACTTTGAAGTTTTGAGTTCAGGCTGGTAAATATTTAAAGTAGTAAAAAAAATTTTTTTCTTATAAAAAAATTCATACAAAATTTTTTTAAGCAATTTTAACAAAGTTAGACCATCTATATTTTTTTTATTTTTTTTTTTTTTCACATATAGCTGATAGTCTAAAGATCATCTCCTCCAAGTCTGAAAATGGGCACAAAAGTCGTTTAGGAGCTACACTGGTTAACAATGCCACGGTATGCAGCGCTTAGCGTCAGTTACTGCGAGTAATTTTAAGTAATTTCATATTCAGTAACGCCATCTACAATTCCTGAGGTGAAATATTTTGCGCGCGAACCCAGCCTCTAAAGTTTCGTTAAACGGGTAAAAGAGACGAAATTTGATGCTCTATTTTTAAATTTGGCCGTTATTTTACTTAGTGGGTTGGCAACTTCGTAGTCAAACGGACGCGTAACGAACGTTTTGTGTGTAATTTTTGTATTTTCTTGTTAAATCTATTTCATACTAGTAATATGGCTCTGTATAATGATAGGTGTTTTAATCCGTGCATAAAAAATCTAAAGGCTTAAGAAAACTCACTAAATTATTAGCAGAACAGTGGTCATTTGATAGTGACAAGAACTTTTACGTTTGTAAGCAGTGTAGAGAGCAACTTGCTCGTGAAATGCCAGCAATTGCAGACGAGGATGTGGCCGTATGTAGTCAATCTAGCGAATTATCTACTCAAGCTTCACAAGGGTCTTACTGTGCTCCTGAAGAAAACCCGCTTAATAAATCAACACAGACCAAGGATGTGAAAGAGAATGACGGCCAAATACTCAAACAATTAAAAAAAGAGTTCAATAACCCATCAACGTCTGTGTCGCTAAAAACTATAATTCTCACTGTAGCCCCAAAATCGTGGAATAAACGTCGGCTTGCTGAAGAGTTCATACATCCAGATAGCAAACAAAAAAGGCCATAGAACTAGGCAAAAAGAATGGAATTTTATCTTCACCGAATCCACGAGAGGGGCGCTTGATTTCGTAAAAAATTTTTACCTAAGAGAAGATAATTCAAGAATTATTCCTGGTAAGTTCGTGTCTATAAAGTTAGACGATGGCAAACGAGTTCATCCACCGAAACAGCTGCTCATGTGTAACATTAACGAGCTCTATAGCCAATTTAAAGAAGAATACCCTGGATTAAAAGTTGGCCTTACAAAATTTTTCTCTATGCGGCTTAAACATTGCATTTTAGTAGGTGATTCTGGAACTCATCTTGTGTGCGTTTGCGTTTATCATCAAAACGTTAAATTGATGATACAAGGAGCTGGCATTCCGGATATTACTAAAAATACTGCGATCCCTCTAACATCTTACAATGATTTCTTGCAAAGGATGATGTGCGTTAATCTAACCCCAAAGTGCCACTTCTTGATGTCGAACAAATTGCCAGTTAGCTAACGTTGCAAGAACTGTTCTGGTCTGCATGAAATTCGTGAACACCTTATAAAAACATTTGATGAAAATCGAGTGGCGAATACACAGTTGAACACATAGATTGGAACGGATCGTTTTACTATCGCATCTCAAGTTCAGCCATCAGATGATTTCGTAGACAGTCTTTTCTCAGCTCTGGATCTTTTAAAGCTTCATACTTTTATAGCAGAACAGCAAATAAAATATTTCAGAACCTTAAAGGACACCATTTTAGACGTTATTACCCGGTGCAATTTTGCTGAAAACTACAGCTTTGTTGTACAAGATGCTGCCCAGTGATTCCACTGGAATAATGATTAAGCGACATTCCTCACATCTGTTTATTATTATAAACAAGATCAGGAATTGAAACACGGCAGTGTAGTAATGATGTCAGATGAATTAAATCATGACACTGCCACCTTCTACACTTACCAAAAGGTATTACAACATCATCTTCACGAACAAAACATAGTTACCAGTAAATACATATATATTCATATGTTCATAAAGTCATTCGTTATCACGGTTTTCTATCAATTGCAGACACTTTTTTTTTGTTTTTTGTTTTCTCCTGTGGATCTCTCTTGGTGTTGCTATGCTGACGTATGGATAATAATCCAAAAATTATTTAACATAACGAAGCTGGGTCTGAATATTATTAGTGAACGTCGCCAGCGTTGGAATTTAAATCTACGTTGGAGCCCCTTTCATTGTCAAGGACACCATACAAGATAATACGGTTGTCTGGTTTATTGTAAGCACGTCCATCTCCATTCGGAGCCCATCTTGTCTTCCCTTCTTCGCTGATAACTAAGTACTGTTTGATTTAGATACGAGAGCTGTCACACCTATCTATTAACATTCGAACACCAAAAAATTTCTACTGTACAAGCTAAGTTGATTCTTTTTATGCATATTATTTTTGTCGCGTTTTATGTACTCGTACTACGGCTGTGAATTTAACAACATACCGTTTGTGTTGTGTAAAGAATCTCAGTAAACTTGAAAGATCTTTCAAAGTATTGCTCAATCGTGTTGCGCTTTGAAACTATTTACAAAATCGGCCGGTACCTCAAGTAAATTAATAACAATAATTGCCACGCAAATTATATTTGTGTGTATTTGTATGTGCGTTGTGAGTCTAGTCACTATAATTATATATTTCTACCAACCTACGGTTTGTTTCTTGTGTCTACGAGTTCCTAATGACTCTAGAAGACCTCTTATACGCAATACTAGGTGGTGCCTTATAAATTTGTTGTGCATTTGTTTTATATATTCTAAATAAACCCACGACTACTCCCGACTACGAAATCCGCCGGCAAGGTTTTCTAACACTGTTATCTAATTGTTTAGTTTGTTTACAAGTAAACCGTAACAAACTCAAAGTTAAAATAATTGGCAGAAACGTTGAATGAGATACAAATAGCAATTTCTGATCGTTTTAAAGTCACGGAAAAGATCAAAAAACTGAGAAAATGGGTGTCACATGCATTGAATAAAAAACAGCTAACATAAAATAATGTGGTTATTGTATGGGTCAAGCTTGCAACTAGATCGTTTTGAAACTAAATCAATGTTTGGTGATATCAAAGTATTGTTTACTATGATTTCAGCTATGCATTGATTAAAAAACATTCATAATGGGCCCAAGAGATGGCAAAATCATTTTGTCATACACAGCAAAACTAGTTAAGAAAACTTTTGGATGGGATCCGCTGTACTTTCCAGACAAACTCATTCTGTATCAATATGCGCTGACTAACCAGCACATAGCAAATTTTGAAAAAGTGAGAAAAGGGCTTAAGAACTGATTTCGCTTAAAGAACAGCCTTTTTTTGGGATAGAATTCGTAATTGTCAGAAAGATAGAATGGGCAATACTTAAAAAAATTTAAAAAAAAAATGTTTCTACACCTAGTATATTAAAAAGAATTAAGTTCAAACCAACGTACTCTACCTTGGTATTAAATGTTTATAGTTTCAGATGCACACATATCTGAATGACATTAGAAATACTAGACTCAGAAAAACTTATTCTTTTTCGACAATTTTTTGTACACTAGTTTGTTGAGTGTGGACTTTAAACTTTCACAGTCGTTACAGTTATCTGTCGGCATTTCTTAATTATCACTTAACTTTTATCACATTTTATTTTTAATATTTCATGAATGTGATGTTTTGACCGTATTTTTGTTTTTTATTTTTCTACATCGAGTATTAATTTCATTTTCACTATTTTAAAGATGTCGCGTAATAAATATCAATTTAATTAACCAAATTAAATACGAGTGTTGTAGGGCTGTCAGGGTCCTTAAGACCCCTGACCGAAATAAGATGCACGTAGCTATATAGAGAATTGAACGGACTTTCATATGCGGTACGTGTCGACTCATCATGAATTGGCATTCTCGACAATATTGCAGTATTTTCTGATTTTTTTGTCAGGAGCCTTTGAGGCTCCCTAACCTAAACAAGATCAATACAGCTGTATAAAGAATTGAAAGGTCTACCAATCATGCTATTTAAAATTATTGACATGGGGGCTGCTGTGACCACCCAGTTGGTATTTCGGGGTCAACTTTGTCTTTGGAAAATATCCTCCTCCTAACAAAAATTGACCTATTCCAGCGTTTTTTGTGAAAGTATAAGATAGCTCCAAAAAACGATCTGTTTCGTGTTCAGTGGGCTATCCTGTATACCTACAAAACGAAAGTTTCTACTGCAAATCACATTTTAGTACGGTCATCACAAAAAATAAAAGATAGTGAGGTAAGCACAACATTTTGTTGTTTCCGGCCTAAACCCCTATTTAGTGAAGGGGCGGAGTAATAATTATAGTTAAGATATTGACAACAAAATTATATATGCCATACCATAAGTACATTTGGAAGTAGAAAGAAGTACTTTGGTATCAAGGGCAACAATGCGCAACCTGTAAGTGATCACCGTTTCTTGTCTGAGCAGCTTGTAATTTTTGTTGGTATTTTTGTTGTTGATTCATTTTAATATGTTCGCTTTCACATAAAATTTTTACTTTAGTTTGTTTTCAAAATTTACCCTTCATTGTTTAGCTGCTGACGTCATGTTTTATGGGCGTTTTATAACTTTACAGATTTGTGACAGTAATTACGCGAGGTAGGCCCGAAATAAATCCTTTTCAGACGAACTTCCGGTAAAAGAGGGCTGGAAGTTATTCAGCAAGTCATCCCCGTTTGCCCCCTTTTAACTTTGACAATTTTCTTATTGTTTGACGACGTGGCAACCTTTCAATTTAACGCAGATATTCCACGAAAGCATACTTCTCGCAAACCACACCCTCTTCTCCCCTGAGTTTCGGTGCACATCCTTAATTTATCTTTCGTTTTTATTCATGATTGACATGTAATTCTTTTTGCATGTAACAAGCTTGAAAACAAGACAAGTTGATTTCATGCCTCGTTTTACTGTTGTAAATTGGATGTTATTCCTAGACCTGGGTTCTTGACAATTATCTAACATTTTGTTCTTGATCTTTTTTTTACATATTTTAATAATTGGGCTGTTGCGTAGCAATTAGCTTTATTGATCTTTTTATTACCATTTACACCAATGTGCCTGGGTGTCCAAATGAATCTCACTTGGCAAATGCTTTGTAAATGTTTAAGTATAGCCTGTCTCTAAGTTATTAAACCCAGGTATTTTATTTGTAACGATTGTAATTCACAAATAATAATAAAAGAAAGTGACGGCTCTTGCGGTACAACCTAGAGAAAAAAATATAAGACAATTTGGCTCGAAGTAGCGCACAAAATTTGTGGAGGATCCAGTATTTATAGTGTCCAGCTTAATTAGTGAGTTAGGAAGGTCCTTGAAGAACTGTAAAGAAATTGACTGCTGCCAAACGAGGCGCTACCTGGTGGGTAATAAAAGAAATAAAACCGACCAACAGGAGTTCAATAGGTATTACTAAAAAGTCTAATACGCTAAAATGAACACAAATTAGAGAGACAAATAGACAATTAAATATAGCAAATAAAACTTACAGTACTAGGAGAATATGTGAGAAGTAAGAGAGCAACAACAGATTAGTTAAAGCTTGCAATTAATGTGTCGAAATTCAGTTAAGTTTTTGTTTGTTACACCCCAAATTAAAGTTAGCGTTCCAATTAAGGATTGGTTACTAAGTAAACTCGACGTACACACGTCACTTACGCACGGTGACTTAAAACTAACTTAAACTCAGAATAACACGGTAAGTAGCTCCCGACAACCCAAAAGGACTTTTGTTTTAGCTTTACCCACTTTATCTAAAGCGCCCAAGCTCTTATGGAGCTAGTTAAAAACAAAACCAAACGTCGGTGGTGGAGTCTACAGATTTAAACCGTTTGATGTCACATGTACGTGAGCTTCATACGCATGAAAAGTAAAGTAAAGTAAACTTAGTTGTATTCTGTATGCAGTTCCGAAAAGGAAGATTCTTGCTAGTGACAGTATTTGACAGCTTCAGAAGATAGGTGGCCCCAGGATTTCCCTTAGGAGAAGTATACAACAAAGAACAGAAGGCAGATATGTTCCCTCGAAGCAGCAAGTATGCAGCGTAAATGACCCCTTAGCCTGTTGAGTTCATCAGCCGTTGACAGTTTTAATGTAGGCGAAACCGTGGTAGTCGTCGAGTTATATATCGAAGGATTCTTAAATACCCATTCCAGCACTCCCATAAATCATTCAGATTTTTGTCGTAACGTGCTACACACGACACCCGTTACTAAGAAGGCTCTCAACGTACGTTTTACTTTTGTAAATAAACCCGTAACATATTGTTAATGTTAATAAAAATATAGTGTTTATTAATTTTTTTATTAATTGATTCATTAAATTGTCTTATCAAATACCATTCGAGCTTGGATTTATACCCGGAACAAACTTACATTTTTGAGAAAAGTCAAGCTTTGTTGCTTATAGGTAATACGACTCGAGCAAAGAACATGAGGTAAGAACGTTTCTTTTGATAAGCAGGGTGCAGAAAACAATAGTAGCTAAATCCCTTTTTTTCATTATTGTCGTTATTTTTAAAACCTATATTAATTTCTTGTGTTTACCAGTAAAACAATTCTTTACGATAATTTATGATTCAGGTGGTGAAATTTATCTCTTGTATGGCAATATATTATTAACAATTAAATTAAGTAACGGCTAATAATAAGCATTGAACATAATACACAATCTCTAATAAAGCAATTCCTTTAATATTGTGTCTTAATTATGTTTTTGAAATTCACTAAATTTGAATGTAATAATTAAATGATTGTCTATCGGTGCACCTGTTTATCATTACAATAAAAAATCAATACTTTCAGAAAATATTTACTTTCTTGTTAATTAAAGTTTTGTGAGACAACACAATGAAAATAGTGAGAATAAGTTTGAGACTCTTTCTAGAGAAACGATAAAAAATCTAAAAATAAAAAACAAAAAAAAACGGTTAAAATATTAAACTTATTCATTGAGTGTTAAAAATAAACGTGGGATTGTAGCATCGGAACAGAGTTAATACAAGAAAACAATTATATCCATACTTTAAAGTTTACCTGAACTGTTCACCCTATTCTTTGTTAGATTGTAAATAATGTAGGTAGGCCAGGGTTAATAATCTTAAAGTAGATATGCTTATTTAATTTGTAGAACAAAAGTGTCCCGATTTCTGTTTGCTTAATAGTACATTACGTGTAAAAGCATCGTAACTATATTATTTATTACACCTTTTCTATCTGTGTTAAGTACCTAAAATAATACCAATAGTAGAAACAACATGGTTAAATTATTCATTTATAATGGTTTGTAGTTTGATAAAAACTCCGTTATTAAACACTAACGCCTACAATTTTATTGACAAATTTAGATCGAAACTGATAAAAAATAAAAGCGCCTGTAAAGTAAATAATTTAAAAAAAAATTTGCAATAAAATTATTATTACATGAATACTTGTCAAAGTCCGTTTTCTTTCTAAAGTATGCTTAATTATTTTTTATTAAGTATGTTGATTTGAATAATAGTTAGTTATCTTTCCTAAATAGTATATTTATACGAAAAAGAAATTATCGCTTCTCGATTTTAGATTAAAGTGAAATAAAATAAACTATGCAGTTACATGACTAGTTTTTTATGGTAAATTTAGATGTATTCGCTTCTACATGTAACTATTTTAATAGCTCTCCCACGTAATGCGATCATCACTTTTCTATTAATATAAATTTTGATACTTTACATTCCTAATACCTTAAAGTATTTTACATCTATAAAATTTTTTAACAAAAAAATTTGTTTCATTAGAATTTTATTGCCAAATCAAAGAAGTAAAAATGGTAGAAGTTGTTTTGCGTTATCTTTGTTGTTGTCCATTAAAAGCAGTTGCGATACACAGTTTGCTTTAAAAAAAATAAAAGTAATAAAAGTTCTATTGGATGATAAGCTTTTATTAAACATCAGGTATTCATCTCAGATAATTCCGCAACAAAAATCATCTCCATCAAAATAAAGATTTAATTATTCGAACATTAGCTTGTTGATTTGTAATTAAAAATAAGTTTTATTAGAAATTGACCAAGCATTGCGACTACTGCAACATTAAAGATAATTATGCAAATTTAAGCTTTGTCATATAATTAGTTATGTTTGTATTTAAATGAACTACTGATTACGGACGACTTTTCTCTTAAGCTCTAGCGTCTTGACATACACGCATTTATATACTTCTTAACTGAGAGAAGATTATATGAATTTATAACACCACAGGAAATATCAACGTTCAATTATCGTGGTCTTCTCTTTTTTGACTTAGTGTATTCCATCACATACATTTTGAATTAATTATTCATTTTTAATCTGTTAATTCATTGTGTTTACGATGTACATTAATTTGTCGCTGTTAATTAAGAAGCTTTGAAGTTGACTGTTTAGAAAAAATTTTATTGCGTTCAGTTTAAAAATTTATTTTTGTTCCAGGATGGTGCTAGAAGGGATTTCGTACAGAGATTGTGGTAAGTCAATCGATAAAAAATTAATTGCATGTTTTCCGTCTTAATAAAGAATAGCGAAGCAGAGGTGAATATTTTGCCATTCTAAATGAGGTGATACCAATAAGGAAGTAATATATGATTTTAAGGTGCTTATATTACAGCCATATTTTCTTTGGATCCGTAAAAATGGCAAATACAGACTTATATGTCTCTGAAAACATCTTTATTGCGTTACTAAATGGGCGGTTTAATAGTTACGACATGAATTTTAAACTATAATAAAATAAAATAATTTAAAAAACTCGCTTTTGTAGGCAAAATTACTAAATAGAGAAAACAGTGGTTAGGAGTAACGTTAATGTAAAAAAACATCTACATTTTTATTAATTTTTACTACATATTAATACCACACGAGCATAAATTATTCTCAGAAAATTTTTTTCGGCCACGTATACAAAATATTTCACCGAGAGGTCACCCAAATCTTTTTCGTAACGAGGAAATAGTTTAAGAAAAAATAACGCTTCAAGATATTTTTGACATCTAAAAAAAATTCAGAAATAATTTAAATAATTCTTGTGATGTTATGTTTCCTGTCAATGTACCTCAAATGAATAACCTGTAAAATTAATTTCATCAATCATGATTATCCTGGTAGCACATTAAAGTAACGTAATGAGGTTATTCGATTCTAGTCGGACCTTTTCAACTTGTTTAGATGTCTGGAAGTGAGTAAAAATTACTTTGAAGTATTCTAGAACATTGATATACAGTGTGAGTTTTTGAGACGGGATTTTTTGTATAGCATATGTATTACAAAAAAGTTGTAAAATGAAATGGTGAATACGATTTAATAATAATACAAAGAGCGTGCAATTTAAATTTTTAAAGTTATGGAGGTTTGAAATGTAGCAAAGTTAAAAATCACAGGAGCGTAATCTTTTGACAAAAATGAGCGTTTTTATGATAACAACTTATTTTCAAATATTGTCTAATAATGTACTAAGTTTTTTATGACTGCTTAAAGAAGTTTCTGCAAAGCCTATTTAATGAAGAAAAATAAAATAACTTTTAAACGGCTTAACTAAATGTTAAAAGTAAAACATATTTGTAAAGCTTAGATTATTATTTATCTAAATACATAAAAATATAAACATATTTCTAAAAAAAATTTAGTCTAAAACCACCTTGTATAAACGATACACTCTGTATATAACAAAAATATTTTTAAAAACTGTGCTCAGATGTAGAGTTTACAACGCCGTTTAGAAATTTTTGAAATCTTTAAAAACATAGGAGTAATCAAGCTATCAGTCTTAAAAACCCACCCTGTATATACATGTGTTAGAAAGTTTAAAAATTGGTAATTTAAATTAGAAACAGAACACATTTTGAGTTTTATTAAGCATTATTCATTAGTGAAATGTTACGGTGGAAAGGCTTCTTTTATGACAATTGATACATCCCTTTTCGAAAACCGTGAAGTTTAGTATAAGCTCATATAGGATTGATTTCGCTGGTCACAGAAAGTGGAAAACTGTGTGAAACAAATTAGAAAAATGCTACAGGACTGAATTCGGAAAAAATTAAGAAGAAAAATGGATGGTTTATGCCAAGCTGCCATGATATGAAAATGGCTGCCGTCATTCGGGGGAAAGAGAAAGCCGAGAATAGCCGAACGCGTCTGTATTTCTCTAAAAGAATTCACTTACATAGTTTGAATGTTTTATATTAATACATAGTTTAGTATAATCTGCTTTATTAGTGGAGAATAAATTAAACTAAAAGCAAAAAAAATTATAACAGTGCTAGAAGGCCTGGCCGGCAACGCTTCTTAGTGGGAAGTGGTTATGGCAGATTGAGAATTGTTCGTAATGAAGGCCTCTACACTGTACGAAGAATTTATAAGGCGCCACCTAGGATTACGTATAAGAAATATCTAGAGCCACTAGAAACTTGTAGACACAGAAATAAACAATAATAATTCGCGAGAGCGAGTTAAAACACGAATACAAATTCGAGGCACAAACACCCCAAATAGGTTAGCGTATTTGACAGTCGTAGCACCGAGTATTCCTGCAAGCGATTCTCGCGACAAATATTGTTCAAAATGTTTTTAACAACAATTACGGAGAATACCGGACCTTATTTAAATAGGTTCAAAGCACACAAAATTAATTAGGTACTTGAAAGATCTTTCTAGTTGACAAACGTATTTATACCTACAGCGTCAAAAAAAGGTACGTTGTTAAACTCACGACACGGTACACATAGGACGCGACAAAATTTATGAATGACATGCATAAAAGAATTAACTTAGTTTGTATAACTAGGAAGTCTTCGGTGTTCGACAGTTAATCGGCAGAGGTGACAGCTCTCGTATCCAAATCTAATATTTGATTATACAATGAAAAAAAAAGAAAAACCAACATGGACTCCGTTGATAACAGTTGCCAGGCTGCTCACAAAGAACCAGATAAAAGGCTTATCTTGGGTAGTGGCTTTGACTCAAAGAAGGTTTTAAGGTATTTTGAAATTCCAACCAGACCCACTTTGATATTTTATAATTTTTGGATTATTATCTTTGCCAGCATAACCATAATAAAATATCCATTGACTAATTAAAACGGAGTACGTCTGCAATGACCAGCAGAATAAACCAAAGGGGAAAACCCACAAAAGAATAAAAAAGGTGCTTGCAATTAATAGAATCCGTAAGATCAATTATTTTATTAAAACAAAGGAAAGTAAAAAAGGGTACTTACACAGGAACAGTAGTCGAAAACTTATTCCCTAATTTGAATGGGATGATTTTATTTTTTACGCTATTACAAAGCATACGTCTAGTTGTTCAATTTTTAGACAGCATTTTCCACGTACACCTTTTCGCGACAGTCAGTAAATAGGAAATGAAGTGTAACTTTTGCAAATGCAGACAAATCATCGGAACTGGCAGGTCCAACCAACTAAAATCCCCAGAAGATTTTTGAATATAAAAATGCATATTCAAACGCATGAGTATAAACATGACTGCTTATACTGTAGGGAGAAATTGGTCTACAAATCAACTATTTGCGAAATAATACCGTTACAAGTTTTTCACTTATTTGCCCCAAACAATAATCTGCAATTAATCTGTTTAGTGTAATGTCACAATGTAACGATTAAATTCAAAATTTAATACTTTGCTAAACTGTGGTTAAAAAAGCAAATGGAGACTTAAAGGTGATATTAAAATAGAAAAAATTTAGATGTGCTTGTCTTAGTAAACAGGCACAAATAGAAGAAACCATTATCATATTCACTTTCTTTTAAAATTATTATTATTCAAATTTCAAGTGGCATGTGCCGCAACCAAAAATTTATAAACAATAGGCTTTTCTAGTTTAGTCATCAGGGACCATTTCACGTATATCTGGAAACGAGTTCAAACTGCAGTATGGTACATAAATGCAAAAATAGTCATTAGGATTAGAACACTGATTCCAACATTAACTCTTGAGAGACGCTCATGGTTACCATAATCAGTGCTTAATTCTTTACCGATCCTCACCACTTGTAACAGCTTTCACATTTATGAAGAGAAAAATATTGGAAAATCCCCTAAATCTAATCTTTTCGAATTTTTGCAGTAGGATGTAATGATTGATAGTATCAAAATCTTTCTGTAAATCGAAAAACATTCCAAGAATTTTAATGCTACTGAAAATTTGATTTGTAACCTAAAAGATTGCATCTGTCGTTCTGTTGTTTTGATAAAATTTTATATTTGTCTGACTATATGTACGTCTTTTTACATATTTTTCTTTGACATTTGATAATCTTTTTAACAAAGTAGTCAAAGTAAAGTTTAGGATAGAATTTAATGTATCTAAGGAAACCTTCATTTTGATCAATTTTTAGGTTACTATAGATTTTTTTGTCGAATTACAGTTAAGATCTCTCCTGTACCAATTTTTTGTCTTTCGTCAGTTTCCTTCCCGAGTTCGACACCCTTCGTTTTCACGTTTTCTATCTTTTCATTCTCATGCCCGCAAAACCCTATCTTCCACCGTTTTTATGTACGTCATCCAAATGAGGAGGAGGAGGTGCTACTTTTTTGCTTTTCCCTAATCTGTTTTCACTAGTTTAAATGTTGTATTAAATTGAAAAATAATTGTTTCTGTCATTGTCATTAAATAAAAAATGATTATTCAATACCTTGAATCTTTTTAATTAATTATTCAGATTCTAACATTACTCAAAAGCTTTTACGTCGTGAATTTCTAGAAGTAACTTAATTTGTCAAAGCGACTAATGAAAAACGTCAACAAGTTCCATCAGATTTTTCTATCACACAATAACTTGAATGAACTACCTATAGGAAATTCTTGTACAGTTGTATACCGCACTTAAGTATATACCTCTGAAGAGCTCATAATAAGAGCGAAATGCGCATCAAGTGTTTTTTCGTGCGTGTCTGCTACTGTACAGAACTACTTGGCTTTATCGACTCGAGTGTTTAATGCATTCTAAGTTATCGCTTAAGTAATGATTTGCATTTATAATTTTCAACCGTCGCTACAGTTATCTGTTAGTATTGCTTAGTTTGTTAAGAAATATCATAACCAACTTTTTTCTTGCCTAAACACAAAAAGTAATTTTGTCAAAATTTTCTTTTACTTTTTTTTAATGAATGAAGACATAAAATTTATTCGTTTTAATTTTTTTTTAAGTTAGGTTTTAGTTTTGACTAATTCGTTATGTTAGAAAAAATACTAATAAGCGTGCTACAGTGGAATACAGTATCACTCGCCGCTACTGCGCATCACTAGCGTATCAACAACTACTCATTGCTACACAAAAATACAAAATCAAATTCTCCTATCCTCTGTCGACGTCGTGTTTTTTTGCATTTAAAGTAATATAATTTGAACAATAACAATAGTTACAAAATGTGCACTATTTGCAGATTCAGTAGATACGATTTTTTACTCACGATATTTTTAAACAAAAAACGGTGTGTAATTTTTAACGGTTTTAAAAACCTCTAGATTTTTGTCTTTAAAGTCACAGTACCGAAAACTTTGTCTGCAATTTTATGACGTAGAAAAGTCCATCTAATTTTTCTATTTCCAGAATTCTTTAAGTACTGTTTCCAGTATCAAAAATGTTCTTTTTTTTAATGTATTATAAACAAGTGAAGCTCTGCGTCTTGCCCATAAAAACAAACCAATGAGATTTTCTAACAATAAAATTCCAGATATTTGCGTCGAAATCAACACAGTTGTTTTTATTCTTTTGGTGTCATGTTAACAATTTTTTTGGTACCAGCTTCATTTGCGTGATTTTAATTATTTTTTTTTAAATATATACATAAATAAATAATTTATATTTTAACAACTGTTCACACACGCTTATAGTTAATTCAGTTTATGTGCGGATATAAAGTAATTTTATTCATAAAAATCCTTTTATGTAAATTAGGATAATTTATTGACTCAATAAAATATGATTAACTTAAATTGAAAACTTTGTAACACAGTTATATAAGACGCAAACAAAGTAAAATAAAAGAACAACAACAGTAAAGTGATGGTAGCAAAACTAGAAAATGATGCAGGTTCAAACCCAACAACTATCACTAAATAGTATCATCAAATAAGAATATATTTTTTAATGTCAAAAAAAAAAAATTATTCCAAACATTTATTTCAAATATTTTACTAATATTTACCTCAAATATTTTTTTAAATCAGTTTCAAAAGTTGATTCTTTGATTATTATTGCCAACTAAACAATCTAGAATTGTCTGCTGTAAATTTGCAAGAGATTGCAAACAACAAATCTGTTTTGTCTTTTGGGACTTGATAGGAGTGAAAGAACTTGAGTGTACAATTATGAAGTTACAAAGTCGTTTTAGGGCAGATCACTATTCGGTATATACACAGTGATCCAACGATGTACCCATTTTTCGATATGTTTCAAAATTTCGAGGATATAACTCTTCAAAGTTAGTGGTGAAACTTTTTCGTGTAGTAAGGCTTCTCGCAAACTTACTTCAAGCTTGAAAAGAAATTAGGGCGTTTTTCTTATCAAAAAAAATTCGAAAGAATTTTTCAAAACTTACAAAATGTTTCCAAAAACGCTGCTTGACTTCGAAAGCGTTCGATTAGAACGCAGATTTTTCCAAAATATTGAGGAGAACAATGAGTACTAGGAAAGAAAATATTTTCCAATCGAAAACCCAGATTCGAATTCAAAATTTGTCGTTTTTTACGCGCTCCGACTAGTTTTTGGACCATTTCATGTTCGGAATTTAAAAAACATATATGTCGTCAGTAATCCCGTTTTTATGGCTCTTCCACGACGGTTTGTATTCGTACGTGGATAAATTACTTATAATAGTGTAGATTTGATTAAATTTTGGGAATAATCTATCAAGCTAGAATGGTCATTAACCTACATCTTTGAAATCTGTTACTAACTTTTTCTTTAAATGAAAGATATGTTTACAATTTAATTTTACACAACGTTTGTGAAAACTATTTTTTGATCCGATAAGTAATTACTGATGTATGACTATCACGTGATAGTAATTGTTTTAACAATATCTTCACCAATATTAATTATACAAAAAAAGTTATGAAATAAAATTGTTGAAAATTGTATTGTCTATAACTTTTGTTAAAACAATTTTTTCTAAAACACAATTTTCATTTTGTTTTTGTGCGCACGCAATACTACGTTTTGTCCCTAAGTAGGAATGGTACTAGGGAGCAGGAGGCTTACGAGTTAGATACATTTATTAATAATTGTTGGCCGTTACTGCAATTTATAATTGGATTTTAAACTTAATTTTAATGTTTTGAGTTGTATTAGTTCTTCACTGAGTTCAATCATGAAATTTATTTAAATAATGCAATCAAAAATTTCAAATTTTCTTGAGAAAAAAAATTTCTGCCAGGTGCATTACGGCTATGCATATTTTTTTATTCTAATATACAATATTTTTGCATTTTATTTTGTCGGTTGCATTGGATCTTCACAGAGTTAAATTCATTTTTCAAATACCTTGATGTTAGTTAATCAATCAATCAATTTATTTTTGAGTTTTTGTTTGACTAATATCTCTTTCTGAGTATACTCATTATTATCCAGTTATTATACATTAAAGAAGACGTTAACGCGTAATATGCAAACGACCACCAAGTAAGACGAACGTAAAAACACCTTTGCAAACAATTAACAGCGAAGTAAAACTAAGAGGAAAAATAATTACGGCAAGGATATTAAAATTTTAAACTTATACTTTCTTAAGATTTATGGGATCTTAAACGTGGTAATCCGTCTTCCTGTTAAATAACGAGTACATATTTTTTTAATTATTTAAGTTGTATCATATACAATTTACAAGACAAATGGAGACAAATTTTAATAATAAATGAACCATTCCTTCTTCATGACCAGTTTTGAGTTATAAAGCATGCGGCACACCTACAATAGTACGCGACTGTCGTCGCACGTTTGACACTTAAATGATTTGATTATTCTCGGATATGTACCGTGAGCTGTTTTGGTCATGGTCTGTGTCACATACACTACATCAACGTTGTTGGAATGCCATAGAAACCTCACTTGTATTTTACTACATAACTATATCATAATCATAACTCATACTAACGGAATTGCATTTTTAATAGACAATGCCGATAGTGGAACTTATCGCTCTGAACCAGAAAAAAAAACGTTTATAGCCAAATTAGCCGTTACCCATTTTAGAAACTCGAAACATTTCTACGGCTAATTTTCGCATTATTCACCTAATCAAGCATGTAATTGCGTATGTTACGTAATAAGCGTGCAAAAACAATTTTGTCTTAGGCGTCTAATCGCTCGAATCCAAAAAAAAAGGGCGGGGCTTAATTTTTCAAAACCGCTCTTCCGAAAATTTGCATTCGACGTTGCGTGCTCATGAAATATGAAGAAAGAATTAACGATATAGTTATGACCTGAACTAACATTCCTTGATAATAAAAGAGATAATTGGAGATGTGCAGGCGATACTCGGACCGCCGAAGCGAAACTAATCACGCCGATGCCGTATGTAAACTAAGACGGCGAGTTTGCTGTTATATAAAATCCCTCTATTATTCATTACTGTTTGTTCTACCGTTAACCCGATATAAAAGCGCAATAAATATTGTAAAAACTTCCTCATTATGTCCTTACGCTCCGGATTTTGTATTAGATAACGTTATTGAAAACCCACTAACCGTGGAAGGGTTCGATCGACATTTACCAAAAAAAAAAAATTTTTTTTTTTTTTAATTGTTATTGTCACCGCAAATGTCGACTAGGTGTTATACAAGAATCACTTTAAATTCAAGAATTCAAACCAAATATTTTTAATGAATATTCTTAATCGTTACCAAAGAATGTTCGGACACGCAACTATATCTTAAAAAAAATTCCTGAAGCAACGAATTTGGCGTTGCTCAATCGTTATTGATTGGGAAAGTGTAAAACATTTTCAGCAAAAGAAAGGACGATCTAATTCTTAATTTATGATAATTCGGACTTCAATTTAATTGTTTTTTATGGTTGTTTACAGAATTCTTGCAAATAAATGATAATTAATGTTAAAAACTACTAAACAAATTTAAACAAGTTTGATTTTTTTAAATGTCGCGCTAATCCGAATCCGGATTACTGCGACATATTGAAGAAACAATAAGAACTTATAATTTTTTTATCATTTTGAAAAACATTTTTGAATTTAAGAAACATCATTTTTTTAAGTTTGGTTTAGGTAGAAACGATATCTTACAAAATAATATTAAGCGCCTGGTATCTTCTTCGTTTACTTTTTCTGATAATTTATCCAGGGTTTGATTGGTTTCTGCTCAAATCACCTTTCCCGGAAGCTTGTCTGCGATTTGATTAAGTTCTGCTAGAATTAAATTTTCCTTAATGTCATTAAACTCTTAGAATCGTTTACTTCAACCTCTACAAATTGGAACATTTTTGAATCGCTTTTGCTTTAATTTTTTCTGCAATGAGATTAATTACATTTTGATCCATTGGTTTGTTACAGTGAAAATCAGTCAAAGTAAATTTGTGTCTCATCTTTTCTGTATCGTTATAGTATCGACTAGGTAGCAAGACAACAGAGAACGTGTGAGTTCAAAACAGCAAATGTAGAATTTAAGTTAATTTACAGAATAAACAAGGCCTTGTCCTTAAGGATAGCATAATATTCTTTTAAATTCAAGATAATAAAATTAAAAATCCTCACCTGCGTTAACTTTATACTTTATGCAAATTTACCACCAATCCTCATTCCATTCACAATTTTATGCATGAGTTTTGTATTATGATGACTTGCAGCTAAGTACACATCTTGACCGTTGGAGACGAAGAGGAAGAAGACACAATATTCGGAAATTGCCTTGGAATAAAATTTAACGTTGTCTTCGGCGGTGTCTCATGCTACAAATTTACTAAGCCGACTTATGCAAATTGCAACTAGACGTGCATTTATTGTAAGAGGTTATGGATATTTCTCCATCATCACTTTGCATGGCTTCTTCTGAACCATGAAATTTTGCAGTCTGTTCTAAAACTAGTGCTTTTTGTGACAGGTTGACACTTTTTAAGAAAAATTTTGCTTAATAAAAATTTTGAATTTTTAAACAATTCGACTAGACAATTACCAGAAGTTTCAATTTATAGAAACCAAACTTTAGAATCAACAAGAGTTTCGACGCAAATTTTTTTTGTCCCTTTTTAATAATTTTTTATTTGCAAGAATTTGCTACTTTCGTACTGTTTAGTATAAAGGATTTTAGATTTTTCAGGGGAAATTTTACAAAAAATTGACAGATTTCTATTTTTTTTGACTGTTAGATAGTAATGAATAAAAACTGATACAATTTAACAGTCACATTTTAAATTATATTACGATGTAGTATTGGATATAAGACCCGTCGTCGTGAGTGACATTTTTTGCTGTATTACTATTTTTGTGAAATCTCCATTTTACCGCCATTTTTTGTTGAGCACCTAGTAGACTACCTATTCGGATATGGGTAATGGCAATTAAATAATTAATGATAAAGCAAGTCCGTAAACTATGGTGGTTTACAAATCCATCTGATCACTCTCTAGAGACCGATCGCTATAAAACTGGTTCCTGTTCCCGTTGCAATTGAGGATTTTATCGAAGATAACCGGTGACGTCCAGCTTATCCTTTGGGGTTGGTCTGGCCATCTATATCTGGACATGTTGTTCTTGTTACTTCTGTCTACTTCCCTACAATACTATTCTTTGTCTGTCCTGAGATATTGCAGCAGTCGAACATGTCTACATATGATCGCAGTCTACAAACACTGAGCTAAGTTGGAAATATTGCATACTTTCTCTATTAAATTTATATTTTTGCGCAATGTATGATAATGATGTGATTCAAAAGATCTTTCAATAAATAAGCCTTTGTACTATTTTAGATTTTTAGTTGAGTACCAGTATTCTACGTAATTTTACTATTTAAACTTAACATTATTAATTACCACACGTATTGGTGTGTAAAAAGTTGTGTAAAATTCAATTACGGCTTTGATTTAAATATTATCTAAATAATTTGTATTGTGCATTTATCTTCACCTTCCTATTGTCTACTTAATGTATGTTTCCGGTGTTTTTGAGATCTAGTTGTTTTACAAAATTATATCTTTAGCATCGGTATTCAGAAATCCTACTTGTTTTAGACGATGTACTTTCCTATTATTTATCTTTTTTTTAGTGTAAAAGTCTTTGATCTAATTACTCGTAAGTACACCCACGATCCCTTTTTGACTAACAGAGCTGCAGGCCAGGTTTTCACTGCTTTAATTTGTAGTTTGTTCACAAATAAACCGTAACACACGTTATTTAGCTAGCAACATTTGCAAGTTGCAACGTCAGTATTTCCCTTAGACGTCTCATGTTATAGTTGTTAAGCTTGGTTTGCAATTCTGCACATTCTTATAAGAGAAAATAAGACGTCTTTCCACGGTGTAATTTTCCAACGTTTTGTACTGCGTGTGAGGACTCCCTCAGGAACCTAATCTCGTTCAGACAAATACAAATCTCTAAATGTCCATAACTAAAAAAGTGTAACATTAGATACAAATTTTATAGTATATTACATATTTAGGACTGTAAGCGACACTTTTCGACGATGTCGGGTTTGATCGTCACCAGGTTAAAAAATGCTTGCAGCTCAAATTGTGTACCGTACTTTAAAAAATGTATAACATTTTAATGAACGAGAATTGTCAATATAGGTAAATTTGAACAGTCGTTTTCAATTGGTATTAAATATTTTACGTTTCTAGTAGCGTTTGGCTGTCACCAATTAGAATAAACAAATTAAACAAAAGAAAGATAAACATGCGTATTTTTTCATTTTGAAGGCGGGATAAACAGACATTCTTGTTTGCACTCTCCTTTAAGGGCAGACTGTTCTTCGATTGAAACAGAATGCGTGTTTATAGAATACAATATAGACGTGCGCATACCCCAAAAAGTGCTTTAAGGAATTAAAGAAGCATCAGAGAAAGTTACTGGTCTAACATTCTAGACCAGGCAAATTAGACCAAAATCACCCGGAATAACTCGATTTTTTTTGTAAAAAACCGATTAAGTTGCGGTTTCCGGAATTGTATTCGGAAAAATTTTATAAAAAAAGTCTATCTATGGCACTTAGGAGCTAGATCAAAACTGCCCTCCTCGCCTCCGTGGAGGGTTCCAAGGTCGTCGTGCATATTTTTCAGTGCCAGATTTGGAATCTCCGACCCCGAAAACTCATAGTCAATTTTTATAAATTATAGAAGATTATAGAAAATTGATGCACTCCAAGATACACTTAGTGACATAGATAGACTTTTTTTTCTAAAATTTTTCCGAATACAATGCCAAAAACCCCAACTTGATCCGTTCTTTAGAAACAAATCGCCGATTTATTGTCTAATTTGCCTGGTCTATTCACTAAAAACTCATAGCACATTAGGCAACTCCTGTGGGGATCGAACTTGAGTCGCATAATCTAACCGCTTAGCCAAGTATCGATTAAACTAATTATTTTGTATTCATGCTTATTTTTTCTTTTTTTTTAATTTGGGAAAGTCTCTATCTCAATTTTATTGCTCTGAATTTCAAAATTTCAAAAAATTAATTACTGTAAGAAAATTATGTAAATTTTATTTTAAAGTGCACTATTTTTTATTTATTAAATTTAGAAAGTTTGAGTCAGTCAATACATTAATTTGCTACTAACATAGTTTTTTTAGGCTTTAGTACATTTTCTATAAAGTTGGCAAAATTAATTACAACAAATTCGATTTATAAGAATAGAAAATAAAACAACATTTAGAATTTTTATCGTTTTTTATCATTTCTTTTCTTAAAAACCATATAAATAAAGTTGTAAAATCAGAAAATTAGAAAAAGTATTATTATTAACATAATAATGCAAGTAAAAGGTATAAATATAATATTATCTTTTTCTTTCAATTAATTTGCTACGTGCCTTCTACAATTAGATTTATGTAGTGTACGTATGTGACTTGTACAATATTCTTTTTACAAAAATTAACATAATTAATTGATGCTTATGATAATTAATCATGCTTTAGCTTCAATGAATTCTTCCATTAATTAATGCAATAGTATTCATTAATAAATGTATGCCTTAGAATTAATGAACATTTAAATAAAGCCATTAAGAAAGTTTTCTTGTTGCTCGTAATGCCATAAATTAATTAGTAAAATTTAAAAAAAATTATTAAAAATAACCATTTATTTTGTTTAAAAGCGGCCGATAAATATAAAACTTCATAGTTCATACGTAAATATAGAATAATCTGGGCCTTTTAACCAGTGCGTTAAGTTCTATTATGGCCGGGATACAAGAGGCTAATTTTTTAAACCAATATAACAATCTAGTAAACTAGTCCTATTCACTGTCTTGGTTTAATCTACGTACTTGCTTGGAACTTGATAGTACTGTTTACATGATGCCAGATAATTTCAAGTCGGCCAGTACCGTTGCAGTGACGGTAACAACATGTTCATGAAATAAAATAAACTGCATTAGTAAAAAAAACATAATACGACTGACATAGTTGCTTCGAAGACTCAATTCTTGACTATAAGTTGCTCTTAATTTTTTTATTTCATTTTTTACGTTTTTGGTATTTATTTGTATACCCATTATCAATAATTCATTTTTTATAATGTAGAAGAGAGCTTTCCGTAGACAATCCTTTTTACGGTTTAATTGTATGAACTTTAAATTTGTCTCGTTACATAGTTTAGACATCTCGTTGTTGAAACATATTGCAGTGATTGCGCGGTCATTTTTAATCTGTAAATGTTAAACTACATGTATTATTTAGTATTTGATGATTTTATGCTATAAGAATAAATTGAGGCGGTTTTGAGCAGTGAACAATGATGGGTGTGTAGTTAAGATCGTGTATAAAAGAAATAATATGGAAATTTCCTTGTTAACGTTTGAAAGGTGTGTTTATATTTATAAATTTCATTAACCCAGCTATAATTATAATCACATAAAAAGCAGCGCATCGTGGAAAGCCATTGTTGTATATAAAGAGTCTCATGTTCATATTTAATATCCAATTTATTTTATTTAACACTAAATTACAATAATCGCAATGTGTATTTGCACCCAGAAAAACAAAACTGCGTGGTCACTGCACACTAGCTGTACGTATACTAGCTTCGTCCTTCGTGACTTTCGAATGACGATGTTATTTTTCACGCCAGTAAGAGCACTCAGCAATACCATAAAGTCAATATCTCCTTCAGGTAATAATTCGGCGATTGGCATTTTCAGGCCCTTGTTCCAAATCTATGCCAGCTTTCAATAGGATATTCTGGAACATGCTGATGAATTTCTTTTGTTCTTCGTGCTGAGTAGTAACTTTTTCTTATTGAACGGTGTCTTGAGGACCATAATGTTAGGTGCGCAAAAAGTTTCAAAATAGTCAGCGCTTTGAAAAAATGAAGCAGTTTTTGAAAAGTATCGATCTGAGAAATCCGTGGGATAAGAAAAAAACTGTTACCCGTAAAAACCCCGCAATGTGAGTGGACCAAAAACCTCGGGCGTCAAACACTGCACAGTTGGGGAATATCGATTTTTCGAGTTTGGTCGAAAGGACTAAAATTGTAGCGCAAAACGATCAAAGAAATTTAACTCTTTTTGCGATTATGGGGCGAGTTTCGGGAGAGGGATCTTGTAAACTTAGATTTATATTCAGCAAGAACCCTTCACTCAAATGACTTTTTCCTTGAACTACAGTTTCATCAAAATTAGTTAAAATTTAAATACAATTTAAAATTAATCTAAGTTTAAATTAAATTAAAAACAAACCTAATTAAAATTGTTCTAAATTTAAATAATGTCATGTACTTTTGCTCTATATTAACGTAATTATTTATTCAAATTTACTAGATCTATGTAGATTATGAACTTTAGATACTTTTAAGAAAATTATAAAATGTTTCATCGTCATTTTTATAATTGAATTGAATTGAATTTTACAAATAAAATTAAACTTACTATAGTATTATTTTGAACTAAATGAGCATAAAATATTTCTTTTCGGTTTACTTTATTTATATTAATTGTCCATCGAAAAATCGTCAACAGAAAAGAAGAAATCTTGATGCTCAACTAGGTCTGGTATTTGATTCACAAAAACACCCTTACGGCACCTTACGAAGATTTTCATTAACTGACACGATGCAGCCTCCCCTCTCAGAACCAGTATAAATACAAACTGCGAAGTAAAAATCATCAGACTACATCCAACATTGAAAATAGACGGACTCTTAAAGAAGCTGACCACTTCTGTTAGTAAAACGTTAGGAAAAAGTTGCAAGCAACGACTGCCTTTAGACCCGAATCTAGACACTAATTTACCAATAGGCCGCGAAAGTCTGAACTATTCAAAAAGAAAATATTTGTGATGATTAAAAGGGGCAACATAACAATAAAATTAAATTGGATTTTAAAGTAAGTACAGAAGGTGTTAGAAATTGTTAATTGTTTTACATATTTAGGCTACAAGAAAATACCAACTTATCGATGACCAACGTTACAATTGTTTTTTAACGTTTTAATGTGATGTTTGTTTACAACAATCATCTTGACCCTCAAAAAACTGCTCTATCTGCAAAGATCATGTTTCAAAAGTATTCTAAGACAATATTATTTATATGGTGTGTCATACCCCTGAAGAAACTCAAACAAAAACTAACAAAATGTGGGTTCTTCTATAATATCTCTTCTACTTGTTTCACATCGTACACGGGCATAATATAACAATATGTGCAACCTCTTCAATCCAGACACACGTTAATTTGGACATACAGTAATCAGGATACTTGGTTCACGCAAGCAATATTCAGGACATACCTCGGTAATCCGAACACCTTGGCGTAAGTTTGCAAGGTTGCTCATCTCCACAATAACAAACTTCATTTAATTTGGAGCATTCGCTTCATTGCCAAGAATTGTTGTATTGAGAAATCAGCAATTGCGGATATAAATAAAATCAAATCTAAATTACTGGACTATGTTGCTTCTTTAGATTCTGGTACAGGAAACTAAAAAACTTTAAAAATGAGTGCATATCCAGGTATGGAATTCTATATACACTTGGTTAGCAAATAGTGGAAACTTTGACAACAAGAAGCATAATCAACTTTTCCATAATTGTTTGTATAATTGTCGGACGACATTCTATGCGAAAAGGACTAATTTTTTTCCGCCAATTAACTCAATCAGAAAATTTTCAAGCAAGTTTGGGCTGTCTTCAGAGTCAGACAACTCAGTATTTCTAGTGAACAAAACTGTTGAGGCTTATTTTTAACAACCTTCAACTCGATCACACTTATAACGCTGATAAGAATGATTTAGTATTGAATGATGTTGTGTATTCTTTCGACGAAGCATGGCACAGCGTGAGTGATCACTTCATAAAAATTTATAGAAATTGTCCAAAAAGCTTAAAAAGGATAAAGAACTTAAATTTTTGAAGCAGAAGTGAATGAGTTGATACATTTGAGAAATAAAATTACAGAAGATATACAACTTACATTGATGAATGGCTTACCGGAGATAATGAAACTGAAGTTTTTTAATCAGATGATGATATCATTGAAAAAATTAATATTTCTATCTAAAATGAAGCATCCAGTTATGAAAGTGATGATGACACTCCACACACCATCAAGCATAATGAAGCTGTTATCACCTTCACCACTTGTATAACATGATCATCAAAAAATCATATGCTCTCACATCAATTTTTATTACTGCAAGACCTTTGTAACAAAGCGGTTAGAGCGGAAATAAATACCAAAAACAACAAAGCATAAAAATAGGTATAAATGTATATTTTTTTTGTTTTCTTTTTTTGTTAATGAACTTTTTTTATTAAACTTTGTTACAGTGAGAAAGTAGAATTGTACCCGCTTTAGTCAGAGAAAGATGTAGGTTAGAATTAATAATAAATTTATCTAGAGATATTTAATATTAAGGGCGCCAAGATCTAATAGCCTAAGAGAAAGAAACTAACGACGAACTACTCGCTAGTTGCAATTCTGCACCGTAAAAAAAATTAAAGTAACTAAGATGAATCAGGTTTATAAGACAGAAAACGAAGATTACCAATAACACGTTATATTAAGTCAAACACAAAAAAAGAAACAATGTAAGCTAAAAGACACAAAATTTCAAGTGATCTGTCAAATTACATGCAGAGCGCCACTGTTTAATTCGTGTAGTTCATTAGTACGCTCATGAATTTAATAACCTATAAATGGTCAACAATATTGCACATTGTAAAATACAGAAATTGTGTGCCAATGAGTTATATAAGTAGTTAACTCTATAGGACAAGATCGTAGCTTTTAATTAGTTTATAAATATTCAGGGACAGCAATCGCGGTGGATCCAGCACCAAATGTGTACCGAAATAATAAAAAGCCTACAAACGGTAGTTAAAGAAATGTTCCCGAACAATATACTCTTACAGAAAATTAGCTGAAGAAGGACGGCACACGAGACTAATTAAGCTTGTGGCGCAATGTTCATGATAACAAATTAAAAGTTTAGCAGGCAAAATTGCCATGTGCTGGCCGCATGTTAGTATTAACACGCACGAGTGTTAGCGTTTAAAGTCTTAATTTCAGAGATGCGACACTCGCGGAATAATAACATAAAAGAGCAGACATGTATGTTGACAACCTCCCAAAGTATTACAGTTGTTTGTGCATCGGTGACGACCCCCAGAGTGGCTGGATCTTGATTGTTCCTCCAACGAGTATCTACCGATAGAAGTCCAGGTGGTATTCAAGGCTCGGCCGCTTGACCAGTAGCCGTTGTTACTACGTTGTCCATGACATCGTAGCAACCGCACGAGAATGAAAATTTCGGGTAGCTGAAGAGAACATTGACTACGTTGAAGTAAGATAATAAGGAAGTCAACAAAAAGAGGAACCAAAAGAAAAAAAAGTCTGCATAGGTTTTCCTAAAAAGTTTGCCAATTTTTCCTTGTATGGAAGTGCCCAAGTATCGACTTAAGTCTTTCTCAGTGGATGGCGTCATCCACAAGAAGAATCAAACGGAAATCGGTTATCAATTAGGAAATAAAATCCTTAAATCGATTACCAATCCAAAATCAGAATGGCGCGAGAAGTTTTAAAAATTTTTCAACTGCAAGCATATTTGCACCTTAGAATAGAAAGTTGCCTATTTGACTTGATTACTAATATATTTCATTTTGTTTTTCAACAAAAATTGCATTGTTAACGTTACAACTTATACGAAAAATAAATATTTTTGTTAATTTATATATAACTCCCACCTTAGTACATTAATCCAGGCAAATCGCTAATGCGGACATACCTCTTCTATTTAATTTTTGGATTAAAGAGATTGTACGGTATTTGGAAACAACAGAATCAATATGTTAAAACTTAAAGATGTTTGGTGGAGAGTCTTCCTTTTTTATTGTTTTATAGGTTAATTACTTTAGGTCTCCAATTAATGTGTCGTGCAGAAATCGTGGAACATTAATGTTTTGATTGAGCTCCAAAAGTTCCTAAAGTCTGTATACTATTGGCGCGGAGTAATAAATCATAATTGCTTGAAATAATTCTTTATTTTCTTGTGAAAGCGGTACTTCTACGGTTAAGTAAAAACCAATAAATTCTAACCAAAATACGATCATTGTGCCGCTCTTGCAGCATATCGACAAATCTAGGGTCTGAGAACAATAGTTTAATCTGTGCAAACACGTTGCCATCAGCCCAGGTACTGACGAAACGAGAATCATAGCCGTAGATGTGGGTATTATACCAAGATACAAAAATAATGGTATATAATACATAAGAAGTAAAATTTGTAGATTCCACAAAGTAAGGATTGAAACAATAAAAGAAACCACATAATAATTCATATCAAGGTAGATTTTACTATTATAATATATTTACCTACTAAAATATGATTTTCCAAACGTATCAGGTACCTACGCCACTGCAATACGGGAGATTCGATATTTCTGACAGGTTTATTACTCTGCACCAATAGTATACTGAGTATAGCATTCACGACCATTTAACCGCGATATTTGTGTTTTTGTATTGAATGAGTCTGTTGTATTGAAACAAGTTCATTCAACATTTTATTATTATTATCAATGTTACTAGTTTAATTTTTGTAATCGGCATTACAACCAAACGCTTCTTAATGATCTCTACATATACAATAGTGTCAACAATCATAAATTGACGAAAGAGCGACTAAACTATTTCTGTTGGTCCGATAGAGTATAGGTCATATGTATTAAAAATTCAATATTTTTCACCAATCTCACACATACTGTAACAACTTTATACGCGAATGCAGATTTAATCGTCGCTGTTGTAGAAAATTATTCCAGACAGAATGCATTAATCAGAACGATGTATCTTATCAGATCAAATATCAAAATGTTTGACCCGTAGCCACGCACGTGCTTATAAGCGAACTATTCGTTTTCAAATTTGATGCGAATATTTAATTTTTAAATCGTCTTACAATTCATTCTTACTTCACATACCAACAATAATGCAATGTAATGCAACCTCATGAGTATATAAATAATATTCTTTACACCTGCATACTTGTGTTCTCATGTTTCATATTATTTTATCTTGTAGATGTAGTTGTCTAGTAAGAACTGATGGTTTGTCGTGTCTTTCACTCTTCAACTGTTACGCCTGAATTAATTACAGGATTATCCTTAGATTCAGTTACTTCCGTTAAGTATCTCTCATAAAATATGCAGAGACGCAGTCACAATTAGAAATCAATCGAAGGAGAAAAATACTATAATTTTATTCAGCGTTTTATAACATTTATTAATTCAACTACCGCTGCGTTAGTCTAGTTTTCCAAATAAGATCATATAGACGCGTACCAACGGTGGAAGTTCGCACATAAATTCAGAAAAAAAAAATTTAATTCATTGATCAAAAAATTTATGTTGTATTTATTGCGTTCACGCACTGAATCTATATGGCGCGCTTACGTACGAAAAAACTTTACTAATAACATGAGCTTACATCATAACAATAATACTTAGCATTAAAAATACTATAACAATTAAAAGATCTATTCAAGTTAAGGCTACTACACTTTTCGAATACTAAACTAAGCGATCTTTTCCGTTTTATTGTGCAACGCGTTCGTGGCGCACAAAAAAACGTGTGCACCTAATTACGCTTGGAAGTTTTTTTCTGTTAATTAGAAAAAATGAAGGTTTAAATGTATCGCATTCTTGCGACGTATATAATTATTAGCATAAATTATTGGTTTCCCGACAGTAGCTGAAATCGACAGCTTATTTGCATAGGTCAAATTTCTCACTTCCTAAGACGTTCGAGTTTTTTTTTCCTCTCCTATTTCTTCAGGCGCTCGCTTTATAATTGCGGTTGTCAACATTTTTACACGAAATCACAATTAAATATTCGAATCGACGCGTTTGTTATTAGATGTTGCCTTAACAAGCTGAGCAAAAATGTTTTTGTGAGCGGCAAACAAAAGGTGCTTATGGAGCGGGCTTGTTAAAGTAATGGTCAGCGAAACAATGGAAACTGACTATGATTACGTTCTTACTAAAAGACAGTTTGGAGTTTAAACCAACAGGTTACCGTGATAATTGCATCTTATCTCAAAGAAAATCTGTTAAATCAAACCAATTACAAGGGTTTGTTGTCTTATCGAGCGTTGACATCTCCAGCTTAGATATGCGGTAAAAACCGCGTCTTAATTTAACGGATATTAATAAATCGAGAAAGTTTTTACCATTAATAGTAAAATAGAGCGGATATTCTAATTTATACAAAGTAAAATGTCAAAGAGTCCTTGATTAATTGTTCTGTAAACTATTAGAAATGCACATATATAATTCAATTAAAAAATCAGCATGAAATAGTGCTTGTACATACCTTGACTTATTTGGTTTTTCTTACGTGCAACATGCATTATTTGCATTTAGTTATGAACATTTGCTTAAGCGAATTATTTTTGCATTTAGAGCGGACAGAGGTAGAAAAAAATTGTTGGAGGATATATTGGTGGTACGAGTCAATCTATACTCCTTCCCTGAGAACGTGAATCGATCATGAATAACAACCTTAAATATGTAGATAATCCACCTCATGTTTATCAATAAGTATGTGACTAGAGTTTTAACCTGTTTATTTTACATGATGGCCATATTAAGTAAAGTATTGGACATTCTTAGAACTATTTGTTTTTGTTGCAAAAAGAAAGTTAAATTAACGCACTATTCGATAAAGTACGCGATAGGATAGGAATAAATCGAATAGTGTTTTTAATAAAGAATCCACCGGCGGATGTTAATAACATATATTATGGGTTGAAGTTGGTTACAAGAATGGTAATAATTCATTACCTCGTAAACAATAGAATGAAGTAAAGAAGGGGTGGTACACGTAGTTGATGGTAACTAAAGCCCTGCTGCCGGTGGGCAGCGGATAGCATCTGCAGAGTTTGCCAGCTAATTTTACAACGCCCACCACGAACAGGAAGACTTTCTTCTGTGTTACAAAACATGTTGTCGACAGCTTGAAACTTATTAACACAGAAGAATCGCAACGGCGAGTAATTAAATTTTGCTCGCCAAAATTGGATGCACTTGAAAGAGATATTATGTGACATGAAGTTCCGTGCACAAAGATCGTTAGCTGGACATTTAATTACGTAAAAGCTATTGAGTGGTTGCTTAAAGGCAATCTGAGATTCCAGTGCAATGCTATAAACCGAACGCGTCTGTTAAATGCGATTGTAATTCGCATTGTTTGCATTTTCCACGCTTAAAACACAAGCTGCTTGTTAATGCTGCTGTTATTGCATTTAAATAGCGCATTAGACACCACTTATGCATACTACAAAATTGTTTATTTGCGATAGCTTACCGATTCACACTTTGTTTTGATTGCTTTTGCAACAATTTCTTTGGAATTGAATTGTTCGCAGTCGGTACTTAAATCGCGACAAAAAATTGTGTTAACATGCGACGTTTTAATATTAATACGCGCGCGGTCGTAAGTTTCAGCTTCGCATGCTTTCGCTCGATTAATTTGAAAAAAAAATTAATCTACAGGTGGTTGATATTTACCTTATTGAGGCAAGAATGCAGCTTATTAATAAGACGGATGCTTGCATTATTGAACTGCTTCAAAAATATAAATACATTCCCTTGGCATTCCATCCACCGGACGTTTTAAATTAATGCATATTAATAACGAAGTACTAATTGCAATTGATTTTCGTGCCACATATTCTTTTTCTGTACAAAAATCGTGCAGAGCAGTTTTTCTCAAAAAATTCTTCTGAACCTGAACAATACAGTTATAAGTAATTTCATTCATTGATATCGACATTTATCGACGACATTATGGTACGATCGGTATCTAAAACATCTACATTCCTGTTCGTGAAGCTTTGCGAGATATAAAACAGTTTTTTCTAAATGCGCAAATCTTAAATCAAATCATGAATTTATATAGTTCTTAAAAGCTCCCGTGAGAAAACATATGCTGTAAATCATATAAGGATATGGTATACGAAAGCTGTACAAATTTTTAAGAACAAAACTGTTTCTTTTAATAATAATATGCATCGAAGAATTGAGGCGTGTAAAATATTTCTCTTGTAGTTTGAACTGGTTGAAAAATGCATTAGATGTTTGCCTTAAGCGCCTTAATAAATCACCGATTGCACAACTAAAGTATAGCAAATTTCTTTGTAATCGATCATTATATACGCACCCGTATTTCTTTTGCTCTTTGGTAATGCAAACAAAGCAGATTTCTCTTCACCGAATTCCACATTTTCTTCAATACTTGTTGTTAAATCTATTTTGTAAATATACTTATAAGAACAGAAGTGCTGATCGGACTATAAAATATTAATTTAAGTCAAGAGCTGCCAACTAAATAAATTATTCCTTCTGGTTTCTCCGACTTTCATTAATTAATAAATCAAGTTACATCTAATGTATTTGTAAAAGTATTTGCAAACCTTCGAACACATTATATAAATAACAACGTGTAACTAAGTAATAATTTCGTAATGGGAGGTAGCTGCAATGCTTTAGTATGTGTATATGAATTATCAACACACCGTCCATTTACCAAACTGTTAATTTTCAAATAAAACATCGTCGCTATAGTGTTTTAAAATTGTCTTTGTCAAGAAAACAGGCGATATTTAATACGCGAAAATAATCTTAAAAATGTGCACCGCACAAAGAAATCCCGAAACAAACCATCACAGGGATGCAGCGACCAACTCTGCAAGGTGAAGAATTATACCATAATCCTCACTAACATCAAACAGAGAACACCAGCGACAGGGTGTTGAACCACAGAATTGTTTTTCTTTAGAATTACAAATAATCGTTAACCGAATGAAGCCTTGTTAACTCGACGAAATTAATTATGAAACCAAGTTCACCCATTTCTAAAGCTTTACATGATTTTTGACATTAAGAAAAAAATTCCAAAACAAAGTGCAAAAGTAAAATTGTTTACTATTTATTCGAAGAATTAAAGCTGGAGGGTTTTGACTCAATTTTAATTAACGAAATCAAAACTAAAATATAACATTTAAGTTGATGCTGAGGGTTCTGGTAGAGGCTCTACTCTAAAGTGGGTGACTCTTCAACTCAATCTGGTCACTGGCCCAGGATCGTTAGAGGTCTTGACGTCCTTGATCCGTTCCTGTCTAAAATATTTTTAGTAAAAAGGAAAATAGAATCTTATCAATCAGGAGAGTCACTTCAGTTCGGATAGTGATGCCCTCAAATGTAAATCAAAACCCAATTCTTTAACTGAAAATGAACTAAACTTTCTTACTTTGAAAAGAAGTAGAGGGGTTTATCTCCATTGTAAGCCATTCCAAATAAAACTTACGATAAATCAAAGTAAAAATGAGGAGTTCCTTTAGAGATTGCGCGCAAAGGTGTCTGTCGTCAACAACAAAACGAAACAACATTTACTGCAAACAATATTTTCTATAATTTGACTTGCAAGCACTTCTCAGAAATGATATTTCGCGGTCAGCATAAACTCAACATTTGGCAATTATTGTGCATGTTTGTATTACAACATTGAAGTATTTTTGTTGGGCATAGTTGATTACTACAATAATTCTTTTATAGTCACCATAGTTACTTCCATTGATTATAAATCTTACATAGCAATAATCATATGAACAATTTTATTTCTTTTTATTTAATGTTGTGCAATCTGAACCTTCACCTAAGCCGCATCTAATTTGGGTTATTGAGTCGTAGTGGATTAAAGTATTTTCCAAAAATCATAAAATAGAGATCATGAGGGAAAAGTTGAAGCAGTGGTAGATCCATACTGAGGTGGACAGTTGGTTTTAAAACGCGACTGGGTTTTATTGGTACAAAGAAGCGCAAGAGAAAACTATGAGAGAAGCTTATATTCAAAATAAAATAGAAAACGGTCGAAGAAGAAGAAGAAGGAAAGCAAAAATATTTTTTTTTGATTAGGCCACTGATTTTCATGATAGAGGTTTCAGTTAACTTTTATAATTTCTTACTTTGTTAATTTAGAAGTTTTTGGAATGTTGAACTATTTTCTGTACCTTTTTCTTTTGCGGAGTTAGCAATAAATTTTGGATTGCATCAAAGTGTGAGTTCCAGTTGCAGATAGTTGAAAGCTTTAGTACAGTAAACAGTGGGGGCAAGGATAAATTCTTTAAAAATTTTGGGATCAATGTTTATTCATAGCGGCTCCAAGGCCGGGTTGTAATATTGGTTCATCACACAGTGAATGATTGAAGTGCGCCAATGGAAAATTATTGCTACAGCCCAAGTAAGTCATGTGCAACCCATCTAAACCAAACTTAAAGTTATACCAACATTCCTAACAACTGTAATTTGCCTTGGTTCTCAGCGTGACTGAAATATCAATAACAAATTTTTCAATTATTGTTTGAGCATCAAATTACACATACTGTTTGCAAACATGTTATGGTCAACTGGGGTAAGTGTATATCTAGAAATTCAAAGTTTGTAGGTAAGGTTTCCCCCAAAATATGTTGTACTTTAAAAGAGTCCTTCTAGGTAGAGGTTGGGATGTACCCACAACTCAGTAGCTTGTGATTGCCGACGTTTCACCCACCGTTGTGTGGGCTTAACAATTAAATACATCAATAGATGATATCAATAGATAGTCTTGATAAAACCTACACAACGTTGGGCGAAACTTCAGAAATCACAATCTACTGAGTTGTGTGTATATCCCACCTCCACCCAGAAGAACTCTGTTAGAGTATAGCCTTTATTCAAAGTGTGTTTACACTTTTTTCACAAATTTTTAATTTGAATGCCAAATACAAAGTTGAAAAAAATGTTGAAATAGTAATATGAAATCCACTCGATGTCTTAATTGCCCCGGTGCTGTAACAAAATTTTGAAAACTGATGTTTCTACAAGCGAATTTTTTCGGTTATAGTCTCCGGTTTTTAGAAGAACGTTGGCGTTTCCCTTATCATCTGGTCGAATAACGATGTGCTTATCTGCGTACAAACTTCTTAATGCCGAAGTTTTAGTTCTCGAAAAGGTTTTGCCTTTCTGTAGAAATTAACCGTTTTGATTCTAATTGATTTTGCTTCTTCGCCCGGTAGATGCCTGATTGCACAGCGTACAGAAAACTTATACAGATACCTGGATACCTTATCAAACCATCACCCGAGCCGAAAGTATAGTATAACCAAGATCCTGCCGGAACGAGCTCAAATGATTTGTGAACTAAAGTATCTGAAAGCTGCCTTTGAGTATAACGTTTATACTAGGAAGGAGATCGAAAATCCGAGAGTCGATTCATTTCCGCCCACCTATACTAATATATATCCAGACCGCATATGAATAATTGTAAAAGAGCAGGACATTAAAAAACAAAAAACTCAAAAATTCAAAACAAAAAAAAAAAACTTTCTTTCTTCTTTTCTATTTTATTTTTTTCTTTTTTCTTTTTTATAAAAAAAAATAAAAAAAATAAAAACTATATAAAAAAAAAATAAATAAAAATTTAAATAATAAAAAAAAAAAAATTTTATACTAATATATGTTTAAAAATGCGGATTATAATTACTACACAACTAACAGATTAGTTAGGTAGCCAATCGAGATCCATAAATATCCGAAAAACTACAACAGAAAGGAACAAACTCTGAAGTTCAACAAGAACTGGAATCCAATTTTTAAAATTTTGTCACTAAATAAATTCAAACAGACATGGAATAGATACTATTTAAGTGAATGTCATGTTTTACATTTTACATTCTATTAACAAATTATTTAAATAGTCTTTGGTTTATTTTAAGACAGATTTGACCTATTAAAATATTTTCAAACTCAGAATTTCTTAAAATATGTTATTTATTGATTACCATTTAACAATACAAAAGTAAACGTTTTCGGTGTAACAAGAGCACAACTGAAATTTATGTTAGTGAAACAGTTTGAACCTTATGCACTTTAATCATAGAAATATTAATAGTTTTCAGATTTTTTTTGGAAGATTTTTTTTCCAGTAGATTTTTTCCTGGTGGATATTTTTGTGAACTTTTTTTTTTGGCAACTTTTTTGCTCACCTAACGAATTGTAATATGGTTATTAACAATAAAAGTAGTTATTGTATTTTTCAATTACGAAACACTCAACAAAAAAAATCAAAAATTTCTTTCTATTGTATAGGGAGATTCCATGTTTGAGTAACAATTCAATATCAATATTTTACTAAAACTTGTGCATTCTGTTGTTGGTAATAAATACAAACACATAATTTAATAACACATCTATTAAATAAATGCACAAATTTAATTATCCAACAAAACAAATAAATTTTAAAACATAAACAATTTATAATATATGTTCACAAATATAAATTATAGGTATGCAATAAAATTCAAATGATTATCTTTAAATAAACAAAAAATAATACTAATTCTTAATCATCTAAATTGAAATTAAAATCAGATATGTCTTTTACAACCTTTGAACTAATCTATTTACAATAAATTACAACAACAAATTTAGATTTGATGACTAAATCTAAATTATTTTTGTATTTTAAATTTCCAATGAAAACAATGGTGAAGAATCTTGAAACTTGTGCAATCAAATGTACGCGACTTGGACGTGATTAGACTCATCTTTTTACCATACGGATTGAAATTTTATTAATTTTTCGATTTCAGAAAATTTGAATTCTTCCAATACAATAACTAACAATTCGTAGCAATAGCGGCGGCATCCATCTATGCTACGCAATCCTGAATTGAGTTCAGACAAGATTATCCAATATGACCATTTGTTCATACAACAAATTCTTGACGCCATTTTACTTTTCTACAAAAGATTCATGAACCATCGATGTACGACCAACGATTTCGTCATTGAAGCATTGAACGAAATTACAATAAATTCTATAAAATTTTCAACAAAATTTTTCGACAAATTAACATAGTCGTTACAGTACTACAGGTCCGTTTCAGTAATTTATTGTTTATTTAGTTTCGGTAAATATCAAAATAAAACTTGCAGCAGTTGTAACAAATTTATGTATAGTGGCGTAGTGTATTATGTTCTCTTTTCTGTCAGGTTTTTATATATTTTGCCGACAGTTCATCGAGCAGGGTTTTGAAAATTATTTATAATTAATACGGATTAATATTGACCTCGAAATAACGACTAGTAATATTACTGATTTTCTAAAATAATGTATAAACTGCTGATGGTAAACGCGATCAACTCATTTGGGTACCTGTTTACTATGACGTGGAATTTCGAAAATTAAAATCTTAGTACAACCTTTAAAAATGGTTTAGTGTACGTTAAACTGGACATTTTTTTTGAAATTGTAGAAGGAGCGGGGTTAGTAAATCGGCAATCACGTCATTCTATAGAGTCCAAAAAATAATTGTAATTGTTTAAAAAAAAAACTTACTTATAGCACTAAATTACTTTCAGCAAAACTGATGTTAAGGACTAGATTGCGTTTGGCTGATATTTTCGTCCTCGACAAAGTTATCAATGTTAGGAGTGGTTTTTAGATTGTAATGGGTGAGCCATCTAGCGGTTGCATTTTGAACCACTATTTATTTGAAGTACATGAATGTTAAATGTCATCACAAATTGACAGATTGTTAGTTAAAAGTCTGAATTTTACGAAATGGTAATCTACACGCTTGAAGAAAACTGGGAAATATTGAGAACTTACTTCCAAAGTAGTGAGTTTTCAACCCAAACTGTGAGAAATTAAAAAAAATGGGCAAAGATCGAATACCATCACGTCAAGTTGTGGACGAATTCGTGAAGCGAGCTTGCGAAACTGGTTCGTTGGTTGCCTAAACAACTCGTTCCCGCTCTAATACAGTGCGTACTACCGAGAATATTGCTGCCGTTGCTGAAAGTGTTTGTGATCATCCATCAACATCAACTCGTCACCGTTCTCAAGAATTGAACATTTCCCGCACTTCTCTAAGGAGAATTTTCCATGAAGACCTCGGTATAAAGGCTGGTCCAACAACTAAAGCCACAAGACCATCCGATGCGTTTTCGGTTTGCCCAATGTGCTGAAGATCAATTGGCCGATGATGAGTATTTTTACCGAAAAATCATCTTTTCGGACGAGGCGCATTTTCACCTCGGAGGATATGTCAACAAACAAAATTGTCGCATTTGGGGCTCAGAAAACCCATACTTCTTCTTGAAAAAGCCGATGCATCCACAACGAGTCACTGCTTGGTGCGGATTTTGGTTTGGTGGCATCATTGGCCTGTTTTTCTTCGAAAACGATGAAGGAGCCGCCGTTATGGTCAATAGTGAGCGTTATCGTGACATCCTCACTCAATTTTTGTTTCCAAAATTTGAAGAACGAGGCCAGGACGACATTTGGTTTTAACAGGACGGGGCCACTTGCCATACACCTAACGTAACAATCCAACTTTTGAGCACTGTTTTCGAAAACCGAATAATCAGCCGAAATTCTGATGTCAATTAGCCGCCTCGGAGTTGTGATTTGAGCCTATTGGATTATTATCTATAAGGATCCGTTAAGGATAAGTGTTACGCGAACCATCCAGAGACAATCGTAAATGTACTGAAAAATTGGGTCGAGCAAATGGGGTACTGTAAGGCCAGCCGTGGCAGCCATTTAAATGATGTTGTGTTTTATTCTTAAATTTTAAGGTTCCATCTTTTTAATAAAACCAGAAGTTTGAAAAAATATTTACAAGTTTTTTTTGTATTTACTTTTTAAAATGCAACTTTTAAATGGCCCACTCTCTACCTATCACCTATATCCTTGCTTTCTCTTCTGTATCTCTTTCCCTTCATCGATCACATATTCATTTTTTTAATCATGTTTTGAATCCCTTTTTCTCACATTTAGTGTTTTTCTATTCATGGACGTTGTTCTCCCAGACTTTTCCATTTTTCTCTATTTTTCTATTTAATGCTTTACGGAATAAATTGTTGTTTAGTCGTTTTCATCTTGTCACCTTTCTCATTGTCTCTTTTCGTTATCAGTGATTCATTTGAATTCTTTTATTCGTTTAGTAATATCTGATATTTTGATTTTTTTTTTATTTTGAATTATTGATTTATTTGTTTAGTAATATCACAAGGATGGTCCTATATACGGACAAAAGATAATTACCAAAATAATCTGCGTTTCTACTGTGACAAAAAGACCAGAAACAAAAGGACTTGGAACAAAGTTGTTCCTCAGTACGAATGATCCTAGGGACGAAAAGTCCGGGAACAAAACTACCGGGGACGGAATGTTTTCGTTTTAATTTAATTGAAATGTGTTAATTTTCAAAAATGTGTCCGAGATATCCGAAAGCTGCTATTGATGTTTAATTTCCTTAGTGTTACAGTATGGAAAGATCCCTTACCCTTTCAATATCACAGAATTTTTTTGTGATTCCGAAATTTGATAAAATTAGGCTTGGTTCGTAGCTTAATTCATACCTTGCAGGATATATTTATAATTGTCTACGCATATTATGTATAGTTGAACATTTTAAAGCAAATTGCAGCAGAACAACCACTAACGTTGCATAATTAATGTTGATGTTAATGCTAAACGAAGCGTTCATTTAATTAATTGACACATCCATGATTGAAGACAATCAATCAACGTCGTTACATTGATTTTATATGATAATCGCTTGCATCTATGCCGAATAATGCAGAATCGAAATTAGTTCGCGGCCTCGTCGAGAGCGCATTGGTATTCTAAAGTATCGGAAGATTTCTGGTCCATATTTTAGCCCGCGATCATCTTTGACATGAGAAGAGGCAAATAAATCGTATGAAGTTGCTTTACATGCTATTTATCAGTGCCGAGGAACGTTGATCAGAAGATTGTCGATAGCGGCAGATCACTCATGTTTGTGTGTATGTGAGCATTGGACGAGAAAGCAATTTGCTGCCAATACTTATCTTAAATCTTAGATTCCCTTTCTTGAATTAACCGTGTTGCTACGAGCCCAAAGCCATCTTGAACGTGCGATTTTTGGTCTCGGATAAAAACTTATTTCTAACGGCAACTCAAGCTTAAGCTTGTTGACAAGACCTGTTTCTGTCATATTTGTGTGAAGTTTCGATATCGGTGTAATTAATCCGAGATTCATTTTTGGCATCCGATAACAATACGCGTTGAAAACGATAAATGTTAATGACTTTTATGTTCTTTAAGTTTAGTAGATTGCAATTGCGCGTTTCCTTTCTAAGACTTTACACGATGATATAAATCTGTTTAACACGTACACATAAGGTAAAAGATAGTCATAAAGTTATTCACGGTGAAAACGCATAAAGCACTCGTTTCGTGGTGTAAACCCAAAAAATTGAATTTATATTTGAAAACGAAATGCCATTTATCACTGAACCTTGATATACTTATATGCCATTATTTTGTACATACTTTATGCATCTGCCCACGCATTTCGTATTCATACCATTCATGTTCGTGTTTTAACCCAGCGGCATTTTAGTATTTACGATCTAAATCGTAGAAAAAAAACACCTATATAACCATGTATTTATAGAAATTTGCGTGACTATATGACTTAAAAAATAACGATCTCGAACATTGAATTATATTTTTTAAAGATAATTACTAAAACATTTAAATCGAATTCGCCCGTGAAGATTTTTTTCCGCTGACACCATTCCACGATCCATTGAACCAAAGTGATTATTAAATTATGATAAAAAGCTTCAATGTCTCGTCGTTTTTTGAAAGATACGAAAAAAACCGCGTGACAAATCGGAATTACAAATATTTTAATAATTTCAAATGTATTCGAACGTTAATTAAATAAAAATTAAATCCAATCAAAAGTCTAAGTCTGATAAGAATCAGTTAAGCAGAACAACATATCCTTTAAGTTCTGATAGACGTAAATCAGATAATACAAGTGAATTCGAAGTGAAGTTGACTTACAGCACTAATCAACGCACGTTCAGAAAAAAAAGTTTGTTTTAATCTTCTCATTATTTCGTTAAAGGGTCAAAATTATTAGAAATTGCAAGAAATGGTAAAACGTATACGGTAGACAACATTAATTGGTGCAGACATTTGTATTCTCATGAGGATGTTGATGTATACGTGACACTCCTGTTGTCGATCACCTGCTCCTACTGATTCATTGGCTTTTCTTTGATGGAACTTCTAGCACTGTGATATTTCATTACCGGTGAGTACTTGAAACTTCATTCAATTTAAAACGCTTGAATCGGTACTTTTTATATCTACAACGTGCAGGTTCTCTTCTTGATCGTTCTTAATGAAATTGGCCGATTTTCTTATAAAAGTGGTTATGTAAATTCAAGAAGCGCTTGATGGTAAACTTCCATAATTTAAATTTATTGGTCCATATACTTCGATGAAATATGCACGACATTTTGTTTAATCAAAAATTGTTAAGTGATTACATAATATGTCAAAGCAATGACTAAATATGCAAATGATCTATAATTAAATACTTAATGAAGGGTAAAGAATATATTAGGGAATGTTACTCAAAAATTTGTATAGTAATTTCTATCTTCAATTTTATTCATATGCAGTATTAGTCCAGTAAATATAAATAATATACAATATGTCCCCCTAAGTTGGAATCATATGAAAAACTATTTATTATTAATTTTTGGAAAAAAAGTTATTCTTCATAAAAAGTTCTGCATGTTCTAAAATCTAAAATACAGTCATCAAATATCAAATTTTTCAGTCGTATACGAGGTTTGTCAAAAATCTGAATTTTACTCAAGAGTAAAGTACCTTTAAATTTAACAATATCGGAAAATGTTATTAAAAAAGTTGAGCAGAATTAAAACTACGTTCAAATATGTAATTACAACCATTTACATTGATAAACTATATATATATATATATTATATTTATTGAACTTTTTGAAAAATAAAAGTTCAACACCCTGTAGAAATAAAATGATTCACAGCATCGATTATAATATTTTAGTCAAATTATCATAAATAATAATAAATAATCACAAGAGATAAATGTTCATTCAAAACAGAAATATTATTAAAAATAAAATAACCTTAATTTTTAATGTAAATGGATGTAATTGCATATTTGAACGTAGTTTTTATTTCTGATCAACATTTTCCGATATTGTTAAATTTAAAGGTTCTTTACTATTGAGTAAAATTCATATTTTTTGACAAACCTCGTATACGACTGAAAAAATTTGATATTTGATGACTGTTTTTAGATTTAAGAACATGCAAAACTTTTATAAAAATAATTGTTTTTCTAAAATTAATAATAAAAAAGTTTTTCATATGATTCCAACTTAGGGGGACATATTGTATAAATAAAATATATTTCTTTGGAAATCGTTAGTGGAGATGTTAAGGATAGAAAACCTACAAAAACCAGTTTCGGCAGTGCGGAGTAACCACCCCAAAAACAAGCACTCTTAACCCTTTACTGCTTAATTTTCTTTTAATCAAAAAAATCTCACTTCTGGAAAAAAATGACACAGCTTACGAAAAAAATTTTATTCAAAAAAATTTGAGAAAAATACAAAAGTTCAGTTTGTGACAAATTAAGTACAGCATGCAATTATAATATTATTCTGTATGAAAGCTTAGATAACAAATTCTCTCTTTATTAAAACAATAAATAAACGATTTTCCGGTACATCCGGGAAGTTTACATGAGTTTGGAGCATTCCCTCTATAGTCTGGAAAATGGTCTTTTTTCAGTACTTGTTTACATGATGCGTCGGTAATTACCAAATTAAAATCTAAAAGCTGCATGTGCAATTCTTCATATTTTCTTCTCAATAGTATCCATGCATTGACTACGCAGAGGTCTAAAAAGTGATAAAATATTTTCATGTACCACTTTTTGGTCTTGATATTTATTCCATAAAAACCCAATAGGGAGTCTAACAAATCTACACCTCCCATGGAATCATTATACTCAAAAATACTACGGTGACACTGAATCATTTTATATGTTTTTTTGGCATAAAAATATCGTTTATTTTCCCCTGTAAGTTTACTTCTCCCATAGGAAGAGATGGTAGTAACCAGCATACCACGCTTACGACACTGACTTTTGTGCCATCAATGATTGCTGTCTTTTCTTCCATACTTTCTCTACTTTTTTTAATTCTTTCTCAGTAGGCATTTGACAATCCCGAATTTTGTTCAGTCTAACTGTCCCTACAAGAGGAAGCCATGTTTATCCAAATATAACACAAGTGGCACACTGATGAACTAGTTATCAAAAAAAAAATGTTTGGATTGACATGTTTCGAAATAGTATTAGATAATCGCACTACCACAGTACTTCAGCTTCCTAAGCTGTCAGAAATTGTGTTGCTTTGTGTGCCCGCAAAAATTTTAAAATCATAGCTAAATCCACTACTCCTACTGAGAACGAAGTTTTTAAAACCCCACTTATGTAGTTTTTTGGGTTATATTGCTTAAGATTTGATCAGCATTTAGTAGGTATGACCTGTTTATCTACTGTCAAGTACTCTTCTTTTGGTACCAACAGTAATCTCCCACGCACTTCATCCAAAAAGGAATACATTTTGAACAATTTGCTGTGTCCGGGTTAACCGGGTTCCGTCAATAACTTGTAAACCTTTAGAGTTATCAAAAATTATCTCTGCCATAAAAAGGTTTCTTGTATTTTTTTGTAAATGTAGTATATTTGGAGATAATTAATAATTAAAAAAATAAAATTTGCCAATCTCATTGGGTTTCGATTTTTTGAATTATTCGAAAACTACAAAATGAGTTTTGAAGGGGAGATACAATGTCTAAGATAATTTATCGATATCCCGAAAGGTTACTGAGCCAACTTGCCAATTTATTTACCGATCTGGTCCCCGGATTGATTTAAAAGAGGAAAATATTTCTTATTTTTGTTTTGTCAGAAAATTTCATTTTTACTGATTTGCCCTGTTTGTTTTTATACCCCTAAAACACAAATTACCTTTTATCACGCTTCTTGAGATAATATCTTTTTTTTTTTCAAATTTTGAACTTTTTTCGTAACTTTTAGAAGCAACTCTTGTAAACTAATTTCATTGAAAAATACAACTGACAGAAAATGGTCACATTTTATGGTTTTTATTTCTGGGGTTGTTTAAAACAAATTGTGTACAGTCAGCCACTACATTTTACCATTACATCAAATTGAGATTCATACTCCAGCCATATTCCCCTTTTTGTGGCAATGTTACTCAGTCCCTTCATCATTGTATTATGATGACGAAATGTTCCACTTAGATGTAGGAGCACAACAAGAAGGTCCAGCTGGACCAATGCATTCTCTTTAAGAATACAGCCAGTAATTGAATGTCTTTAATATATAGTGTCTGGACGTTTAGACATTTGGTGGGGATCAGATGTCGTGCTTGAAGATTTCAAAACTTTAGTTGTAACATGTAAATCATTTGGGCTCCAAAATTAACCCAACAAAATGTAATGAGAACCCCGTGAGGGGAATGCCTTTCAGATATATATGATACCTGGGAAATGTCAAACCAGGAGCAACCAAAACCAGCAAAGGCAAATGATACGACGGTTCTTCAGAAGGAGCGATACTTCAGTCAACGATTCCTAAATGATAATAAATCAATATTGTTTAGAGAGAGGAAGTGTCCCAAAACAAATTGTCTGGTCCTCCACGTTGCGGGTTACGGCGTTGGGCCAGCACCTCGACTACTATAAAAGTGATTAAAATGCTAAAAGTGTTGGTAGATCGCCTCGGACGGATTAAACAAAAGACGACAAAGCAACAGGGAACGGATTATAAATTTTGGTACATGGAATATCTAAAAAGTTGCGTTGAATCTACTTTAATTTTAGGTATGAGAAGTTTGAAAAAACAGCATACCTCAAGTTTAATTCTAATAAATTACAGGACTACTCCACACAGTTTATCTACAAGTTAAGAGCAGCAAAGTACATAGTAGATAAAAATCAAAAAATGAACGTAGAAGTCCTTTATGAGAAGTTAAAGAAATGTCTCTTCAAGCGACAAGAGAGGTTCTAGGTGAATTGAACAACCAAGGAAGAAAACAATATAAAACAGTGTTGGAACCAAGAAATAGAAAGTGTAAGGCATATAAAAAATAAACGAAGACCCAAGACAGAAAAGACAGAAAGTACTTTATAAGATGTAGCAGGATCAGGAACAAAAAGTAACGAAACAAAAAATTGTAATTTGGGAAAATAAGTGTAGAGAAATAGAGAGTTTACTAGGAAACACAAAATCACACAATTATGGAAGATATTAAAGAGGCAAAGAACTATTGGGAAACAAATAATACAACCTATAGGAATGGATGTTTGACAACATTACTACGAAAGACTGTTAAATGAGGACAGAGATAAAAATAGAATAAAATATGACCCACAAAAAGATGCAGAAGATAAGGTTTAAGAAATTACTATAAACGAAATTATAAAAGCGGTAAAAAAAACAAAAATAAAAAGTCACCAAATTCTGGAGGCTGTCCATTTGAATTGATAAAATAGGCTCCAACAATGAATCAATTGTGGAAGTTTATGGATATTATTCCAAAATTTGACCAATCCATTAAATACACATTAGAATGTTTAACAAATACCTTTCTTGACGACTACGTATAGACCATTGCAGCTTCACTGCCGGTTCAAGAAGATGAAATTGGAATCCGAAAAGTGAACGAGATATATCATGAGATTCTAGATAATTTTCCCGGAATTTGAGTTATGAAGGACGAAGGTTTGTTCCTACTTGGTTCTCCAATCACAGACAAAGCCACACCAGATTTTGGACTTGAAGCTTAAAGAACGGAATATGCTTTTTAAACGATTAAAACTTTTGAAATTTTACGTGGCATTAGCTATCCCTAAGCTTGTCTACTTGTTGCGGAGGAGTCCATTGTGGAAGTTTGTGGATATTATCTCAAACCTTTACCAATCCATTAGACAAGGTTAAGATTAAATTGAAATTCAAAAAGTAAACGACTTTGCTTTCTTAGCATCTGTACACAAGACCTTTAATTTCGTCACCTCGATATGATTGAAGTGCCTTGTTACTCCGATGCTTTAGATATCTGGAACAAGTTGAATCAAAATGTGACTTCAAATATCATGCAGTTTCAGAAGAATTGAAATTTTATGAATGTAAAACATTAAAAATGGATTTATTCTCAAATGTAATATTGACAAGGCAGGATACAACGCTAGTGAATCCAGTGCTTGGCTGTTATGTATTCCGTCAAAAGCGATAGAAGTTTGCTGGAACTCTTTTCGTATAGCAATTGCTCTTAGACTGGGGACAAAAATATGACACCCAAGGTAAATGATTTAGGATTACACCGTCTACATTATAAGAAGAGTGCAGGAAGAATGTATTGTCTCTCTCAAGAACTCTTGTGTCGGCAAAAATCTTATCGATTTTGGAGCGTGCTGGACTTTGTTGCGATGATGGTAAGAAGCCAAATGGAATTACGTTAATCGCTCAGACTAAAAGGCAGCCTCTCGTCTGGGGCGACACCTTATCTCTTTACAATTTGGATTTTCCGTCTAACAAGCGGGGTGCTACGACTAAAAATGCTGCCAGTCAAAAAAGTCAAATAGAAGTTTAGCCGTTCAGCGTAGTAACGCTGCGTACGCAATGGGAACGTTTCCTCCTTCAACCGCCATGGAGCAAATAATTTATATTGTTTGAAAATGCATGTCTTTGCGTATTTATCTTTGATTATGTGTGAAATAATATTATCTCGTGAACCGTTCGAGTTAAATAAAAAAACAATTTATCATCAAAAGTGAAATTTTCTGATAAATCAAAACTAAGAATTTTATTTTCTTTTAAAGTCAATCTGGAAACGTATTGTATACACTATGTCCATAAATCGGTAAAAAATACAAGGTCGCTCAAATTGCAAAAAAGTTGGACAATTTAAACTATTTCCTTTAAAATTAGGTTCTAAACAATTATGTGCGATACATTGTGAATTTATTATAGAAAAACACTACCAAATACAAGGTGTTTTTGTATGCGGGCAGATAAAAAATAAAGTTGTTTATGATTTCTCCGAGATGAAATATTGGATTAAAAAAACACCATATTCTAAAGCTCTAAAAGTGTCAATGGAAAAGAGTTTTTAAATTTTTAATATTTTTTAAAATAAGCGCACAAAATACCAAAAATATTATTAAATTTTTTCAAACACCTTGTAAATATACTCTGAATTGCCCAACTTTTTGGCAATTTTAGCAACCTTGTATCTTCTACCGTTTTCACGATCCCCATGCTGTTCATTCTTATCGTGTATATTATTTGAATTCCATCTGGTTGTGGTTCCTAACGTTTCGACTACTACAAGGTTAGAGTATTCAAAAAACTTTAAGATTGATAGAACGCAAATTTAAAGAAAACGAAATTTGTAAAATTATCTTCTACGCATCTAATTACACTTAGTTTACCCTTTGTTTTTAAGAAACATTTTTTAATGTCATATTTAACTTTGAAACGTCAAAACTCTGTCTCCGACAACCCCCACCTCGTAAACTTTAAATGGCAAAAAAGGTACTAAGTTATTTCAAAATTTGACCGACAATTTTCAGAAATACTTTTTAATTCCTTTTTTTATTAATTAATTAAATTAAATATTAGAAATGGCTTCTATCAATTTCCATACAACGGTGTGATCGAGCTTCTACAGCTCTTCTCAGATTTCAAAATGTGTGATCTGACGGTATTTTCTCTCTATAGTTACTTTCCATGAGTGTCTCCAACGATGTCGGTCATGCACTTGTAGATGATCAGTTGTAGATATCCCTACCAAAAAAAATCAAGAGGCTGATCTAGCATCCTTAGAGTTTTAGAATTGAAGTATCTTTTTTATTGTAATATGATGATATATACAAACGAAAACAACGTGTGCAGGAATTTAAACTAAAAGTACGTGTATTGAAAAATGAGTTAATGAGATAATCTAAAAAGTAAGAGCCCGCAAGCATCTTCTTGTTGTGGTCCAACTTGAGAAAGAATTTTTGACGCTCCGTAGGTAGGCTATTGGCAGCATTTGGTAAAGGAACTTTGTTGTGGTGTTGGTTGTTGCATTTAGCACAACTTCTCTCTCTAAGGTATTAAAACATTTTTGTATTTGACCTTCAAAAGCACTTTAGTTGATGACTCATTCTTGTTTAGGAACCACTTCACGTTATGTACACTAACTTTAAAACTTCTTCGAGTTCCAAATCTAACTTGTTGTGAACACAGGTATTCAGTTGCATAAGCTTTGCAACTGATTTTGACGATAACCGTCCTATAAAGCTCTCCTACTGCTATAGGCCTAACACCACCATTTTTTAACAGTACGCACAAGATGTTCTGTAATGGATCTCCATCATTGTTTGTACAGAATCACATTTCATAGACTTCTGAAGGACTTCCACATTATTCCAAAGGGTTAGATGTCATGTCCTTGAGGCGAAGATAATCTAGTCCCCTAGAAAAGCCATTTAGAAAAGATAAGATAAATGCAAATTACTACTACACGATCTAACTTTGAAGCAGATTGAGACGGGAAGTCTAAATCCCGAGATGGGAAGGGATACTTTGTTTTTAATTTTTTCAATAATACATTGTTTACTGATATGATAACAGTTTGTCCGCTCAGCGTATACAGCCGTCTGATGTTTTAGCTTCAATGATCTGGGAGAATCTTGATGTCCATGGTACGTTAGTAGGCTTATTGATCTTCGCTGGAATGGTGTAAGTGTAAATGTTCTGCTTTGCTTGTGATTGATTTGTTTTTATTAGTGAAGACTCGTAACGTAAGCCATGGAAATATTAATAGTTCCAATATCAATCAGGACAATTTTTTGGCAGCTGATACCCTTGCTATTTTTGAGACACAACTTTAAACGGTGGAGACTATATAAACCTGACTTGTTAAAATTTAGTGTACTATGTTGGTTTAAACAATATCTCCCATTCCACCGTTAGTATTTTAATTTGTTCTAAATGTAGTATTATTTATAAATTGTCCGGTAGGTACTTCTCTTTTGTACCAAACTCATCATTTTTGTCAAACCTCGTATACGATCGAAAAAATTTAATATTTGATGATTGTATTTTAGATTTTAGAACATGCAGAACATTTTTGTAAAATGAATAATAAAAAGGTTCCCATGTTGCCAACTTAAGTAGACACACTGTATATTTTTGGTATTAAAATTTTACTAATGTTAACTATTTTTCAGGTACTCCAAGAATTATCTGCAACTCGTTCACTCACAGTTGAATTGACTTGGGCCTTACAGGTTCAGTTGATATCATTAAAATTCTACTGGCCTGTTAAGTCCCAAGTTATTATCAGCGCAAACTTCAGATTTCTACAAAACAACAAACACAAAATTCTGTTGCTACAATTTTGGGGTTTCTCAGTGGCATTTGCCTTGTTTTTCGTTGCAATGCCCTTGGAAATCCCAAGTATGTATGCAACTAATCTACTCTCTAGCGTTAGTAGAACCTAATAAAGTTTTAAAATTTATGTAATAATTTTGTCTATTGTATTAAATAGTATTTTAGTTTAGTTTTTAGCTTAGTAATTAGCACGTTGTATTGAGTCTTTGTAAGCACCACAGAGCGCAATTGTTAATTAGTGGTTTGTTATGCAAATAATAATTATTACGTCTAAACTGGTCAAACACGAAAAAAAATATATAAAATATTTGTTTGAATTGCTAATTGATAACAACAAAAGCAACAACAACAAAAAAAGGACAAATACATTCGTTATCGCACGTTTGGGCATTGGTTCTATAGCGTAATTTCATGATTCTGTAGTTGAGTCCCCGACCTAGCCTATTCCATACATGTTCAATATGATTAAAATTCGGAGATCTAGAAGACCAAAGCAAACATTTCAACAACAAGCCAACACGTTTTTAAGCTCTTCCAAGTATAGTACAAGATGAGGTTGTATAATTATTGTATCTTGCCCTATTGCCTTAGATAAACACCAAAAATGACACACAGCCTTGGTGGGTAATAACCTCGCCTCTCAAACCATAAACCTCACAACAAAGTCAATATTGAACCTTTTTCCAAGACTCTTCATTATCCGTCTACGACTATTATTCATCCCTCAAGACTCGCGATTCATTGCTGCATACGAATACATTCATCCACTACTCCAACCTAATATGCAAGAGTGTAACAATCATAGATTTTGTGGCGTTTTTATAATAAAAAAAATATTTTAACGTCACCCATTCTATCCTTATTTCCCACAATAATTCTCCTGCTTTTAATCCTTGCTAAAATTACAGATAAGAATTGTTATAAATTTGATTGTTTTCCGTAGTTTAAGTCACTGGCTTTTACTTCAAATCCAGAACTATTCCGACCTGTTTAAAAACTGATCGACCGCTTGAATTTGACTCTCTTGATATTCTGGTTAAATACTATTGACCACCGCCTGAACTTAATCTGAAACCGATACCTGATTAACCTGTTATATCTTTGCCTTATTACTTAGAAATACTCCCCCGCAATTCAACTTGTTGCGGACGAAAGTAAATAATAACGTAACCTTTCATCTATTTTGTTCTGTCTGACTCCAACCGATTTGCATTCGGAAGTTATTTAGACCCTTTCTTTCATACTCTGACTTCCTTTTTTAATTCCCAGCACTATTACCTGGTTAAATAGCCGTCCCAGTGTACTGACGTCGCTACAAAACCGTCCGCTCCAGCAGGACATTCAGCACTACACTAAAAATAATCAGCGGTATAGAACCGTTTGCAAACCAGCATAGAAAGAATTGTACAAACCTTTGTGTAAATTACTCTATAAAAACCAGGTCCACCGGCAGGACAATTCACATACGGGGGCTATCACTGGACTCACAACCCCGTAAACGTGCTGCCCCGGGTTATAAATACAAGCATATCTAGAAAGCAAGCTTAGGACATCGCTTAGTTATAACGAACCTAAACCTTTTCTTGTTGATAATAAACGGCCTACGATTGAACTGTTTTTTGGTGTACAACCACCAAGGATGGGTAGTAAGAATAACACACTATTTATTTTTAGGAAACAACCTGCAAAGGTACCAATTACTCGACGCAAAATAAATGTTGTAAATCTTCTACTTGCACAAGTCTTAAAAAACTAACGCTTTTGTAGGTTGAGGTTTTACAAGAATTAAAAACTGAGCGAACTGAGGATGTTATCAAAACAACCCAAAATACCTAATCTCTTAATAAAAAATGTACATGGTTTATTATGTGACAATTTCTAAGAACTTAGTAGTTTGTGTACGAGATTTTATTCTTGTACTTAGTGTTACTCAAACTTTTCGCAGCATCCTATTTAAATAATAAAGGTGCACAAAAAATCAAGTTTAAAATCGTTATTTCTAGAGGTTACACTGAGAATGTCATTCTGTATATTAGAAAATTGACAATTCTTTAGTAAACTGTGACGATTTATTTATTTCGAAACCAAAATACGCTGTTGGTACTACAAAAATAATTTTTCCAGTAGAAAATTCCCTTGTGGGTATGCAACCGAGATTACATGCATACATATCGGTAGAAATCTTGTTTGATGCCGATTTAGAGTTTTAAAATTTGCCATTGATTCTTCTGTTTTTTTTGGGTTTGTGTCTTTGCCAACATTACGATAAACTTCCTTTTCTCAACTTAAAAGTGAACCTACGAAGGTGTCGTACTTTTAAACATCCAGTTTGGGGATCCAGATAGAATAATAATTAATTGCAAGTGGGTTAACCCAATGAAACACTTTCGTTCATCACGAGGAGATAAACTGGCCACACTTTTTATTTGTCACCTCTAATGGTGATACTGGTTTATCGGTCCTAAATAATTATCTAATGTACGAGACCAAAGAATATAGTTGGTTATTAATACATCTACCCGTTCACTGAAGACTGATAACTAAAAATTTGTTCCTGTGACCTGGTGACCTTCTGCGTATCGTTTGAAGCAATCCACATCCAGACGTGACGTCTTTGTTTCTGTTGTGGCTATCTACTTCCATTATTGCACCCTTTGTCCGTATGGAAATAACGAACCTGCAGAAGTTCGAGGACCGTAATCTACAAACCAGCATGTTTTATCTTATTAATTTATATGCATCCGCGTTTGTACCTGTAGTGAATTTAACTACCGAAATTGATGCGCTTTGTTACTTGATTGATAAAATTCTGAAATTTTAAATTTTGTCTTATTGTGATTGCGCTTTGTTGATTATTTCAAATTCGTCGTCGAGTACCGGTACTCCACGTGATTCTTACTTTTTGTTTTGTAACGTTTGGAGCTCCTAGTTACTTTAGAACATTTCCTACATAATCTACTAGGTAGCGCCATTTTGTTTCTCTCTATTTGTAGTGTGAGAGCCTTTGACCTAATAACTAGTGTAAGTACATCCACGACCCTCTGCGACTAACAGAACTGCCGGCCAGGTTTTTAAGACTGATTACATTTTATATTTTGTTTACAAATAAAGCGTAACAAAACTGTTCAAGCTTTCAAACTCTATAGATTTGGAAAAACCTCAACCAAAGAAAATTACTACTTTTCATTCAAAACAACAACATATTTATTTTATGAAAACACATTAAATTGATTTAAATTCTTTTACGTAAAGTGTTTTTTATTTATGTTAAAATATTCGAGAATAATTACTTTAATTAACTAAGAAATATTTAAAATTGTTGTTACGGAACAACATTCATTTATTAACTTCTTACAAAGAATGTTTATTAGAAATAAACATAATGGAACAAATAATTAAATATTATTTCAATTTACTGTTTTATGCATATAATTGGCTCGTAAAACTTTAACTCAACGTAAAATTAATTTATTTTCGATTTCTACACTTTATTATATTGTTATAAAAACTTCGTTAATACGTCATTTATTAATAGCAATTGCAACTGCTGATTAGTTCAGATACTTACATTAGAAGCGACATTCCTTAGTTTCTTGTTAAGCACAGCAAGAACTCATTGCGCCGGTATCTCTTTACAGGTTATTTTCATTTAAAAAATAATCAATATTCCGATGTCATTGTAAAATAAAAAAAGCAATAAGTATTGGTTGGTATAGTGTTATGAGGCGAATTGGAACGATTTCGGTAATAATGACACAAAGCAGAGTTTTTGGTGCAAGTAACCTATTTGCATGTGTGATAGTTAAATTTTTTAAAGAAACCGAACTGGTTATTAAATAAATTAATAATTTATAATTGCACGTGAAGAAAGCCTATACACTCTATGACTAAAGAAATAATTAAATAAAATCGAATAAATGAACGAAAAATTAAAAATAGAAGAAATAGGGAAGATAATATTGAAGTACTTTTGTAAAAAACTCAATAAATTGTAGTAAAAAACATTAAGCAAATAGATAATGAATACGATTAGTGGAACTATAGAAGTTTTTCAAAACAAAAGTGACTCGAAAATTTTTGATAACAAAAAAAATAATTTTTATATTTTGGCCTTAGCTGCAGAACCAGTTCAAAGGAAGTAAGAGGTAAGTAAATGCAACAAGTGTGTCTACACATGTGACATCCTTACCTTTCGACCACCGGCAGTGAGTTTTTGTTGTAATTAATTAATTACAATTAGCTAAACATTACAGCTTTTTGAATTTGTCACTGAGCAAACCTGTGACATATAATTGAGTCAGATCTCAGTTTTTTTTATTTTTTGAACTGTTAAAAAATATTTTATTTATATATAAAACTGTTGTCTATTTTAGTACATTTAATCATATATTAGACAGTCAACTTCAGATATTATTAATATAAATAAGGTGTTACGGTTCAAATTTCTCAAACGAAAGTCGAATTTGCCGCGCCCGCTACGTTTTCCCATTGGTAGATTCTTTTAATTCAAAAAAACTATCTAGAGGACGGGCGGACATTTTGCGATATCCATCTATTGGGCGTTTTCGGCGTGCTTCGTGAAGCTCAAATTTTACACGTAAAGTATTAATGTGGTTTCAATAATTCCAAGTTAAATTGGTGTGTAAATGTAAAACCGACCGCATTCGCCGTAAGTACTTCTTTTTATTTCTTTTGTTGTCTCGTAGTTGTGTTAATTCTAATTACGACGTACGCTTTAGCACGTATCTTGACCTCATACTCTACTCGTGTATTACAATCTGGATAATTCCTGGGGGTGCTGGAATGGCTAGTTAAGAATTTTTCGCTATAAAACGTGACGACTACCACGGTTTCATTTACATTTAAGCTGCCAAAGGCTGATGAAATCAACCGGCTGAGGGGTCGTTCACGCTGCATACCTGATTCTTTAAGGGAACATATCTGCCTTCCGTACTTTGTCGTCTAGTTTTTCTAAGGAAAATTCTGGGGCTACCTATCTTTGGAAGCTGTCAACTACTGTCGTTAGCAAGAACCGTTCTTATTTGAACTGCATACTTCAGAATACAGCTAAGTTTACTGTTTAGAAACCTATTCACTATTCATGCGTATGAAGCTCACGTACATGTGACATTAAACGGTTTGAATCCCTAGCATATAAGTAAATTTTTATTCGGGGTAAACTCCACCACCGTCGCTCGGTTTTGTTTTTTAAATAGCTCCATTAGAGCTTGGGCGCTTTAGATAAATTGGTGAAGCTAAAACAAAAGGCCTTTTGGGTTGGCGGAAGCTACTTACTTACTTAAGTTAGTTTTAAGTCACCGTGTGTAAGTGACGTGTGTACGTCGAGTTTCTTTTGTAATCAATCTTCAATTAGAACGCTAACTTTAATTTGGAGCGTAACAAACAAAAGCTTAACTAAATTTGACATATTGATTGCGAGCTTTAATTAAATTATTGTTGCTAACGCCCGTAAGTCTTATTCGACAGAATCTCTTAATTCTCACATATTCTCCTACTACTGTAAGTTTTATTTGCTATATTTAATTGTCTATTTGTTTCTCTGATTTGTGTTTGTTTTAACGTATTAGACCTTAAGTAAAACCTATTGAATTCCTGTTGGTCGGTTTTATTTCTTTCTATTACCCAGCAGGTGGCGCCTCGTTAGGCAGCAGTCTATTTCTTTACAATTCCTCAAGAACCTCTCTAACTAAGCCGGACACTGCTATGCTAACTACTATAAATACTGGATTCTCCACTAATTTAGTGCGCTCTTTCGAGCCAAATAGTATTGTTTTCTCTTTAAGTTGTATCGCTGGAGCCGTCGCTTTCTTTTATTATTATTTATAAACTAAAACCGTTACAAAGGTTATAGGCTTAACATAAGCAAAACAAAATATATGTTAACAACGAAAACCACCCCAGACAACCGTAGGCTATATGTGAAAAACCAACCAATTGAGAGAGTGAAAGAATACAAATACTTGGGCACAATGATTAACGAAAACAACATCAGCTCAGAAAAAATAAGAAGTAGAATTGAACAGACAAGATATACGTTTATAAAGATAAAAAGGATCTTCATCTGCCGGGATCTAAACCTTGGAATAAAAATACGACTAATAAGATGCTACGTGCTATCAGTGCCATACTAGGGGATGGAAGCCTAAACACTATAGAAGGTCGATCTAAAAATACTGGAAGCATTTGAACTACGAGTATAGATATATTGGAAAATATTAAAAATTTTATAGGTAGAGAAAATTACTAACAAAGAAGTACTGAGACGTATGCAGAAAGACAGAGAAATAATTTTAACAATTAAAAGAAGAAAAATATCTTACATGGGGAATATTATGAGAAGAGAAAAGTATTGAATACTACAAGTATTATGCAAGGAAAAATAAAAGGAAAAAGATCCATAGAGAAGAAGAAATCCGTGGCTAAAAAACATTAGAGATTAGTACGGGTGTACAAATAATCAGCTGTTAAAATGAAAAGTAGGGTTTATGCGAAAATTGATAAGCTTGGAAGTGAGCAAGATTTAAATAGATTGAAAAGACAGGTATCGTTAATGTTACAATATAAAATACAGGGTGGTCCAAATTGATTGTAGAAAACTTAAAGGGTGGAAAGTACATCGTAGTACATCATACAAGTGTTGTATAAACTATGGACTAAAAGTGCCCCCTAACGGGGAAATGTAAAAAAAGCATTGATGCCAATGGGACTATCTCCAAAAACTACGCAAAATAAAAAGAAACGTCAAGAGAAGCTTTTCTAAGGAAAAAGTATGGGCTATGATATGAGCTACATCAGAATATTAAGTTACAGCTTAACAAAATTTAAACTTGTCAAAATTTTTAAATGACCACTTCAAAATGCTGAACATGCCTACCAAATTTCATTTAAATAACTTTTTTCGTTTAGGAATTAAAAATAAAAAACTGGTTTTTGGGGAGCACCTTTAGTGGCATTTTTCAACTATAGTTTATATGACACTTTGTTTTTAATTTTTTATGTACTTTCCACCTATTAAGTTTCCTACAATCAATTCGGACCACCCTGTATAATATATATGTATGGAACATTATGACAGGTGACAGAACAAAGCCTGAAAATTTAGGGGCAGGTGCTACTAATGTGGAAAAAACATTGCATAAGACACAATGTCAAGCGTTTCAAAAGAAGATAATAAGACTCAAATAATTATTGTAAGTTGTTTGAATGATAGTAACACTCAGCTGACTATTACTTGTGATACTACAGTAATTATTTAGAGGATGTTGTTGTCAGTGTATGAGCAGACTTCTGGGCAACGTTTGGATCGCCTTATGAAGCAACTTTTTACCAGTGAAAATGAGTTCTGGTACAGGATAGAATTATGGTGAAGGTTACTAAACAAAACTGTCAACTGACCAAAAACTGTCCAAATAGAAGAAAGTCAAAGCCTACGAATAGTTCGTGTGTGGATAATAAACCTGATGATGTAGCTTTCATAAGCGACAAATTTTTGTCTAAACAGGGTTTATGCAACAAACTTCAAATTGTGAAGTGAGGGTTGCGGACAGTGCTTGTACACAACATATGACAAATATGAAGGAATTTTTTGTGAATTACAAGAAATTTGAAACACCGAAGAAAGTGTATGCTGGTAATAAACCTCTATTGATGCATATGGTGAAGGTGAAGTGAATGTTGAAGTTCTTTTAGATTGACAGTGGCAATCACGTAAATTACAGTCAGTTTGGTGCGTTCCACAAATTAGTCGAAATCTGTTTTCCATTGCAACTGGAACCGAGAAAAATTTTAAATTTGAGGCAGAAAAATACCACATTTCTCATCTGTTAAATGATAAAGTTTAATCATATGCAAAAATGATGATTATATGGACTGTTGTCAAAAGTTCAGCAGAATTGCATTTGGAATCAGATGCAATTATGGCATGAGAGGTTGGGGCAATAATGTAAAACTTATGTGCAGCGTTATTTGAGGGAGAGAAGAATTGCTGTGGAAGTTGACTCTCAGTTTTGTGAAGGGTGCACATATGGCAAGCGGCATAGAAAAACTGATGGTAATGGTTCTGTTCATGGTTAGATATAATAGATAAAAACGTAGAAGAAGAAAATGATGAGAAGAATAATGCAATGTTAGAAATTGAAAAACCTGAAACAACTAGGTACTAAGAAGAAGGAAAGGAAGAATTCGAACCAGAGAAATTTAATGATTACGTTTTGTTAACTTATGAAGAAGCAGTTAATGGTGAAAAAGCTAAGCTAAAGAATGGCAAGAAGCTATTGAAGAAGAGAAGAGATCATTACAAATGAAACGTGGGAACTCACAAAACTGCAAGAAACTAAAACCAAAAATGTACTCTCTAGTACATGGTTATTCAAAATTGAGGAAAATGGCCAATATAAGGCTCGAGTAGTTGTTAAAGGATGTGAACAAATTCATCAAATTTATTATAAAATCACCCTTAGCCCTGTTGTTTCTGACCGTGTCATACGTTTAATGTTTGCTATTTGTCGAAATCTTAATTACAAAATAAAAAAGTTTGATATAAAAATTCCATTTTTGTATGGTAACGTCAATGAAGTTATATGTGGATGGATGTCTTTTGTACAGTCATTGTGGGGTCATTGTAGACGAAATTATTTTTTTTTTGGACTAAAGTGGACATTCATTAAGTTTATTACTGATTCTACATAATATCCATCAAACTGTATGTCGAATTTTAAAAACCGCCCTTGTCTCTCTGTGATTGACGACATCGGAGCCGGTAATAATGATATAATGACGCTTCTCTCAACAGACGACCTATCTGGAACATCGGGAAAGTGAAATTGGTCATCTTTTTCTCTAAAATCTTACTATGAAGTCACTGAAACCCTGCGACGACTTTACTTTACCAACATAATATTTCGCTGACTTCTTTGAAGCAAAACGAACCAATTTCAATTATGTATGAATGTAAGCTTGGTAATCATGGTGACACGCGCAGATAAAGGCAACGCTACAGTAGTCATGAACACCGAAGACTACAAAATGAAAATCAAACTGCTACTGGATCCACAACTTTACACCAAGTTAAACGTAGATCCAACCAACAAAATTGAAAAACAAACGAGAGCCGCAATCAAACATTCAGCTATACCAGTCGATCAACATCGTCAACTGCTACCTTCTGGGACCAGACCACCTAGACTATACGGATTACCAAAATTTGGTAACCCCCTAAGGCCAATTGTCAGCACATGTGGATCTCCTACTTATGAACTGGCCCGTTACGTGGCTAAGTTTCTACAACCGTACGTGGGAAGAACTGAATCCTTTTGAAGAACTCCGAACACTTCGTCAAATTACTGATGACTCTGGAAGTAACCAATGACGATATACTAGTTAGTTTTGATGTAGAATCGCTATTCACTAACGTACCAGTCGAAGATACACATAACATCATACTGTGCACAACCCATGGGTTAAGAGAAGACATACCAGAGCTAGCAAGAATATGTCTGAATACAACTTACTTTCTATGGAACGGAGATTTCTACGAAAAAAAATCAGATGCAGCCATGGGATTACCATTATCACCGGTTATTGCGAATATCTTTATAGAAGCATTCGAGGAAGAAGCCATTCAATCCAGCGAACAGAAACCGAAATGCTGGTTTAGATACGTGGACGATACCTTACTCATATGGCCTCATGGGAAAGAAGCACTTACTATATTTCTTAACCACCTCAACACTCAGCACGAAAAAATCAAGTTTACCATGGAGACAGAAGAGAATAAAGAGCTTCCCTTCCTGGATGTTCTAGTGAAACCAGGGGATAACAACAAGTTGGCTCATAGTGTATATCGTAAAAAGACACACACCGACCGATACCTCCATGGCACATCACACCATCATCCGCAGCAGAAGCGGTCTCTAATCAAAACTTTATTGCATAGAGCTAACAAGATTCCTGACGAGGTTCACAAGGCAGAAGAACTTCGAAAACGGCTATACCAGAAAAGAAATAAGAGCCGTCTGTCGCAGGAAATCCGAAAAAGAGAAGGAATAGGTCTCCACTTACGCTCGTTTGCCATTCATTGCTGGAGTAACTGACAAATTAAGAAAATCATTGGAGAAGAAGAATATCGGTGTCAGGTTTGGAACGGTTAGAAAAATCCAGCAACTACTACCTTCTAATAAAGATAACCTGCCGAAACTCTTAACAAAAGGGGTCTACCAAATTGATTGTTTATGTGGAAAGGTCTACATTAGTCAAACCGGGCGCAACATAAAATGTAGATTAAAAGAACATCACCGAGACGCCAAGTCCAGAGCGGTAGATAAATCAGCAATCGCAGAACATCTACACAAAAGAGGTAAACACATCATCAACTTCGAGGAAGCTAAAGTTCTATCAAGGACTAACAACTACTATCCAAGGATAATCAGAGAATCCTTAGAAATTATGAAAAATAAAAACAACTTCAATCGAGAAGATGGTTACCGATTAAGCAACACGTGGAAACTAACTCTTCACAAAAACAAAGAAAACAAATGTCGCCACAAAATTAGTCGATACCAAACAGAAGATCAACCAACCATCAAAAACCAACCACCCGTCACTGATCGACCTCAACCAACCGTAACGGAACATAGGTATACAACGAGGAGCAGAAGACAACAACATCAGTCTTTAGAATAACTTCTGAAGAAGCTAACAACATGGTTAGCGAAACGTCAAGCAGAGAACGTAGGAAGGAAGGACGAACACGGCTCAACCCGGAAGATAATAATCTCAATTTCAATTAACTCGTTATCAGTTAAAAGATTGAGTTTTATATTTTCATTACATTCTTTGTCGTAACATTCCTCGTCTTTAGATATCTGATTCAGAAAAATCCGTTTCTTTGGACGTTTTCTTGTCCGTGAAACATATTTTTCTTTTTGCATTTTTAGCTTGCTTTGCATTGATTGCTTTTTTTATTACCTCTTTCTTGAGTGTGCTTGTGTAAACAGTAGATTTTTTTGTCTTCTGGGTTACGTGATTTATTTTGCTTTTTGTGGTGACCAACAGGCTTCTGGAGTTGCTGCTTGCATCGGTGCTAGAGAAATTGTCTCTTTCTGATGGCTTAAGCCGGTGATCATCTGGTAAATTGCTTTCAGTTTGATCATGACTGTTTTCTAAGGGGTGTTGTTTTGGTTCACATGGATTACATTGCTCTATTACCATAGATGGCTCAAAGACTTTTTCTCTAAGGCAAAGCGATTTAATGGCCGTAGTCCAGAAGTATTAAACCCGGAAATGATATTCTTTGGAGTAAATGTTGATAAGAATGCCTACCTACAGAGAGATGTAAGATCAGCAATAGTAACAGCTCTTCTAGGGTGTGTTCGCATCCAGTCAGTCATAGCCACTTTCATATATGCCTTAATGGGACCAAATACTGCAACATCCAATGGTTATAATCTATGGGAGCAGTGGAGAGGAAATAAGAATAAGACAACCTTTCTAGCAAAATTTATCGCTTCTTGACTTATGAGGATTGTGTGGTTGTCCATTAAGAACAGTAAACGACGATCAGCTGAACAAGCAAAATAATTCGCAATATGCTTCAAAACATCAATAAAAAGCTCTCTAGTCATACCGCAATACCAATTGCGCACATAGTAACGCTTTCACTCTTTTTTGAGATGCAACGGCACCAACTTGCTTTTTGCAGCTATTATTTTAGGATGTTGCATAACTGTGGGTATACCAGTTTCGTCGAGGTTAATTATTCTGTCAGGTGGAAAGTAAGCATTTCAACATAATTGTCAAAAATTTGACTCACATTTGTAGCATGGAAGGCTGCATTATGAGCTAGACTGGTATTTTCTGGTTTACGACATGATAACTCCGTATGTCGTTTTATGAATCCCAGTATCCAATCTTCGCCAGTTCTGCCATTTACATCCAGAACACTTAGATATTTTTTTTTATTCAATGATTTGGCATATTGGTAAGCCAGCTCACGGCTTTGCCGATATGTTAATCCATGAGTAGATTTGAAGCCTTTAGAAAATATTTAACTTGCAGTTCTTCTTCTTCTTCGGTAAACACTTTTCTAGTGTGGTATTTATTACATCTTTTGTTCAAGATACTGATGTAATTTTCATCTTCTAAACAAGTTGTATCATCTGAATCACACAACCGTGCTTGAGGTGTTACTATATTTTTGACCCGTTTTTGGATCATAGACTTCTTGAGTCCCTATCGTTCAACCGTTTTTCTTATAGTACCTTTGTTTCTTATAACCTCCTTGAGAACTGCCTTAACTGCTTTCTCGTCTATCAGAGCTCGATCAGTTTTTTTAACTAAGTCCGGATCATCTGTACCTAAATAAACCACAAGTATAACTAATTACATTGTTCAGAAATATTTGGTTATTAAGCTACTTTTTGTGACATAAAGTTACTAAGAGTTTAAAGGTTTTGAAACATTTGAAACGACTGTTGTTATCTAATCAGAAACATAATTTTCAACTTGCAAAGTTTTCAGGGGTTAGTGTGGACAGTGTCCACTTAGCCCCATGGCACCTGACCACACTTGCTCCAGATGCATATTTCACATTTCTACATTCTTAACCTCATTTTCACTCTTCAGTATTTTTTCATTTAAACTCTCAATAAATTCGTCAAAACTATGCCATTAAGTGGCGTTATGAGATATTTGAAAATATAACTTACCTTTCCAAGAATTAATATGTTTTGAACCTTTCAAATATACCAATTCAACACCCACAAACACAAAATGAATTATTGTAAGCTGAAAAACACAACTAAATGCCGCCAACTTTACTAAACCGGTAGATAAGACAGAGAATTTGTAAATGGCGCGAATTTCGAATCGTTATTTAGGAAAAAATTGTTAGTGACCACTCTTACCCCACGTCTACTCTGACCCCTGTCTCCCCTACAACTGGTTACTTAGTTTACTATGCAGATAGACAAATCAGTTGGTGTTTAAGACTTTAACCTACCATGGCAACTTCAACCACTACAGCAAAATTTATTACTCATCCCGCATGTTGCAAAGAACTATATTATGTTTGAAAAGTGTTATCAAAGAATTAATTAACATTGAAGTAAATATAAAGCTTATGATTGATTATTAAAGTACATTAGCTTTAATAAGAAATGGTATATTTAACAAGAAACGCAAGCACGTAAATGTAGAATATCAGTTTATTTGTAAACAAGTAATAACGGTACAATTAACATTAATTATTGTGCTTCGACAATGAAGATATAGTCTATTCCAAGCTATTTGTCCGGTAAAGGATTAACCCCTCTTTACATTTGGGCGCACACCGCGGTTGAAACTATTGTGAAATGTACAGCCTTCAATTCATTAGCTTTAGGGGAGACAAGATTCGTTATATTGTAGTATTAAATGGATTAAGAAAGGATAGAAACCACGGTGTGTGCCCAAAAGTAAAGAGGGGTTAATCCTTTACCGGACAAATAGCTTGGAATAGACTATAGCCAATGTTTTAACAAAACCATTAGTAGTAGAGTAATGGGCATTCAGCAGCAATAACTAGTACATTTTGCAATTACTCTCTGTACATGCAAGTACACAGCGTGTACTTAGTGTAATTGCATGTGCGCTTGCGGGGTGTAGACGATGTACATGCAGACTTAGTGCTTTTTTCAATTACTCTCGGTACTTGCCGAGAGCATAATTGCGCCAACCCTTTCCGGCGCCCCCTTGATGAGGTATTATGTACATTATTCTAATTATGCGGATAGGAAAGAATGCAGACGCAGGTACCAAACCTTTGCCGCAGGTAAAAAACCCTTCGGCATAAAGTTGTAGACACCTGTTAATTTTTCACTGTTAAAAGTAGTATCATTTAAATAATCTTAGCTAATGAAAACCGGTAATTACACATATTTACACCCATTTGTGGTGGATGTGGCTTTGTTAAAAATATTTGAAAACATGTTGTTTATTTGCGCCGTCCTCCGTCACATGATTTCCATAAATAACGACTTTTGTATAATGATGTGACAATAAAAATTCAAAAGCACATCTAAGATGGCATTCTTGCAAGACACCACACCTGTCCAAGATGGCGTGTATGTAATTGAATAATTGCTAATTAAAACCGCTACGTAATGATTGTTCAATGGTTTGTGTTCTACCACCGCCCTGAGTACTTTCGATATTGATAGGGTGGAAATAAATGTAATTATCTTGTTTACAACAAGAATTTAAACTGAATGTTAATTATGTAATTGTATTAATTTTAATCAACAGCGTTCTATTGTAAGCATCGTTATGCCAGGTGTTTGAGGCGTTTATTCAAAAATTCTTGTGTGAACTTGCGACGTTATTCTTTTCTATCGTATTTGTTTATCCCTCTCTTGCTGCACGAAGGGTATGCGGTGGTTGGCCTTGAATATAATCAAAATATAAAATAAATTGAAGGTCAAAATGTGCTTTCTATTCTTTAAATGATTAATAAAGAGATTATTAAATTGTCTGTTTATATTTAAATTAAACATCGGTATCGTTCAATAATGATTAAAATGAATCTAACAGGCTCGATCACTAGCTGCGTACCCAGCCAAACAAGGGTTAAACATCTACAATCTTTTCTTCCTTCTAAATACTGAGCGAGTTATTCCATAAGAATTTTTAACAATATGGAAGCTGTGAAAATCAGATATTTAAACGAGAATTATAAATGTGACTGTAATTTTACCGCAGCCAATTCCTCGATGTTTTTGTTAATAAACTCTTAAATTGCAAAGTATTGTTATCATGATCACGGGGCGTTAGTTGAAAAAAATTGAATGGCTATACAAAATTTTACGGTCCCCTTCTAAAGTTATTATTTCATTTTTATTATATAATACCGTACTTTTCGTGTTGTACCAAATATTTCTCTTCTTATTGGTTTATGTTTCTGTTATTAAATAGCATTAAATTTACAGTGTAAAAGTTTTGATTTTACAGCAGACTTGTAGGCCTTTTATCATAAGAAAATACACAAAACAAAACTATTCACCCATATTTTGTACGAAAGAACGGTAAACTGGACTGATGTTGATTATAAACTACAAGTGTTGTAGCGTTTTATACGCAAAGTTTTTGATATTTTTCGGTATTAAAAATTAAAACTAGGAAAAACTTCATTGGCATATAATACAGTGGATAATGATTTCGAAAATCCTTTATAAATTGGTAAATCCGATGTAAATTAAGCTTTAATGTAGAAGTAAATGAAATAAAGCGGAGATATCTAAGGACCTCTCTTAGTTTACATTAAACAACTTAAGTCGATTGAAGGCAAAAAAGCTCTAATTAATATTAAAAATTTTTGGCGAGAAGTGTTTATGAGATAAATATCTAGGAAAATATCATAAAATACAAATGTATTTCAAATAGTGTATTTTAATTACAATAAATTCTATGACTGTCTGACGTTGATAATTGATTAACATCTTACTCAGCATACTTACTTCATCTGTCAAATTTTATGAATTCGTGCATATGTCTCTCTGTTATAACATAGATTTTGGCATCCTGCAGGCAACAATTGACAAGAGATTTAACACACCTTTTCTACTACACTACAAGCGTTATCAATACTCAGCATAATTGAATTCAAACCGAAATAGCTTAATAAAAACCGATACAAGGTTAAGGTAACTTAGCGGTCGTGCCAACAGAAATACACATACGCTTGACTAGGTGGCGCTGATGGCATTTATTAGTAGTTTCTATACGAAATTTATGAGGGTTTATGAAATCCCAATTATCGAAACATGAAAATAATATGCATCTTTCGATGATTGTTTAGTGTGTTGTAACGGTCACTGTGAGTTAGGCAACACCCAATGCAAGGGGTCGAGGTGTAAACGCGACATTTCTCCGTATTCGCTCCTTAACGGAAATTTTTGGGGATTTAATTCCCAGAATTCAACTTCCGCGTTGTCCTAATTGGCCAATACATTTTCGGTTTCTTCAATTTCCGCCTGGTGACAACCACCATCACGTCGTGCTACATGAAATTCAAATTTGCCTTCATCTGAGTGCTTGATCGTAATTCCGTCAAATTTTCTAGTGCTGGGGAAAGGATTGATTACTCGATTTTCCGAAGTTTATCTTAGGACGGATGCGTGTACTAATTGCTTCTAATGGTCGCTCGATTGCATTCAGATAAGGCGAGTACTCCGGGATTAAAATTACTCGGCTGTAAAGGTTCTTTCGACCTAAACAAAACCAATTACCTGGCTGATTAAATTCATCGTGGGATCTCTTCCTACCTGTTATTGTCTTGTCGCTGCGTGTGTCGCATACTTGGGGTTCGCTGTTAAAATTGCTGAAGTACGGGACATCCTACCGAAATTAGGGGTCGCCGCAGCCGGCACCGACACCACATATCTGTATCTCCTCCTGTGTGTCAACATCGTAAACCTCTATCTACAACATAAGGTCAGATCTTTCTAGTTATACTTCTACGCTGAAAACAAACCATCTCCGGGACGTCACACTGCTACCGAAAACGTCTCAAGCGTAACACCTAAATAAGTACAACTTGTCTTGGCACCTTAAGTGCAGTTAAATATTTGGAACTCGAAACGTATTTGTTCACGTATTTATAATCCTTTTCTGTTAATTCACTATAATATAATTAATTAACTTGTTGTGGCGCATATATTGGCCCAATCTATACACGAATGTGTACCGTAAAGGCGCGAACTTGCTTCATTTACCCACCATTGCTTGGGATCTTTAGAGTAGAAGTGTAATACCACGGAAGAGCGCTCTTTTGGGGAAACACCTAAATCTCCGATACTTTTTTGCTAAATATTGCAACTGCGAACACTAAATACACCTTCGTATTGTACGGGTGGGGGTCACGTCGCCATCTTGTTAGATTATATAACGCCAGTGGCGTACCACATAAATTAATAACTTGCTATTAATTATATATTGTTTCCTTCTTTTGTGTACGAATATATATAGGAGTACGAACGAATACGCTTCGTAGAATTAACTTAAATTGTAAAGGGATATATGTTTAAATTGTGCCCTGTTCCTTTTTTTTTATGGTGTGTTATTAAATATAACGTTTTGTAGGTTACATGTGTCTCTCTCTCTCTTTATTGTATTTATTGCTCCTTTAATTTGTTACGGTTGATTGTTGCGTCTGTTTCTTTAGTTCGGAAGCAGGTTTGTATCCACGCATTAGGACTATGGCGCCCTCGGTTTAATTCAAGACAGTTCTGAAGAAGCGGTGGATCCTTTTTCTCACCCACGCCCTACTCTTCGGCTGCCGGCAACACTTATCTTTCTTCAATTAACCGTAGCAGTGTACTTCAGTAATGAAGGTGGATTATATGAACATCAAAATTTTCGTTGTAACCATATAAGGGTTCGACTTCTCTCGAAGGGAACTGTGAAATGATGGTTTGGAATCGGACTATCTAGAAATATTTTACAATTTGGAGAAATTAAAAAATAAGTTAACCTTTCCGGTGTATGCAGATTTTAGTTCTTTACTGGTGTATGCAGATTTTGGTTCTTTACTGATGCTTACTGTATACTGTAAAAAGGTGATGTAGAATCATACAGAAAAACACATATCTATCAACGTTATTCTTTTAGATATTGTATAAAAAGGTTATAAAATAGCTGTGTTCTTGAACCCGCATAGCTCGGTCTATCGTGTTCCGACAGGTAAATCTCACTTTTTCAACGTAAATCTCTCTCTTTTAGCGCATTTGCTCATTCCTGCTATTGTCTAGCCAGTTTTATGTTATATCATCTATGTTATCTAGTTGAATCAAATATCTTATACTTTTATGTCGCCATCTTAATTTAGATACTTGTTGTATAAAAAGGTTTAATGTCAATATGTATGATAAACATGTATAGAGCGGTGGCGAAACCGCATAGTCACCCAAAAGAAAGATCAGGAACGGTAATAAGTTCATAACAAGGGCTATTTGGAACTCATTTTAGCCTTGTTGTCTTTTCCAAATCATCTAACCATTATTTTGTAACCTTTTATATGCAAATTTGGGCATGAAAATGCAAAGCAACATTTCGAAAACTTTGACAAACATTGTTTAATTAGCACATAATTGTTGCAATTATTAGAATCATCACTCTTGCGGATGAAGAAACATTTTTCCTATATTTCAGAAAACCAATGGGTTTTGACAGTGATCTTAAATCAATACATAAGGGTATAGCCAAAATATAAACATAATCGGTTGAAAGAAAGAATCTGATCTGGTTTTGACGTTTGTTGCATAGTTTTTAATACATCTGACAACATCTTGTTCGATAACATTCTTAATCAATATACCAAAAATTATATTAATAATGGTTGGAGGTTAAATTTATGGAACGCCGGTTCTCATATAACTTGTTCTGCTACATTTACATGTTACTTTGTTCGAATAGAACGTTTGTTTTTATCATTACGACGCTATTTTTGTTAATTTATTGTATTTAGTCCACATAGATTTAGTATTAGTGTTAACGTATATGCTTACATGATTTTCCGATGAGAGCCCACATACACTTTACCATTATCTTTCACATGTCTTAATAAAGGACCAACTTTTCCGCTCGAAACGTCGACAAACTAAAAGGGCACGGTTATAGATTGATGTCGCATCCTCTCCAAAGTGTCTTCTGTGTCGTCCGATCCCCTGTGCAATTCCTACGTCTTGACTCAACTCTCAAAGGTACAGGTTTTAATAAAAATAATTATTTGATTTCACCCTCATTAACGTCAATTTCGTATGAAACCATTGTTCGGATCCTTTCTAAAACACGCTCCTTTATTGTAATGGTGTTTCAAAACAAACTGTTTTTGTTGCTTTTGTCCACTTTTCGGAAACGATAGGTTTCTGAAATAATTGCACAGAACACTATAAATATGTCATTTTTATTGTATTATGTTAACGCTCCTTTTGACGCAAAACCGATAAAAACCCTTAGAAACCTTTACAAAATCATGCAACGTACAAAATATTTTCCATAAAATCTATAAGAAACCAAGTACAAGCGAATACAACCTGTATAAAACCCATAACACTTGCACTCGTCCCCGTTTAGAAAAGGATCCGAACAATGGTTTAATACAAAATTGACGTTAATGAGGGTGAAATCAAATAATTATTTTTATTAAAACCTGTACCTTTGAGAGTTGAGTCAAGACGTAGGAATTTCACAGGGGATCGGACGACACAGAAGACACTTTGGAGAGGATGCGACATCAATCTATAACCGTGCCCTTTTAGTTTGTCGACGTTTCGAGCGGAAAAGTTGGTCCTTTATTAAGACATGTGAAAGATAATGGTAAAGTGTATGGGGCCCTCATCGGAAAATCGTGTAAGCATATACGCTAACACTAATACTAAACCTAAGTGAACTATATACAATAAATTAACAAAAATAGCGTCGTAATGATAAAAACAAACGTTCTATTCGAACGAAGTAACATGTAAATGTAGCAGAACAAGTTATATGAGAACCGACGTTCCATAAATTTAACCTCCAACCATTATTAATATAATTTTTGGTATATTGATTAAGAATGTTATCGAACAAGATGTTGTCAGATGTATTAAAAACTATGCAACAAACGTCAAAACCAGATCAGATTCTTTCTTTCAACCGATTATGTTTATATTTTGGCTATACCCTTATGTATTGATTTAAGATCACTGTCAAAACCCATTGGTTTTCTGAAATATAGGAAAATGTTTCTTCATCCGCAAGGGTGATGATTCTAATAATTGCAACAATTATGTGCTAATTAAACAATGTTTGTCAAAGTTTTCGAAATGTTGCTTTGCATTTTCATGCCCAAATTTGCATATAAAATGTTACAAAATAATGGATAGATGATTTGGAAAAGACAACAAGGCTAAAATGAGTTCCAAATAGCCCTTGTTATGAACTTATTACCGTTCCTGATCTTTCTTTTGGGTGACTATGCGGTTTCGCCACCGCTCTATACATGTTTATCATACATATTGACATTAAACCTTTTTATACAACAAGTATCTAAATTAAGATGGCGACATAAAAGTATAAGATATTTGATTCAACTAGATAACATAGATGATATAACATAAAACTGGCTAGACAATAGCAGGAATGAGCAAATGCGCTAAAAAGAGAGAGATTTACGTTGAAAAAGTGAGATTTACCTGTCGGAACACGATAGACCAAGCTATGCGGGTTCAAGAACACAGCTATTTTATAACATTTTTATACAATATCTAAAAGAATAACGTTGATAGATATGTGTTTTTCTGTATGATTCTACATCACCTTTTTACTGTATACAGTATGCATCAGTAAAGAACCAAAATCTGCATACACCAGTAAAGAACTAAAATCTGCATACACCGGAAAGGTTAACTTATTTTTAATTTCTCCAAATTTTAAAATATTTCTAGATAGTCCGATTCCAAACCATCATTTCACAGTTCCCTTCGAGAGAAGTCGAACCCTTATATGGTTACAACGAAAATTTTGATGTTCATATAATCCACCTTCATTACTGAAGTACACACTAAACAATCATCGCAAGATACATATTATTTTCATGTTTCGATAATTGGGATTTCATAAACCCACATAAATTTCGTATAGAAACTACTAATAAATGCCATCAGCGCCACCTAGTCAAGCGTATGTGTATTTCTGTTGGCACGACCGCTAAGTTACCTTAACCTTGTATCGGTTTTTATTAAGCTATTTCGGTTTGAATTCAATTATGCTGAGTATTGATAACGCTTGTAGTGTAGTAGAAAAGGTGTGTTAAATCTCTTGTCAATTGTTGCCTGCAGGATGCCAAAATCTATGTTATAACAGAGAGACATATGCACGAATTCATAAAATTTGACAGATGAAGTAAGTATGCTGAGTAAGATGTTAATCAATTATCAACGTCAGACAGTCATAGAATTTATTGTAATTAAAATACACTATTTGAAATACATTTGTATTTTATGATATTTTCCTAGATATTTATCTCATAAACACTTCTCGCCAAAATTTTTAATATTAATTAGAGCTTTTTTTGCCTTCAATCGACTTAAGTTGTTTAATGTAAACTAAGAGAGGACCTTAGATATTTCCGTTTTATTTCATTTACTTCTACATTAAAGCCTAATGTACTTTGGATTTACCAATTTATAAAGGATTTTCGAAATCATTATCCACTGTATTATATGCCAATGAAGTTTTTCCTAGTTTTAATTTTCAATACCGAAAAATATCAAAAACTTTGCGTATAAAACGCTACGACACTTGTAGTTTATAATTAACATCAGTCCAGTTTACCGTTCTTTCGTACAAAATATGGGTGAATAGTTTTGTTGTTGTATTAACGAGGGGTATTTTCTTATGATAAAAGGCCTACAAGTCTGCTGTAAAATCAAAACTTTTACACTGTAAATTTAATGCTATTTAATAACAGAAACATAAACCAATAAGAAGAGAAATATTTGGTACAACACGAAAAGTACGGTATTATATAATAAAAATGAAATAATAACTTTAGAAGGGGACCGTAAAATTTTGTATAGCCGTTCAATTTCTTTCAACTAACGCCCCGTGATCATGATAACAATACTTTGCAATTTAAGAGTTTATTAACAAAAACATCGAGGAATTGGCTGCGGTAAAATTACAGTCACATTTATAATTCTCGTTTAAATATCTGATTTTTACAGCTTCCATATTGTTAAAAATTCTTATGGAATAACTCGCTAGAGTATTTAGAAGGAAGGAAGATTGTAGATGTTTAACCCTTGTTTGGCTGGGTACGCAGCTAGTGATCGAGCCTGTTAGATTCATTTTAATCATTATTGAACGATACCGAAGTTTAATTTAAATATAAACAGACAATTTAATAATCTCTTTATTAATCATTTAAAGAATAGAAAGCACATTTTGACCTTCAATTTCTTTATATTTTGATTATATTCAAGGCCAACCACCGCATACCCTTCGTGCAGCAAGAGAGGGATAAACAAATACGATAGAAAAGAATAACGTCGCAAGTTCACACAAGAATTTTTGAATAAACGCCTCAAACACCTGGCATAACGATGCTTACAATAGAACGCTGTTGATTAAAATTAACACAATTACATAATTAACATTCAGTTTAAATTCTTGTTGTAAACAAGATAATTACATTTATTTCCACCCTATCAATATCGAAAGTACTCGGGGCGGTGGTAGAACACAAACCATTGAACAATCATTACGTAGCGGTTTTAATTAGCAATTATTCAATTACATACACGCCATCTTGGACAGGTGTGGTGTCTTGCAAGAATGCCATCTTAGATGTGCTTTTGAATTTTTATTGTCACATCATTATACAAAAGTCGTTATTTATGGAAATCATGTGACGGAGGACGGCGCAAATAAACAACATGTTTTCAAATATTTTTTAACAAAGCCACATCCACCACAAAATGGGTGTAAATATGTGTAATTAGCGGTTTTCATTAGCTAAGATTATTTAAATGATACTACTTTTAACAGTGAAAAATTAACAGGTGTCTACAACTTTATGCCGAAGGGTTTTTTTACCTGCGGCAAAGGTTTGGTACCTGCGTCTGCATTCTTTCCTATCCGCATAATTAGCATAATGTACATAATACCTCATCAAGGGGGGCGCCGGAAAGGGTTGGCGCAATTATGCTCTCGGCAAGTACCGAGAGTAATTGAAAAAAGCACTAAGTCTGCATGTACATCGTCTACACCCCGCAAGCGCACATGCAATTACACTAAGTACACGCTGTGTACTTGCATGTACAGAGAGTAATTGCAAAATGTACTAGTTATTGCTGCTGAATGCCCATTACTCTACTACTACCATTAAAGGAAAATTTGTTTTACAAGTTTAAATCGCAACTTATTTCTTAAAATTATGTTGCGGTAATAGACCAGTGCAGTATGCTCTAAAACAGCTCAAAACAGTAAACAATTAATAACAGCACGCTACTATGTAAAAGTTGTAGATAATAAGAAAGCAAACGACATAATAAAATTTAAACACTTTTGGAGCGGGTAATGGGGTTGGGGAGGATTTGTATAGGAGGAATGCGGTTTTTGCAGATTTTCGGCAAAGTTTGACCTCCTATCGAAAAATATTTCATGACAAAGTTGTAGATATTTAAAATATCTAACACTTTTGTAGATATTATTGTTTACATAACCTCAAAATTATTCCCGAAAAATCGAAAAAACTGGATTTTTGTTTTTTATTATTTGTCTCGCGCGCCAAACATTTTTTGTTTACGAAATTTGATGACGACGTTCTTTTTTATAGTCTAAACAAGCTGTAATTTTTGCTAAAAAAAATTCATTTTTCGAAGTTATATCGGCAAAAAATAAGAAAATTACCTCCATTTTGAAACGAAAAATCTCACGTCAAAATTTAAGATTTTTGAAAAAATTACGTCGGATTTCTACTCCTTGAAACGTTTACTTTCACATGGTTTAAGAAAAAATTGACTTCACTGTAAAACCTGCTCCAGAAATTGAAAAAAGTAAAAAAACGCTTTTTCGAAAAGTTATTTTTTAAATAACCCTGTACAATTTTGGATTATATGTTGGTACTTGTATCTTCTTCGTTTTTGTCGGAAAGGCTGCCATTTTTGTAAGCGGCTCATCCAAAACTTCTTCTGACTCACTGAAGTCCTCATAAGTTGTTTTCTCGATGTTGGTGCACTAGACATCACCATTACAGTTGTTACATAAACCTGTACACTTTAGACCATGTTTACGACATCCAGTTTTTTTGATTCTAAGTTATGTGAAAAATGATATCTACAAAAGTTTTAGATATTTTTAATTTCTGCAACTTGGTCATGAAATATTTTTTGATAAGAGGTCAAACTTTGCCGGAAATCGACAAAACCGCATTCCCCCATAAAAATCCCCTCCCAACTCTCTTCCCCCACTACAATAGTGTTTAAATTTAGTATGTTGTTTGTCTCCCTATTATCTACCACTTCCATATAGTGCCGTGCTGTTATTAATTTTTTTCTTTCTTTTTGCTAACTGCACTGGTCTATAATTAATGGAATGAAACAAGTGAAGTGTGTATTACTGTAGTGAATTATTTTATCTATATCAGAAAATGTAATGACTGCGAGGGGTCAATCGCTAAGGAAGTACGGTGTACACATGAAGTACTTGTAATGTACATGAATTATAGATGAAGTATCTGAAATGCTGGTGATGTGTGTAAAATATTTTGAAATACGTTAAATATTGTTGAAGGGCGGGAAATATTTTAGAAGTATATGAAGTAGTTGTGCAGTACATAAAATATAAATGAAGTATCTGTGAAGTACAGTAAAGTGCTTGTGAAATATTTGTCAAACAATGGTAGGAAGTTTCCAGCACAAGTTCAATACATTGTTTTTTAACTATTAAATTTCTCAAAAACTACAGAGCTTAGACCCAGGATACCTTCACTAAATATTAAAAAAGAAAAATGCAAAATAAAACAAATGTCATTTCATTAAAAAAAATGAGGTATTAGTTTTAAAACTTTACATTTTTTGGGGAACAAAATCTAAATTTCTAACTTTTAAAGTATTATGAATTATTATGGGATTTATATTTATATATTGGTTGTTTTATAAATTATTAAATTAATTAAACTTTAAACAATCCAATATCAGTTTTTTTATTATTTATTGACTATAGTTTCAACTCAAAAATTATACGTTAGTCATCATCAGAATTATATAAACATTATTTGACAAACGTTAAATATGACGATTGGATTATATGTTGATTTAAAAAAATATAAAAATGATTTGTACAAAAGGTTTTAAAAAAATTTAAACTAGGTGCGTAAAATGTTTGAATCTGGAGTTAATTAAAAAATATTGAGGAGATAAAAAAATTATGTTTGATAATTTAATGTAAGTTTGTCAAAATTTGTTTGATCATTGATTATTATACAGGGTTTTCTGAATAGGGGTAACACAATTCTAAGATAGATTGGAGGAATCATTTGAAACACTTTTTCACCATGAAACCATGTTCACACTAGAAGCAACACGTCAAAAACTGTTTTGTTTTTTGTTATTTTTGTTAAAAATCATGCTTAAAAGGTAGACACTTTTAAACTAATGACACTTTATTAGCGATTAAGTTGGCTATGTTTCACGTCTTAAATGGCATAATTATTTTTGACGTTAGTTGAATTTGTGTTTCTTAAATCATGAATCAGCATACTTTTGAAGATTTTGCTAATATGAAGTTAGTTTACGGCGAAGCACTCAATCGGTTAAAACTACATTGAAACATGTCATACGTTGAAAGAAGCGCAATTGAATGGCCTTCACTTTCGAATTCTAATTTTTTTCAAATTTTTGAGTTTTAAGCATGATTTTTAAAAACAACAAAACCAAAATTAAGAAATGCATTCGACATGAGTACGGTTAGAGATAGATCCAGATATGCTGTTCAAAAAAGATGGAGATTTTAATTACCGATAATTATCATATCCCATTATTTTTTTGATTCCGACTTTAAGAGAGATATTTTGAATATTGTATAAAAAAAAACAAAAACAGTTTTTGACTTGTAGTTTCTAGGTTTGAGTTTATAAATAAAAAGTGTCTCAAATAATCCCCCCTATCTACCTTAGAATTTTGTTACCCTTATTCATAAACACCCTGTATTTGGACTTGTTGTTTCAATGTATATGATTTCTAATTTATCTAAAATTTGTTTATTATACAGGGTGATTTATTAATAAGTGTAAATATTTTACACAGAAAATCCTGAACCTAAAATATAAAGGTTTAAACCAAAACACTTAAATAAAATATGGTTCTGTATTACAAAATTCTTTGAAATTAAAAGATTGTAATTAAAAAGGTAAATAAAAAAAATTATTGACCTAATATGTTTAATTTATTACCATAACCAATAAATCCAAAAAGAAACAATGTGGTATAAACCGTATTCACGCATAATATTTCCCTAAACCAAATTATTCTTAACCTAAAAAAAATGCTTAATCTGGACGATGGATATCGATTTAAATTAAATGTTAACGCGATGATGTTAAGTCGCTACCAAATTCTAACTAACATTAATAATACTAAACTAAGAAAAATGCCAACAGTTAACTGTAACGACATGTGTGCGTTAAAGTGCAAAGCGCTATCTAAGCGATAGCTTTAATGCTTGAAACACACGTTGCCCATAAAGCCTGATGCAGAATTTTGCTCTTGTTGTGAGCTCATCAGAGGTGTATACTTAAGTGCGGTATACGACTGTACAAGACGGCGGTTGGTACACACATGTCGTTACAGTTAACTGTTGGCATTTTTCTTAGTTTATACTATTCACATGTGTCAATGTTTACACGAGATGTCGCAAGACACACATTTTATTAATAATACTGTTTTATATACAGTTACGACGAAATACACCCACAAAGCGAACATACGTTTATATAAGAAAGGAATCAAATTGAGCATGTAAGGTAAATAACACTCTCAACCGAATAATGTGTAGTAATATTTTAAAATAAAGGTTTGAATGGTACCTGTTGAAAGTGAAGATACGATTACAGTTGCCGATATCATTTGGTGGATTAGTTGTAAGTAATAGAAACCATTAATTGTGTCTAGGTACTGTTACTCTTGAAGGCTCGAGAACAGGAGCTGTCTTTGATATTATGAGTTGTGGGTGTAGTTCCAGCTCGGCGAAAGACAACAAAATCTGCCCCAAGACAACAAAGTGACGTATTCGGAGGTAGAACTAATATCGACAGTAAATGGCTTGATCTTGTAGCTGCAATCGACAACAGATAGTTGGTGGAAAGTAAGAAGCCTAGGGACAATAAAAAAAATAACATGTAGACCCTCGGAAACTAAAATGGCCTTACCTAAGGTGGTGGGCGGCTTGCATGTAAATGTTTACTCAATCCTGATAACTTACAGTAATTACGATCTGTATTAAGGTACAAATAAATCAATAGAACATAATATTTTTGTAGATGACTTCGTTTAGAACCAAATAAATGCTGAAGCACAAAGTCAACTGTACACATCTAGACTATGGTTAAATCATTAATGCCGTTAGAACGTAAAAGGAAAACGAAAAGTTGGGCTTATCATTTTGATAAATTTTGATTCTTAAATATACAAAATTTTGGACTGGCGGGAAGACACCAAGAAATAGGCAACTCACAAAACACACTTTAAGATTGGAGAAAACTACAAATACTTTAAATAATTTTAAATTGTAACATCTGTACTGAGATACACGGTGCTTTACATCAAAATCTAAAAATTGTTTTTGTCTCTTACTTCATGACTATTGGATATTTTTTTATAATATTTGGTAATCAGTTTAAGCATATGAAAATACATTAACATTTATTGAGATATAGTATCTGTCCCATATCAAACGAGTACGACATGGGGCAAGGTTTTTTTTTCTTACCTACATTCTACGCCACTGACTGAATTGTCATATCAGTAGAATTTCTTGATTTTCCAATACTTTTTATGTAAATTACCTATTCTTTCTTTGTACCGATTAAGGCAAAATTTTACGAGATATTTACTGTTAAATATTGGGTTGTAAGATCGTGTGTCTTCAAATCTGAAGATATTATTCATAGTAGGATTTATTTGTTATTATGATACAGCAATTAATACAAAAATAAAACATTATAGTATGCTATTTAATAGTTTAATAATAATAAATTAATTCAACATAACAGTAAAGAATCATATTTTATTTAAGTGTTTTGGTTTAAATCTTCATATTTTAAGCTCAAGATTTTGTGTGTAAAATATTTACACTTATTAATGAATCACCCTGTATTTAAAGGATGTATGAGTGAATGATTTAATTGTTTATGATTGTGTGGATAATGCAAAAATTGACTTAATTACATCTGAATTATAACAATATTTTTCTTGTTGTTTAAGATATCGTAAAATTTTTTTTTAGTTTTTCAATATTATATTTTGTTGCAACAGCATAATAGTTGAATCTTTAATTATGTTAATAAACTCCGAAATAAAAGGAACTGAAATGTATTTATTATTTGGTTCTTTTTCTTCTTCCTTGGTTTATTCTTCATAATCACTAATATCACAAAAATGTTCTTAGAGTTGGTAAAAAAACCGCTAAGATCAGCAAGTTTTAATTAATTATTTTCCGTCATGGATCGCAGCGTCATTTTAAAGTTTTGCCTCTCCTGTCGTTCGGCGTCTGATTAATCATATTTCCTCTGTTGCTCATTCATCTACCTTAGCCAACTGTTTCTTAGTCTTCCTCTCTTGTTAACAGCTTCTATTGGATTCCTTATCACTTTCTGCACCACATGATCTTCTTGTGAGTTGTAAATCTTTTCAAACCAAGAACTACGTTCATGGTCCATTTTCTCGACTACAGATTCCTTCACGTGTAAAGTTCATCTGATCTTTTTGCTTCTTATGTGGTCTAACTTTGTAACATCAAGGGACATGAGGCACATCTTTATCTCAGCAGTTGTATGGACTCGGTAGAACTTTTCATATATTGTCCAGTGTAAATTTTTCCCTTCAGTTTGGGTGGCATTCATCTATCGCAAAGTATAGATCCTTTGAAATTTTTGAGCCTAGATACTTGAAAATTTGGTCATTACTACATTTCCATCAATCATGATGTCGGGACAGGGTGCATGAATGTCGCTAAATGGGAGAAACAGATACTCTGTTTTCTCTTTACTTATCCTCAGTTCATTGTCTTCTAGTATCTTTAACCAACGATTGAAACATTCCTGTATCTTTACGACACACTCACTTGCTAATGCTCCATCATCGGCAAATAGTAGATTAAGTAGAATCTCATCTATAATGTCGCAGTCAGGTAGTTTATCACTAGAAATAAAAGAAGTGGGCTGAGTACACTTCCCTGGTGTACGCCTACTCTCACAAGAAAAAGCTCTGATGTTCCTGTTGTGCACCGTATGCTTGTTGTTACTTGATCATACATGTCCATTTTCATTCTGATGTAACTTTCTGGGACTCCATGGCTTTTAAGGGCGATCCAGATAAGCTCTCGCGGCCCACGGTCGAACGCTTTCTCTAAATCTATAAAGATTAAGTGTAGGTCTCGCTTCGCATTTTGGAATTTCTCAACAAGAATAGGCATGGCCTGAATTGCATCGACTGTTGATTTGCCAGGCAATAATCCACACTGGTTCATATAGATCTTCGGCAAAACAATCTAAAGTATTCTATTATTCACCACACGCTCCCATATCTTCATTGAGTGAGGAAGTAACTTGATGCCTCGATAATTTTGACATTTTTATGAATCTCCTTTATGTTTATAAAAGGCAGTAAAAGCTCTCACGAAATGCAGCAGGCATTTTGCCTTATTTCTTTATCTTATTGAAAAGGATGCAAAGTATCGCGCTTTCTTCGTCTCTTATAGACTTTTAAAACTTCGACGGCAATCCATCCAAACCTCGATCTCGCTTCATTTGTTGCACTGCTTTAGCTATTTCCTCTGCCGTAAAATCAGCTATTTCAATATCAGTTATCGGATGAGCATTTGGAGTCGCTGTTCGCGGAAACTCCTTATTTAGAAGCGTGTCAAAATAGTTTCTCCACCTATTGGTAATATCGGTATCTTCTGTTAAAAGGTTCCCATCATGGTTTTTGATGAATTTGGGCGATGAGATAGGTTTATTGTTATTCCTTCGCTGAACAGCTATCTTGAAAATTATTTCGCTACTGTCTGGTGCTTCAAGGTCTTCATAGAACTTTTGGCATTAGATTGCCTTTGACCGAGCTACCTCTAGTAAATACAGTTACCTCTTTTACGGTGTTTCTTTTTGTCTCGTTCTTTCTCTTTCTCAACGCCTCCTTCTCTTCAACCAAACCTGGGTTACATAATAACCACGTTCTAAATGCTTCCTTCTTTTTTCTCATTGCTGTTTTGAGTGCCTCTCCCTTTCAGAACAAAACTTCCTTTCTAATGTTTAGTTGACCCTTTGATGTTTCTAACAGTTCCTCAGCTTTGATCATTGCTCCATCTTGTAATGCTAGCCACATTTTATTTGCATTCAGCTCTCCTTCTACTAATACTATGTCCGTACACTATTTTTTTATTTCCACTACTTACTGTCTTCCTTCATCTGTGTCAAGCTTATGCCACTTAACTTTCTCTGTTCTGATAGAAGTGTCTTTCCCACGATGTTGATTCTAAACGGATATATCAGAAAGCAAAAGTCTATGTTGATCCACTACGTCATCATTCATTTGCCTCTTGATGTTTCGAAAACATAGATGGAAGTCTATTTGGCTTTCTCTGCCACCGCTACTGTATATGGTAAGATGGCGTTGTTGGTTCTTGAAAAATGTATTCATTATTATCAAGTCATGAGCTTTGGCTTGCCAAAGAATCTCGTCACCTTGATCATTTCGCGTTCCAATACCGTTTCCTTCGTGCCACCGTTTATCCCCTTAATTTTGAATGTCTACATGGCCGTTGAGATCGGCGCCAATGAAGACTTGTTCCTCCTTAGGGATCTTCTTTAACAAATCTTCAAACTCAATCCAAAAGGCCTGCTTCTCTTCTGACGTGCAGCTAACCTGTGGGGCATAAGCACTAACACAATCTTAATACTCATTAGTCGGTCGCTAACTTTGTTGATGCTTATGATGTTGCTCTGTAATGGCACTGAAAAAATGATACCTACACTATTTCTGTTGTTGACCAAACCGTGATAAAAGATTTTAAACTCCTTCGTCCTGGTGTCAAGTTATCTTGCCTTGTTTTCCTGGTTTTGCCATTTAGTTTCCTGTACGCATAGTATGTCTATTCTTCTCTGTTTCATTACATTTTCAAGCTGGTAACTCTTCTGGTTTATACTGCGTACATTCCACAATCCAATTCTTAATCGTCTAGGTTTAGTTTGAAGCTTTATTTTGCCTGCCTCCGAAATATTCCAGGCTCTGACCCGTTTACCGTTTCCGCTTTGCGGTTCGCGATCACTCACCATTGATGGCGTAGTGCCCGTCGGAGTAGTGTTTTGTTGTATCTGTAACCATAATTTCCATAAAGCTGTGAATCAATTATTTGAAACCTATCTGGATTAAAAGGTTGGTTAATTTTTTTGATTTTTGACATCAGTATGCTACGCTCTTCTTGATTTGACTCTTTCTTTTTAACATCACCGGTAGTCTCCAGACGTGAAAACCCCATGGCTGCATGCTGACTGTGGGGACAGTCTATAGATGTTGTTTGGTGTCACTGGCTCATCTTGTTGTTACATTGCCAGCATTTCAGCAAGTTTGTGAAGTAAGCTTTTTCTCAAACTTCATCGTTCAACAAGAAATTAAGCACCTTTTATTCGCTAGACTCAAGACCCTGGGAACGTCCAACTTCTTACACCATGTTCAAATGAACAAGGCCCCTGGTGTTTTTTATTAATTGGAATTAATGTTGTTAGGTACATTTTTTAATGTATGTACATAATGAAATTTATTAAAAATGTTGAAAATAATTTTAAATAGAAATTAGTTTAAATGAGCAATATGAAAAATGGTGTTTAATTCTTTTTTAAAATTTGTTTTTGATAGAGGTATGTTGAATAGACGGTTAAAAAAAAGTAGAACGCTGATAGATTTTGTAAAAAATGGTGATTTGAAGAAAAATGAATTGTTTGAGCTGCAGTTGTAGGTTTTCTATAAATGTCAAAATTAATAATAGAATTATCTGAGTTGATACAAATGAATGTATCTAAAAAAAAATGTTTTGAGAATTTCTAAGATGAAATTAATTCTGTACTGTAAATTATTTAAGCAATTTAGAAAAAAACATGGATTTCTGATGTAGAGTCTCCGAAAATGCAAATTATGTCATCAACGTATCTATTCCAAAATAAAATATTCTTAATAAATAGTATTTTTGGAAACAAAATTTACTTCTAAATTATCTACAAACAGTTCAGCTAAAATAGGGTTATATATTTTTAAAACCTTATGTTATAAACCATTTTTATACTATTTCAAATTAATTGACATATTTAACGTTGGCAAATAATGTATATAGAGTGACCGGCAAAGAGTTTGCATCAAATGGGAGAAATTTTTGTAATCCGAAAATTTCTTTTGGCAAAAGAATTCAGCATATAAAATAACAAAAAAGGCACTTTGACAAATGTCATGTGACCACTGTCATAGCGGCAAATTTAAAATTATCCCTTAAATATGTAAAAAATAAGGTTAGATGACAGGATATTGAAAAATGCCTAAGAGAAAAGTTGTTCAGAATTAGATTATACGTCTATGTGCAAAGAAAATAACGACTTTTCAAAAGTATCAGTTTTTCGGCATCTTTTCCTTAAATATCGAAAAAACAAAAAATTTTATTTGCATAAAACACAATAAAACCAACAAATAAACTTCACAATTCAGTAATATTTATATATTAGTCTACCAATGGACGGTAAAGAACAAAAACCATTGTTTTTTTAGGACGGACTTTGTTGCCTACAGAAAACAAAAGGTTGAAATTACAAATTTAGAATTATTTTAAAATAGTCTTAAAATAATCAATTCTTCTATTCTAAACCAAATTTAAACAATTTTTACAATATTGCCTGGATAATCAGCTCATACAAAAACATACAAACAATTTCCGTAAAAAATGCCGGAAAACTGATATTTTTGTAAAGTCGTTATTTTCTTTTGCACATAAACGTATAATCTAATTCTGAACAACTTTTATCTTAGGCATTTTTCAATATCTTGTCATCTAACCTCACTTAGTTACATATCTAAGGAACATTTTTTAAATTTCCCGCCATGATAGTGGTCACATGCCATTTGTCAAAGTGCTTTTTTTGTCATTCAATATGCTAAATTCACTTGCCAAAAGAAATTTTCGGATATCTCAATTACAAAATTTTTTTCCATTTGATACAAACTCTTTGCCGGTCACTGTATAATTCTGATGATGACTCACGTATAATTTTTGAGTTAAAACTATAGTCTATAAATAATAAAAAACTAATATTGGATTCTCTATATATTTATTTAATTAATAACTTATTCAAATATTGCCCTTCATCTAATCTAACGTCGGTGCTAAAATTTGTTATTAAATTTACAAAACAAAGTCGTTATGATTTTTTAAAGTAAAGCCTGTTTATTAAAATTTTTAGAAAAACAATTATAAGTTGGCAACACTGACAGGAAATCAAAAAATAATTAAATGGTTATGTAGAGTTTGAGAAACTACGCTAGAACACCTTAAAAGATGAAAGGTGTTCCTATAAAAAAAACATATTTTTTGGCAGCCTGTAAAAATGGCACATCTTGTATCGTTAAAAATAATTTTACAAAGTAGATCATTTAAAACCAATTATTCAGGTAAGTATTCCTCCAAAATTAAATTTTAAAATAAAAATGGTCTTTTAGGACCCCTTCTTTGTATAGGTAGGAAAACAAACAACTCAACTCAAAAAATCACAGCCTTTTGCGTTGTTTGTTTTCCTACCTCCACAAAGAAGGAGTCCTAAAAGATCATTTTTATGTTAAACCAATTATGTTTTAAATAGAACACCTTGTATTTTATTGCATTTTTAAATTCTACGGTGAATTTTAATGTAACTTTATATAACATTTGTCATATCTAAGATAAATCGTTTTCGAGATAATTAGATTTTTTTTGAAAAATAGAACATAGCTGCTTTTTAAAATTTATATTTCAGAAACGATAAAAGTTGGAACCTCTATTCTTGGGTCAACTACATTCGAAATATTGGGCTTCATATTGGTATATCAATAATTAGCCATCCATATACAGGGTCCCCAGAATTAGTTGACAAACCCGAGGAAATTTAAACGTAAGAAAATCATTTTTTTAAATGGAACGTCCTGCATATTTTTCCATATTTAAATTCTAAAGTACGGCATGTCCTGTTTAGTTATTTGTTACATTCACCATCAATAAAGAACAAATTTAAAATATCAGTGTTTGAATAATTAATCACTTGATTATTCATTATTTTGAAAATACCAAATCTGGATAAACGCAAACGTCAGTGAACTAAATTTCAAATATCATATTGTTGACAATATACAATTTTTTGTTTTCATATATGTCTATGAATTATCAACAAACAAACCAAGATTTTTAACATTTTACATATAAAACCGTAATAACTCAAAAACTATTAAAAATAACGTAAACAACCCTTATATGTACTAACGCGGAATTTTTCGGAAAATTCAAATATGGAAAAATATACATTCCATTTAAAAAAATTTATTTTTCCACGTTTGAATTTCCTCGGGTTTGTCAACTAATTCTGAGGACCCTGTATATGGTTGGCTAATTATTAATATACCAATATGATGAATACCAATCTCGAAAACCATTTATTTTAGATATGACAAATGCACATTAAAATTTACCGTAGAATTTAAAAATGCAATAAAATACAGGGTATTCCTTTTAAAATAACGAAGTTGGAGACTACTTCCGGTATAACCGGAAGTGATATTGTCTTAAAATCTTGTTATTGAAAATTCCGTACTGGACTACCTCAGTAACCAAATTTTCAGAAAAATATTTTCACTACATCTGTCGATCCTTATAATGAACCCGTTGCGTGAAAATGTACACGTTCAATGACTACTACATTTTCAACGGTTGCGAACTTCAGTATTTTGGATGTAATCCATAGATTAAAAAATGTAATACAAATTCTACAAAACGTAACTATTGATATTGAGAGACTCGGTACACTTTTCTAGAGAACAATCTTCACGTATGAGTTCATCCAGATCTAGGACCATTAACGGAAGCCTTGAGAATCTATCAATTTATCAGACAATAACGTTTCTCTATTTCGCATATACAATGAATATTTTGTGAAACTGTTTTGTCAAAAAACAGTATCACAAAGTAATTTTTTGTGCAACCGAAAGTAGTAATTTTTATGTGCAACGTTGGCAATAAGTACTAGTTCTGGTTTCAGATCAACAAATTGTAACATCTAACGTCAATGCGTGTCATGCTTTATACTCTTTGCATTCTATTATACATTCGGATTAATACACTATTATCTCTATACAAATTACGGTATTTAGGTAACTTTTTTTAATTACATAAATCTATAATAGTTTTACACATAAAATAAATCAAACATAAAAGGTGAATAACCAATTTGAACTTGACCTCTAAAATAACATAATGAACAATAAAAAATAATATAAATAGTTTACGAGGATGTATTGATATCTAGTTAGCCTAGACCAGTTCCTTGCATAAACAAAATATTGCGTTACCATAGCAACGAACAATAACTTATTAGAAGTGTCAGTGTAAAGTTTGACGTCAAAAAGTAAACCAGAGTCAGGCAATAAATTAAATGAAAAAAGATGTCCACCGACATTGTAAAAATCGAAAAATTGGAGTATCGAGCAATCATCAAGTACCTGTATTTAAAAGGGTTAAGAGGTAAGCAGATTTACGAAGATATGCATAATACCCTTGGTGATCAATGTCCTTCGTATGCGACCGTCAAAATTGAAATGCAAGCTTCGAAAGAGGTAAATTTTCCATTGAAGATGATGACCGATCGGGAAGGCCAGTTTCTGTGTCAGTCCCCGAAAATATCGATGCAGTTCATGACATGATTTTATCAGACCGTCGAATTGGGCTAAAACGGATATCTGAAGCACTGAATATTTCATACGAACGCGTTCATCATATGGTTCACGTCAATTTGGACATGAGAAAAATTGCTGCAAAATGGATCCCCAAATGTTTGAATGTTGATCAAAAGCGTGCTAGGGTAGAAGCATGGCGTTCGATCTGTGCTCGATTTGAAAACGATGTAGACTTCTTACACCGAATTGTTACTATGGATGAGCCTTGGGTACATTTCTACGATCCAGAAACAAAGCAACAATCGATGGAATAGCGACACTCTGGTTGTCTAAGACCTAAGAAATTTCGTGTCCAAAAATCTGCTGGAAAAGTTCTTGTTTCAGTTTTTTGGGATTGCCATGGAGTAATCATGATTGATTTTTTGGATAAGGGTAGAACAATAACTGGAGATTACTATTTGACATTACTGACCACTCTACGGGAAAATATTAAAGAGAAAAGACTCAAAAAGCTATCCAAAGGTGTTTTGTTTTTGCAGGACAACACTCCTGCACACAAATCTTATGTTGCCATGCAAAAAATTTGTGATTTAGGGTTTGAATTACTAGAACACCCCCCTTATTCACCCGATTTGGCTCCGTCCAACTATCACCTCTTTCCTCAACTGAAAAAAAGTTCAAAAGGTCGTACATTTTCTTCCAACAAGGAGGTAATAGAAGGTGTGGCGGTCTGGTTTGCAGAGCAAGAAGAAACATTTTTTTTAAAGGTCTAGAGACGTTACAGGTTCGCTGTAATAAATTTATCTAATTAAGAGGAGAATATGTTGAGTAATAAAATATTTTGACATTAAAATTTTGTTTGGTTCTATAGTAGGCTAAGAATTTTTCAATATATCCTCGTACAATAACCTAGTCATGGTTTATAGTGCAATTGTTATATACTTTAATTGTTACGACACCACCATCACTTGCAGAAATAGAAATAGGAGGCACGTTTTGAGCAGAGAGCATGCTTTTGTTGATAATTACAGTCCCATCTGTTCCAGTTCTTTCAACATCAATTCTTTTTTGAATTGGGATCGACATTTCTGAACGGCTTACTGCAGATGAAGTGAAAGCAACCGGTTGATACTGGCTTGACTGTACTTGCGCCACTTGTTCGATATATCCCTCTGCAATTGCCGATGACTTCTAGCCCCTATGTTTTTTAATCGTAAGTAAATCGCCTCCTTGATTTGCAAGATACGATGCAGAAGAGCGACGAAAACAGTGGCCAGTATATGTTTCATAATTAGATAGCTTCAAGAATTTTGCTATGTTTTTAGGTACTTCATCAATCTTATTAATACCTATTGGTGAAACAGTACATCGACCTCTAGGGTTTAAAAAAAATCTGTCGTGTGAAGTATGGGACGGTCTTAATTGAATATATTTTTTAAGGAGGGCCATCCAAGAATCTTTTGTAATGACAAATAGACGAAATGTGTTAGTTTTCTCTGCATAAATAGTGACCTAAATTACATTAGATTTGAGCTGCACATTCTTTCATCGTCATACGAGTCAGCTCATCCCGCCTACAAGCTCCACAGTACCCCATGATTAATATAGCCTAAATAGAAGTAAATTTTATATTTGTTACTTAAAATATAACGTAGGGCATTATCTTCATTGCCATGAAAGTATAATCATCAGCCTCGTTAAGAAATTTAATGATATTATCATACTGTAAAATAATTTGTTAGTAGTGTTCTTGTTTCTGTTTGAAATTTATTATCAAACTATGTGAAATTTTTCATGTGGGAAGTTCATGAATTATTGAAAATATTGAAATATTTGTGTGAAGTGTTCGTGAAGTCTGTGAAATTTTTGCAATAAATTCAAAATGTAAATTATGTGTAAAAAGTGTGAAGTACTAATGAAGTTTGTGAAATATGAAGTATGGTCATTGCTTTATCCTTATAGTTAGTCAACGCTTATGGAACAGTTGGAAGTACTTTAGCATTCCGTGAAGTATTGCCCCCTATCATAGTAAACGCGTACGACACTGAAACTTTGCTAAATAAACAAGTGATTGCATTACCAATCACGACGTAATCATTTCGCAGCAAAATAAGTAGTTCATCGGATATGGTCACTTTGTAACGTTTTTTTTGTATTAAACGTATTTACAGAAAAGAACATAAAATAGAAATTATATATTTTATTTCAACATTAGACCAGTGCAGTTAGCAAAAAGAAAGAAAAAATGAATAACAGCACGCCACTATATGGAAGTGGTAGATAATAGAAAGACAAACGACATACTAAAATTTAAACTCTTTTGCAGCGGCGGTTGGGGGGCTTTATGACGCGAATTCGGTTTTTGTCGATTTCCGTTTGACCTCCTATCGAAAAACGTTTCATGACAAAGTTGTAGATATTAAAAATATCTAAAACTTTTGTAGATATCATTTTTCACATAACCTGAAAATTATTCCCGAAAAATCGAAAATACTGGGTTTTTCGATTTAATTTTTTTTCTCGCTCGCCAAAAATATTTTTTTCACTAAATTTGGTAAAAACGTTCTTTTTATGGTCTAAAAGAGCTGTAATTTTTGCCAAAGAAAAAATTTATTTTTTAAGGTTATATCGGCACAATCTTTCTAAATTGTAAAATGATGATTGCGTTTTTATTGGTATAAGTTCGTCGTCGGATTCTATGTTGGTACCCGTATCTTCTTTGTTTTCGTCGAGAAGGCTGCCATCATCATAAGCGTTCGTCAGCGGCTCATCCAAGATTTCTTCTGACTTACTGAAGTCCTCATAAGTTATTTTCTCGATGTAAGTGCACTGTACATCACCATTACAGTTGTTACATAAGTCTGAACACTTCAGACCATGTTTACGACCTCCACATTTTCTACTAGTGCAGCCGGTTTCGCAGTTGCAACAAATACGTTTAAGTAGCATTTTAGGGATTAATTCTTTGTCAGTAAATGCAGGGATTATTCAATGCTCGCCTCGTTTCCATCTCCAATTTGTTGCTGATGGTTCATTGTTACCGAGCCAAGTTTGTAGCTGGTAGTTGCTCTGTAATAATGTTGTTTCGCTGCACCTTCTGTTGGAGGAAGTTTCTCCAACTTAAAAACTGATTTTACTGTTACAGATTGGTAATGCTGGAATCTCAATTTATTTAAAGTGACATTTTCTTTTCTACACTTGTAAATTGATTTTATTATTTGAAAACCATACTCAGCTATGACTTCCTGATTTGCATCTTTTTTGTAGAAAATGCTGGCCAATTGTGATAAATTGTTATCGGACAGTAATGCTTTAACGATGGCTTTTTTCCTTTCCCTGAGAACCCAGATGTTATATCGCAACTAGAAAAGTAATGCAGAAACGCTACTATTATTTTGGAACAGTCGTGCTTGAAACTATCTGAGGTGTAGAATGAATCTTTTACATTATCGAATCCTGGTTTGTAAAAATAAATGTAGTAATTGTTGGTATTCAACTGATTCAAAAGTACCAGAAAGTCGATGTCTTGTCGAACAATTGTAACAGTCTTGTCATTGTTTTTGCCAATTTCTAAAGCTGTATTTATTATGTCAGCATCGGCATCTTTTTGAGCTTGTTTACATATGAATGAATCCTTTAGCCAGTAAGATTTCCGACAAAAACTTTATTAGTTTATCCCTATTTTTTTTGTTGGACAAAATTTATGTGATTACGCACAGATTTTTTTGTGAAATTGCTGGATGTTGCTGCTAGTGTGGCTGTGACAGTGTTTGCTATGTCTGGGTACCCATCAAAAACTATCCAACTGTTTGATGTGTAATTGTTGCATGTGTACTGCACATACTTGTAGATGATGTCTTCCACTGTGTCATTTTTCTGCCAAACCAACTTATGCAGTAAAAATCCACCGTCCACGACATGCACGATACAGTTTGAGGGTGCTGGTGCGTCAACAGTGGTAAATTCGTCGTACATTTGCGACTTGAAATTTTCCTCAGGCCATTCACCGTAAAAGTGATAGAGGAAACGGGGCAAGTTCGTACTGCAAATACGTTTCCATGTCTTCTTTGCTGCCGATGTTTAATGATATCCGTTGGAATAACAATAATGGATCTATTGCTATTGTATTTACTGACGGTTTTGAAATGCTGAGTCAATTTTTTGATTGAAGTTATTCATGTAACATTAAATATTACATGTTTTCATGATTTAGAATGTAAATTGTAATGAAAATTAGGAAATTGTATGCGGTTTTTTCGATTTCTGGAGCAGGTTTTACAATGAAGTCAATTTTTTTTAAACCATGTGAAAGTAGACGTTTCAACTAGTAGAAATCCGACATCATTCGTTCAAAAATCTTAAATATTGACGTGAGATTTTTTGGTTCAAAATGGGGGTAATTTTTTGATTTTTTGCCGATATAACCTCCAAACATTTTTTTCGCTCGTTTAGACTATAAAAAGAAACGTTGTCACCAAATTTGGTAAAAAATGATATCTACAAAAGTTTTAGATATTTTTAATATCTACTACTTTATCATGAAACATTTTTCGATAGGAGGTCAAACTTCGCCGATAATTGACAAAAACCGCATTCCCCTCATAAAAAGCCTCTCCCAACCCCCTTTCTCCACACCAAAAGTGTTTAAATCACGAAAGTAATGGAAAAGGTTAGCATATCGATATTAAACCCAGTTTATTCTTAATGTTCAAGTGAAATTTTAAAATAATATAAAATCAAACAAACGATTAAATTAACTAACATGTAGACTTAAAAGCATTAGTTTTAATCAAAATACTAAAAACAAATGCTAAATTTTAACACTAATCACTATTATAAAGTTTATATTACAAAGGCACTATTATTGGATTTTAACTCTAAAAAGGTACATATCTTCTCAGACAAATTTCTTAATATTTACAATGGAATTGCAAAAAAATATAATAATTAATATAATGTTATTTCTTTTAAGCAATCATATACTAAAAAGGAAGAGTTTTTTCTTTTTTAACCTCCACTGCGAAGTTCTTCAAAAAGAGTAACATTAATTTAAAAAAAACCACTACCAGAGGATTCTACCCACTTTAAATATAATCATCACATTAACTTCCATCATGACAACAACTAACAACATAACGTGAAATACATATTGGCACAAGAGTATTTTATTAAACTACCATATTAAATTTAATGGTATTGTAATATTCTTAATTTTGGATTAGGTTTATGAGTAGAAGTTTTCATTGTTTTTGTTGTAAAACACTGCCACTTACACCATTAAAAAATACAGACAACGATCAAATGTGGTAGAAACTGTTCTACTCAATACTTGGACAGCCAATTTCACTGACATTTTTTGAAATGCATTGGGATTCAAATGAGCAGCGGACAATTCTAACAATCCTCGAGCATTTTTACTTTTCTGATCAATGTTATATGTACGCACAATATCTTGATTTTTATTTCCATTCAAAACAAAATCACTTGTCAATAAATTGTTTCGAAGACTGTTAAAAATATGAGGCACGGCGAAAATTGAACCGTGATGTTGTTACTCACAGATCTTTAAAAGCGTTGCGATTACTTGAACCACGATCACAAACAATTGCTTTTGGTGTCAAACTAATTTTCTGCAATTGTAGCAAAGTTTCCAAAATTAATTGTTTTAAAATATTTCTTGTAACTCTAGATGCCGAAATGTAGTAAGAAATGAGTATCTTTCAATTAAAATATAGTCCTTGGGCCATAAAAACTAGTGCATATTTCCCTACTTTTTGGTGTCTACCGAGTGATCCCAAATCCTTCGATGAAATCTTTTGCTTTCGAGTATTCTTAAAAATTTTTTAGTGCCATTTCATCAAAGCACACTATACATTTTCTTTCAACTGCACTCATACTTTGCACTTTCAATGAAAGTTGATGTATGTACTTTTTGTTGTTACCGGTGTCAAATTGGGTAAAAAAGGCGACACTTTTTTAACCTATCCATTAGCTTTTTCTTTTTAGGTTAATCTTCATTACTAATCATCTTCCTCTTTACATTTCTTTGGATATTGTAGGAAAATCTAGGGTTGCTTCTAAACATTTCCTTGTTTAGGGCTACTTTTCCATGTTGTTTTAAATCCATATGTTTTTGTTGGTGTTTTCACCTTAAGTTCGGATGTTGGGGTATATTTCAATGAAACAGCTTCCTTTGTTAGTCGGCGTTTAATACCACAGAAGTCGTCAAAACCTATAAAACTATATTTTAAAAGTAAGAAATGAGGCTTCCACTGCCGGAGTCATTATTGGAACAAGAACGCCTTCCGGGATTAAACCGTGTCGAAAAGATAACCGTAGTTGACAACGTTTTGCCACCTATTGTAAGGGGCTGCATCATGGCGAGAAACTTGAAACAAACAAAAGAAAGTTCAAGGTGGACAACTGAAGTCAGACTTCTTTTAGTCTAGAATCTGACTTGGTCACAAGTTGATTATACCTGACTATCAGTTGTCTTTCTTTTGTTTGTTTCAAGCTTTTCGCCCTGATGAAGCCCCTTACGATAGGTGGCAAAACGTTACGGTTACCTTTTCGGCATGGTCCAATTCCGGAAGGCGTTTTGTTCCTATATTTTAAAACTTAAAGTGAGTAAAATATTTTTGGATTAGTTGAATAATGATTGTTTTATGCTTTCAAAGATTATTTTAGAATACTTCAACCCTTAAAAATTATTAATTTATCACAGAATTTCAATTACAAATTTTTACTGCTTAAAATAATGCTAATTTTATTTTCTAACCAAAAAAAAATAGAATGAATAACTAACATTATCAATTTTACAAAAATGTATAAATCATTTTTCTTAGAGTTTTTATTATTCCTTTGTAAAAAAAAAAATTCCACACCCTAGATGGATATACTAGATTTGGATCCTTGTGCTATTTCTACTGTCAAAATTTCAAGTAAATCGATGCATTTTGAAAGAATTGCTAGCAGAACAGTTTTATTTCCTGAACTACTAGTGATTTTATCACTTTATCGAGGTATTTTTCAATCAATTATCGTGTTTTCATTGAACTGTTACATTTTGGGCTTAGCTTATCTTTTTGGAAACCGCGATAGTCCATTGAAAAGTTACATTTAAGTTTGCATTTGTTAGATGACCCAATTTTATTTTTTAGACATCAAGGGAGGGTTAGTGCAAAGTTAAATCTAAGGTTGTGGAATTGCAACCCTTTTCTCACGGCCACCATCTTGGAGGAAGAGGTTCAAATGGTTTTTATGGTTTATCGGACAAACTATAGACTCACAAAATAAATTATTTAACATTTTTTGTTAGAGGATATGATGATAAATTAAATGTACTCTTTGTCACTGACTTGGCCCATTGTTTATATCTTATACTGTCAAAATAATTATCATCTTTATTACCATCAAAATGTAAATTGTGTGTAAAAGTGTAAAATTAGAAAATTTGTGAAGTACTTATAAAGTTTGTGAAATATGAAGTATGGTCATAAACAATGATACTATGTATGATTATATTTTGTACGTTAAATAAATATTTAGTTTGGAATGGTTCTTTAAAACAACATATATTCTATTGTTCACAGGGTTCAGTCTTAAGTCCATTACTGTTTAATATGCATACAGAAGACATCCACAAACTAAAAAATCAGCACTTACAAATCATCCAATACGCGGATGATTTTTGTTTGTATATAGAACATAAACAATATACTGATGTAGTGAATCGGGCAACTTCAGCAATTTCATCCGTTAGTAGGGAGGTCCGGCTACAGTGGCCATGCTGGTACAGTGGCCACTTCTTCGTAAAATATTAGTGAAATATCCGACAACACTGACATCTGGTTTGTGTGTATAGGTACCTTTAAGGATTATTTTCAACGATCGATGATTCAGTTGTTGCTAAGTATAGTAATGAAACACGTGAATTTTCTTTGTGTGCAGTCAATACTTATTATTTAATATACATTTAAAGTGTTCCGAATAAACTTAAAAGTTGTTTTTGTACTTTGCAGTTAATAGGTGTAAGTGTCATCCTTGAAGATATTATCTTCATACTCGAAAAGGTAAGAAATTTAATTTTAATATATTTTAGGTTACGATGTTTGATAAAGTGCGATTTGCGAACAGTGGCCACATTTTTAAGTATGCAGTGGCCACTGCTTTTTATTTTTAAACCAGTGGCCACTGCACACTTAAAAATGTGGCCACTGCTTTTAATATTTTTAAACCGATTGGCATATTATTATTGAAATTGTTAAAACAAATATAGTTATAATCATCATAATGTTACTAGTCATTTATTATTATATCGTTATCGTTGTAAATAGGTACCGGTTTCAATCGGTTTTATATTTGGTTGCGTCAGTTTTATATCAATTGTTAGTAGTAGGCAGGTATTAAGGGCATGTTCACATTACAGCTATATTTGTCTCTTTCAGAGGTTGCAGTAATGCCACGAAAAGGTTTAAAAATACTGGCATTGGAAAACCAGTGAAGAGACCATGAAAAATGCAGTATATGCAGTTTTTGAAAGCGGGTTTTCTACCAAAAGAGCTGCCATTAATTTCAATATTCCTCGACCACCTACGAAGATATATAAAAAAAATGTAGGGAATCCAGAGAAAACATAAATTGAATAATCCCAATTTAGAAGGTAGTCCACGCATGTGCCCAAATTATACAGTCCGAAAAATTTTTCTTAGTGAAGAGGAGCAGCAATTGTGTAGATACTGAAAACTATGGCTAATTACATCACGGTTTGACGCCCAAAACTCCCGTAAATTGGCCTATGAGTTGCAATTGCTAATAAAAATATTCCGACACCTTGGAGCGAAAATCAAACTGCGGGAAAAGACTGGTTTACGGGATTTATCAAGAGGAACAAAGACATTGCTATAAGAACAGCGGAAGCAACTTCTCTGGGAAGGGCTATGGGCTTTAATAAACCAGTGGTTGATAAATTTTCATGAACTTAAAGGGCTTATAGAAAATATAAACTAAATGCCTGTCAAATCTACAACGTCGACGAAACAGCATTAACGACAGTGCAAAATCCCGGAAAGGTTTTAGCTGCTAAAGGCCAAAGGCAAGTGGGACAGATCACTTCAAGCGAAAGGGGTACACTCGTAACGATGGTGGGAGCTATAAACGCTATGGGCAATACCATTCCTCCATTACTAGTGTTTCCCCGCAAGTCATTTCAAACACCATATGATCAAAATTCGCCACCGGGAACTATTGGAGCGGCTTTCCGTCCGGCGGATTACATCCAATATCTTTGCAGAGTGGTTTAATCACTTCATCAATCATGCTAAACCATCTGCGGATGCTCCTGTACTTTTAATCATGGATAACCATGAAAGCCACATATCGCTGGCAGTTATAGAAAAGCTCGACAAAATCATGGAAATTACTAACACTTCCGCCGCACACCAGCCATAAACTACAACCGTTGGATAAATGCGTGTATGGTCTCTGAAAAATATTATAGCAACGCTTGTCAAAGGCTGCTTAATAATCCCGGGAAAAGGTTGTAATTTATGATATTGCTGACTTTTAGGGGTTGCATATCCACTGGCATTTGTGCGAAGAACTGCATATCTGCTTTTAAAGAAACGGGCATTTTCCCCTTCAATAATATGATATTCAGTGACGAATTTTATGGCCAAAAGTAACTGACATTCCTGAGATGGACCCCAACTTAAAACTAGTTTAGGAGAACCCCAACCTAACGCCAGTTTTGAAGAATTCAACCAAGTACCAGTTGCGGAAAAACATGAAACCAGGTTTAAAACTCAAGAAAAGAAGCTGTTTCAGAGGAGACTGTTGATTCTGACATTGAACCTGGACAGGACATAACAGTGCAAAAGGAAATGATTGAACAGAAGACACGGAAAAGGAATTTATACCTCCAGAAATTGTACAGCCTATCCAACAGTTAAAGAAAATAATAATACAAAGATTCCAGAAAAGGGAAAAGAAATCGACGGAGGTATTGACGGATACTCCAATTTACGAAAGATTGAAATTTGAAAACTATAATAAAGCATCTAAGCTGAAAAAACAACGCAGCTGAGGTTAAGCGCAAATGTTTAGACGAGAATAGACATCAATTAATTGTTAAAAGCCCAAACTACGAGAGTTGTCGATGTATCGAGCTCGAGGAAGATGATTTGAACTTATCTGATTAACAGAGATGATGTTGATTGGTTTGAAGAAACTGATGATATCGTAAAGGATTCTAAAGATCTAGTGACATTAGCGCAAACCTTTGTCAAAGTTTCCTACAAAAAGACTTGCAAATATTACGTAGGCAAGGTGTTAAAGAAAATTAGTAATCAAGAGTATGAAATTAATTTTCTACGAAAGAAAGGAAATGCGTTCGTTTTCCCAATCGTTGAAGATGCAAGTATTGTTTTCCTTAAAGACATAGAATTGCACTTACCTGATCCAAATTTATCCGGAGGAACGGCCAGAACAAGCACGACTTACAAATTTGCCATTGATATGCTGTACAATGTCAATTAATCTTTGAAAATCATTTAGTTGTATCCTTTTTTGCATTTAGTAATGTAATATCCACTTAAAATTATTATAGGTATTTTTAAAGCAATGGTTGTATATATTTATTTTGTTAATCAATTTTCTTGTTAATTTCTAATTAGGGAACAGTGGCCACCCAACTCTTAAACATAGGGCCACTGTACCCTACATGGAGGGTACAGTGGCCATTTTGTATATACTTACATAAACAAATTTTACTCAAAAATGACAGGAAATATTTGAGTTTTAGTAGTGAATAGTTAATATTGAAAGGTTATGAATGATCCTAAGCAAATAGATATACAAAATTTATACAAGACTCAAAGTTTGAAGACAAAACATGAAAAGGGGCCACTGTAGCCGGACCTCCCTAAGTGGTTTACATGTAATGGTTTTGACCTTTTCTTTGACAAATCCTCTGTATGTAATTTTACCAGACATAATTGTCTCCATGCTACCTTCATCCACTGGTAATACAAATTTCCACTTCGTTCTAATGTTAAGTACTTAGGCATGATCCTAGATCGTAAACTCAAATGGAAATCTCATATAGAGGAAACAATTAATAAATGTAACAAAGGCTTTAACTCTTTTACAAAGCTTATATTCGACCAGTTCTGGACTATCGCTCTATTTTGTATGGGTCTGAGTGCAACTAGCTTCTTAAAAGGTTTGATGTTGTGAAAAATGCTGCACTCCGGATCTGTTTAGGTGTAATGCGATCAACTCCCATCTATCCTCTATATGCTGAATCCAATGTGTTACCAATTTCCCTCAGAAGAGAATATCTTAGCGAGAAATATACACTCAAGCTGAAGGTTTTAAATGCTGATTCGTTATTTAAAATAGCTAATTGAATACCTACGACTTAACTAATTTAAGATTTTATTTAAAAAAGCATACCTAAACTATTATCTTTCAGATTACTTCAACCTCTTTCCCACTATAAAACTAGTTACGCCAAGATACAGTGATATTCCTAGTATAAACTAAAATCTACTAAAATTGACATTAATGGCACAACCCACTGATAATTTATACTGATGCTTCTAAGTCTTTGTCAGGTTCAGGCTGCGCTTTCTATGCCCCTACATTGGGTCTGGAAAAGATGTTCAAATTACACTCTTTATGTTCAATTTTTAGTGCCGAGGCTATAAGCATCAGTAAAGCATTAACATTTCCCTAACACTACTAATAAATACAACATCATAGTATCAGATTCTCTATCAGTGTTGAATTCTTAACAAATTATTCTAATTTTAGTGTAAACTGTAATCCGGCAATTTTAAAATTAAACAACATATCCATCAATTGAAACCGCTGCCAAAGAAGTCGTCTTTGTTTGGGTTAAATCTCATTCAGGGTTAAGATGTAATGAACACGTTGATTGCTTGGCTAAGAGGAGCATCGAAGATGGTTTGAAAACTGACCTAGGTTTATTTCTGCCTGATACCACCGCCGTAGTAAGAGTCAGAACATATAACACATGGAAAACTATTTGGAAAGATTTTTGTCATACAAACCCCACACGTTATACATTAATTCACTCTGTTCTCCCAGTTAATCGTTTGTATGAACGGCAACCAAGAAAGTCTGCTACATCCATAGTCAGGTTAAAATTAGGTCATTTAACAAAATTAAAATGTTAACATCAGATACTGTCCCACATGCAAAGTCAAAGGTGATCTTGATCATATCTTTTTTGAGTGTAAAAAAATGCAACATCTAGTACCGAGCTTTACAGATCACTGCCTAAATATGTCCCACTAAAGTTAAACATACTACATATCTTAACTATTGGTCAAAAAGAATTCTATGATAACATCATCAAATTTTTAGCACGAAATGAGATTCTGCTTCAACTCAATTTTTAATTGTTAGTTTGGTCGATCCAAATGAATCTATTAGCGACTGGCTGCATGGCTAAGAGCATAATTCAAAAAAAAATTAATTCCTTGTATTGAAAATAATGTTATTTTTCATAATAAACAAACAGATAAATGCGATTGTTAGGCAACCAAACCATCAGAAGTGTGTAGAATTGGTTGCAATTTGAGTTCTGAACTTGAAATTTAAAATGGTTGTAAACTGAAGGCGTTTTCTAATTACACATGAACGCTATGAATCCTTTGCTTGATTTCTTGATGTCAGCATTACACAAAAAATATTTTCATTCAAAATAAATAAAATCTAATTTATTTTGGAGATAAAACAATGTACATAAAGTAAACATCTTACAGCACAATTAACTAGAATCACTATCGTATCTTTTCTTCTTATTACGCGACTTAGATTTTTTCGCCTTCTTGTAACTAGTATCGCTATCACTTGAATCGCTACTCCTAGTTTTCTGCGTCTTTTTCGTTTTGCACTTAGTTTTCCTTTTAGTTTCTTCTCCGCTGCTCGACGCATCTCGATTGTGCGACCTTTTGTGTGAGTGATTTTTTCTTCGTCGAGTTTCTTCTCTTCTGTAATTGTCTCTGTGATAGGATTCATCCTTGCTTCTTCTAGATTGTTCGTAGTGATCACGGCCTCCTCTTCTGGAAGTGTAACGTTCCCTATCTCTTCTATTGTCGTAATAACGATCGTGTTTCCTTTCAAGGTATTTATTTTTACTTTCGTGCCTTAAGTCGTCATTTCTTCTCTCGCCTCGGCGTGCCGTATCTTTTCTATCGTAATTGCCCCTGCCGACGTCGTTTTTCTTGTCCTGGACTTTTTTGCCGAAATCGTCGTAGTGCGCGACGCCTCGCCCCTTTCCCAGCCACTTAACTTTAGCCACAGACTGGCTGAAATCGACATGTATACGTCTATCGTCTATTAACACGTTGTCCATTTTAAAATAAGCATCTTCACAGGCCTTTTGATCTTCAAATTCAATAAAAGCATACTGCAAGGAGTCCCCAGTTTTGCGGTCTCTTATTACTTCACAAGATTTAATTGTACCAAACCGGCTGAATATAATTTCCAAGTCGTCGTCAGTGGTAACAGGATTTAACTTACAAACGAACAACACGTTCTCAGGAGGCGCCATATCAGCATCGGGAATATCACCGACCATCTCGAGTATAGTTGCACGTGCTTTCGCTTCTCGATCCGCTTTAATTTCTTCAATCTCTTGCAAATTCTTACCAACGGTTTCGTCAATCTCTTCATCTGGTGCAATGCGACCCCCTTGCATTCGTTCAGCGCTAGGAGATGGTGATCGAGCCGGTATTCGCAAACCTTTCAGATCAGGATAAGGATCATCTAAAATTACAGTGTGAGTAATTCTAATGTCTTGATAAGGTCTATTATCATTGTCACAAATCGCTTCATTCAATAATTCTAGCACATCTAAGCCTTCGACAACTTCGCCGAACACACAATGCTTGTCATCGAGATAAGAGAGATCTGGTGCTAAGGTAATGAAAAATTGCGAACCAATCATGTTGTCTTCAGCACCGACAAACGAAATTAACCCAGCCACGGTGTGTTTAATGCGAGGATTGGTTTCGCATTCGAAGTAACGTTTGAGAGGGCCCCCAAGTACTCCATATATAGATTCGCCACCTTTCCTCGAGCCGGTCGGGTCTCCTGTTTGTGCGATGAAGTCTCTGCTTACCGTGTGGAACAAACTGTAGTTGTAGTATTTGATTTTGCATAGCTTTAAGAAGTTGAGGCAGGCACGAGGACGTTCCTTTGTGTAGAGGTCGACTGTGATATCTCCCAGTGTAGTTTCCACAACCACAGACATTTTTATGACTAAAAATTACTTGAATTAGATTAACATCACCACTAAAGTCATCAACAATTAGTTATTTGAAATTTACAATGATTTGTGTTGTTTACAAGCAGTATTATAAGAAGGTTATGTTTAAACTTCATAATGGCTGCTACGATTTACTCATTCACTATTAGATGTCGCTAAACGTAGAACATGGATATTTAGTATGTGCCTAATTTTAATCTTAAATTTAAGGTATATTTCGCATAAATTAACTAATTTAACAAGCAACTAATACCCTAGTTTAATAAAATTCAGATTCCTTCACGTTAAATTAAATAAAATACAATCGCTGCTCTCTAGTGACTGATAGTACAAGTACTTTAGCCAACTAGATTGATTATACACATGACTTTGAAAGTTTCGTCAAGATGGAGCACCACTGGCAATTTTTTAAAAATAATTTGAATTGTTTATTAAATTAATGAATCTAATAATTGTGTGATTATTATCGATTCTTGTTTATAATTATATTATGAGTAGGTATTTACTTTCGATTCAATTCATTTTTCTATTCCAAGTAAAAAAAATGGTTAAAAAATTGTTAATAGAATTAAATTATTCATAGTTACATAATATTTCCAAGCCATCAATGATCATTAAAATTCTTCAACCAGAAATTTGGTAAAAGCTTGAAAATTTTAATTTGTCGTGCATAAACTCGAAAGAAAATGCTTTCGTCTAACTTCGATGCCATTTATTGATAATAAATTTGCTGCAATTCTTATAAGCGATAAAATTTTACAGTATCCGTAAGAATTGCGAAAAACTATATAGTCTACGTATATGGGTGAAATAAGATGAAGATTTCAGAAGCCAATAAATATCGTATGTTGAAATCGTCGTCCACTATAATGAAATTTGAAAAATATCGCTTCTGGTTGTTGGTGCATTTGATTTTACATAAAATAATATTCAGTTTGACTGAAAAGAGAACAAGAATTGACAGACAAGAGAAATGCAATACTTTCTGCAGTATTGTTTGAATTGCTCTAAGACTTCTGGTTCTGATATTTGATTTTTAACTTTTTCTTCATATTCATGTGCTCATCATACACATGATGTTGTTACAGGCACATATCTTGATTTGTTTACTCCACAGCAGTCGCCCACCCCAGCGAGTTTTAATTTTTTGCAGGTTTTTCGTGCGCGGTGTTTTCTTATATAGAGTGAATCGCCACCAACGGTACAAAGGTTTATAGTGAAACTGTAAAAGTTGTACTAATTTTGTTATATTAATAGCTTACAGGTTGATCTTTGTTAGAGGTAGCGCCTGGTAGAACTACATGCCTACGTCAAAGATGGCGTTCTGCGCATCCATAACGTATTTGAGTGATTTAACAATTTTATCTCCAGTATTTTTGAACGTACGAGGATGTATTGATATCTAGTTAGCGTAGACCAGTTTCTTGCATAAACAAAATATTGCGTTACCATAGCAACGAACAATAACTTATTAGAAGTGCCAGTGTAAAGTTTGATGTCAAAAAAGTAAACCAAAGTCACGCAATAAATTAACTGAAAAAAGATGTCCACCGAAATTGTGAAAATCGAAAAATTGGAGTATCGAGCCATCATCAAGTACCTGTATTTAAAAGGGTTAAGAGGTAAGCAGATATGCTTAATACCCTTGGTGATCAATGTCCTTCGTATGCGACCGTCAAAAATTGGAATGCAAGCTTCAAAAGAGGTAAATTTTCCATTAAAAATGACGGCCGATCGGGAAGGTCAGTTTCTGTGTCAGTCCCCGAAAATATCGATGCAGTTCATGACATGATTTTATCAGATCGTCGAATTGAGCTAAAACGGATATCTGAAGCACTGAATATTTCATACGAACGCGTTCATCATATGGTTCACGTCAATTTGGACATGAGAAAATTTGCTGCAAAATGGATCCCCAAATGTTTGAATGTTGACTAAAAGCGTGCAAGGATAGAACGAACTGTGCTCGATTTGAAAACGATGTAGACTTTTTAAACCAAATTGTTATTATGGATAAGACTTAGATACATTTCTACAATCCAGAAACAAAGCAACAATTGATGGAATAGCGACACTCTGGTTCTCCAAGACCTAAGAAGTTTCGTGTCCAAAAATTTGCTGGAGAAGTTCTTGCTTCAATTTTTTGGGATTGCCATGGAGTAATCATGATTGATTTTTGAGATAAGGGTAAAACAATAACTGGAGATTACTATTCGACATTACTGACCACTCTACGAGAAAATATTAAAGAGAAAAGACGCGGATCCAAAGGTGTTTTGTCTTGCATGACAACGCCCCTGCACACAAATCTCATGTTGCCATGCAAAAAATTCGTGATTTAGGGTTTGAACACCCCCCTTATTCCCCGATTTGGCTCCGTCCGACTATCACCTCTTTCCTCAACTGAAAAAAAATTTAAAAGGTCGTACATTTTCTTCCAACAAGGAGGTAATAGAAGCTGTGGAGGTCTGGTTTGCAGAGCAAGAAGAAAAATTTTTTTTTGAAAGGTCTAGAGACGTTGCAGGTTTGCTGTAATAAATGTATCCAATTAAGAGGAGAATATGTTGAGTAATAAAATATTTTGACATTGAAATTTTGTTTGGTTCTATAGTAGGCTAAGAATTTTTCAATATATCCTCGTAGCTGGCATCAACCATTTATATTTTTTAAACCAACTCAATTTTATCTACGCCACTGGAATGAATATCACGTCATACTTTGAGCATTTTTGTTTGTGACGTAGGTACATGTAATTCTTACAGTGCGCGGTTTCTACATTTTAAAATTGTTTTGAAATATACTGTATATTCCAAAAAGTGTGGAGCATCAAAGTATTATTTTTTCTTATAGAACACCCTGTATTTTATTTAGTTTTGTATTACTCGTCAAAAATGAGCTACTTTCATAAATGTTTCCTACTTATACCTAAATACAGAGTTACTAAAACTTGTAAACCTCCGACCCGTTGGTGTATACAAAACGCCCTACCGCTTCGCGGGAGTTTCGGGGGTGTTGTTTACGCTACTGCTTCACAGCGTCCACAGCTTGTTCAGAATAACATTCATAAAGTGAGCAACGCTGCAATTTTTTCTTCATTGCTTTAGTAAAAACCTGAAAGTTAAAAAACTTATACCAGACAAAATGATAAACTTTCGAAGACAATATCGAGATATTTTTAATTTACTTTTAAAGAATCAATCTAGGGAGGCGTGTGTCATCATAAATTGTTTTTGTTAGATTTTGGTAGTTAACTATTTCCGTTTAAAATTCGAAAATTTTGTTTTTTCTTAAGAACTATTTTTTCTGTAATCCAACCAAAATGTGTATTATGAGTTTCTTTGTAAAAAAATTTGTAGTATTAAAATCCGCTTAGAAATAACGTTTTTAAAATTTGGAAATTGTATGCTTAATTAAAATAAGGTTGTCTCAAAACTCGTCTTTTAGAGAAAAAAAACTTGCCATAAATGTTTGACTTTGAGTTTTTTATTAATAGCAACGAGGGGAGACGATAGTACAATTTAGTCCAATCCTAGGGATGTTTTATTTTCTGCGTTTCGTAAATGCTACACTGGTGGTTTTATTAAGATTTAGAATACCAGTCTAGTTTTAGTTTGAATCTGTTTAGCATTCTCTCTCCAATAACAGAGTCATGCTTGCCTCTCACAGTAATGGCTAAGTCACCGGCATAACCCAGGACATTGTACCTAGCCGTCCTCAGGTTATCCAGTAGTTCATCTAGCAGTACCGACTACAGTAGGGAAGAAATTATCCCATCTTGCAAACAACCCCTTATACATACTTGGAAGCATCGATTTGTTAGGTATGATTCAAATATTTGATAATACTGGTGGGGTAAGTTTACCTTGATTTTATACAAGAGGCTTCTATGCCAGACCTTATCAAATACTTTTATTTATTTGTTTATTCGTATGGTACATTATGCAAATATTGTATTGTGATGTAAGTGTTATGTATGGTGCCCCAGAAGATCAGTATAAATCTGTATAGTATCGTGTGCAATAGTGGATTGGTTCGTCTTGGCAAAGCATTTACTTCAAGGTTTAGGAAAACCTAAACATACCAAGCCTTACCTACCCTAGTATTCACATTTAATAATATTAATTAAGTGTGTAAACATTATAGAAGGTAAATAAGAACATAAAATATAACAGCACAGCCATTGCATGACGACATGTAATGGACCGGTTCAAGCGCCAGTCACGACAATGACGAAAAAAATAGTAGATTAAAGAAGTACCAAAACAAAATAATGGATAAACAGATAATCAAAACAAAATACTAAATATTGCTGAACTTTAGATGTCCTTCAGATTCGTAAGCCATCATATTGCTTCATCTGTCACTTTGCCGTTTAGTTTCTTTTATCTGCTTATGCACAAGCTTTTCCAGGAGTTTCAATATTACAGGTAAAAGTCTGATGAGACGATAGGAAGTTACCTGGGTAGGGGATTTACCTGGTTTGGGTATGAGGATTATTTAAACAAATTTCAGTAACTTGGGCCAGTACGGTAGTCGTTACACTGAGTTGAATATAATGGTAGTAAATGTTATTGCTGTTTTTGGCAATTCTTTCAACACTTCATCTGTTATTAAGTCGAATCTGGGAGTTTTATTGTTGTGCAGGTATTTGATCTCCTTATGTATTTTGTTTCGACTGAAAGCTGTGATGGGTAGTGATAATTGAGGGTGCGCTTATAGGAGGTCTTCAATAGCATCATCTTGATAATTGGAGTGTGACTGGAGTACTTATACCTTTTCCAAATCGGTTTTGGCTCAAACTCCTATCTGATCACATAAATGGGGTATAGAGACTTGTGATTTATTTATGTTTCTTGTAGCTTTCCAAATGGAATAGTCGTGTTTGCTAAGGTTTTTCTCATATAAGTTAAATGACTTTGATTCTCTAATTTTGATTCTAGGTTGTGAGTATTTGGCTATTTGGCAACATCTAGTTCAACGTTTATTGTAGCCACTGACATTTTTTTGGTGATATTTGGAGTTGCGTGCTGTGCTGCCTTTTGAATTCTGTTTATGAGATGGTTTGTAGCCGTTTCCAACTTAATCTTAAATTGTTGATAAACAGATATTTAATTAATTATTGGCGGTTTGGCAATAAAAGGTTTAATAGTAAAACAACTTTTGTTTCTATAATGCCGACCAATTGTGAATATTATGACATTTTCATTGCTACACTAAACACCAGTTGTACAATCTCCGCTTAAGTTAAAAGTATTTATAGTATTTTGAACAAATTTGTTGGAATTAACGAAAAAAAAATAGAAAATAAAAACTACAACAATAAATGAAATAATTATTTTAGTTACTTTTACACAAATTTATAATAAATTAATAATATACTATATATTTCTGCCTTACCTTCTTTTCCTATTTTTACAATCTATTCAGTATCCTGTATTTTTATATTTCCACATACAGTCAATTATTTCAGGGAGAATGTAATCCACACATAATCTTTGGAGTTTAGGCTCCATTGAATTATTTAAAAAGTTTTTATATTCATAATTTTGTTCGATGGTTCTAGCTCAAAATATAAAATAAAATTACAAAAAGAGTTTTTAGCCTCCTGAACTGTAAAGCACATTTTTCAGTTGTTCATACTTGCCTTGAAACTTGATTCTTACACACAATACAGTAAAGTACCAAAGGAAAGGAACACCAACTGCAGCGTCTATTTAACCAACAGAAAAACACCAAAACTGCACAAAACTTGATTCGGACACGTGTTTCAACAGCTAAGCTTAGCTGTTGAAACACGTGTCCGAGTCAAGTTTTTGGTGCAGTTTTTGGTGTTTTTCTGTTGGTTAAACAGTAAAGTACGGTTACTTTGCGGTAAAGTAAAGTTGATTTATTTGCTATTTGTGAACGTTTTACAAATAAACTAAGTATAAAATAATTAACTAATTTTTAAAGAATTACTTTACACTATACTTGACACGACAGTGTACAGAATAAGGGCGCATTTAATTATTTTATTGATGATGATATTGACGTCGCCATCTATACGTCAGTTAAACAAATTAACTGACACATATTAGGGAGTGTATGTCAAAATGGTTAAACAGCTGTAAAAATAATGTTGTTCTTTTTTTACTTTTTGATGATGATTGTCCGCCGAAAAATGTTACAGAAATTTCGTGTGTAAGTGATTTTACGGCGCCCCAGCTGATGCCACAAAGCTGTCGCACCGTAAAATTTTACTTTTCACACTCGAATCTAAATAACTATTTTGCCCTTGCACCTGGTAATAATAGTTGTGATTTCTTTTTAGTCTGTAATAATGCATACGTATAAATTAGATTTATCCAATAGTTATAAAATCTTATTTTTTATCAATAACTTTGTAGCATAAGGTTTTAACCGCTGATGAGTCATTATTCTAAAAAGAATCTAGGAGTGTCTTCTATTTCAAATGGAAAAGATTTTTTTTCTACCGAACCATTTCTTTCTTAACATATTGTCGGGAGTAGCAAGAAAGTATTTATTTACGTCCGGGGTATTTTTTCTCTTCCGTATAGCAAATTTCCTACTAAATTGTTACAAGAAGTAGATCTTCTTTTTAGAACCATTCCTAAATTAAAGACAGTCAAATATTTTTTTCTAATGGTACGCCATGTTTCATTGTCATGTTGACCATGAGTTAATGACGGAAACGTTAAAAACATTCGTATACAAAAATTAGTAATGCGATGAATTATGCATGTTTTTGAAAAAAAAATAACTTTGGTTTTTTGTGTTTGAGGCCTAAGATTAAACTCTCATAAGCCTCACCGTATATCCGCCGTTGAAAACACCAAATAGTGTAAAATGAATCTATATTAATAATTGAGTTAATTCTCCTGGTGTTCTCCTTTTATACATACCGTGGGGGTGTGCCTGACCTCAAGTTCTAATAGCTAGATTTCTTGGGCATGCCCCGGGCCCAACGACGTTTGATAAAAAAACACTTTTCCCTACTCATGTGGGTGGGGCCTGAGGGGGGGGGGCGCCTGTTTTTTAAATACGACTACCTATCGAGTGATATATTAAAATGACGGGCTGACAAAGACGGTTTCAAATATGCATGACAAAATTTTTTCATGAATGATTATATCAACGAAGAAAGAGTTTTTACGGTGAAAACCTTTTATAGTGGCGCTAGTTTCAGGAGAGTTTGAGATTTGTTTGAGTTAACTTTAATAGTACAATATCATCTATCAGTGCTATTAAAAAATATTTAGAAAAATTTGAAAGATTTGCAAGCATTTCTGCAAGAATCGGAAAAGAGAGGTGGTATGTAATAATGTTTTGAACAATATAAGGTGTTCTAAAATAACAATCATATCACAGGTAATCGACAAATTGTTGACCGCACAGAAGAACGTGTTTTGGCGATGGTGAATACAGATCAAACATACAGTTTGCGGCAAATTTCTGTTAAAGTTGGTTTGTGCAAGTCGCAAGTATGGAATATATTAAAAAAGCATAAATATTATCCCTAAAGCCACAATGACTTCAAGAGATTTTTGCTGTAGACGAAGAAAGTAGAAATGCGTTTTGCTATGAAATACAAGAACGCGCGAACAATGATCACCGATTTTTGTCGTCAGTGTGTTTCACCGACGAGGCTACTTTTATTTTAGGTAAATAACAATCTAAATGTTCAAAACACGCGATATTGGGCTCAGGAAAACCCGAATGTTAATATTTCCACCAAAACTTGGTATCCCAAAAAAATTAATATCTAGGCTGGGATTTTTAATAATAATATTATCGGCTCTTTTAAAATTGAAGGAAATTTAAATTCTGAAAAGTATTTAGATCTTTTAGTAACGAAGGTAAGACCTGCGTTGGAAGCCGTTGCAAAAGAAAATCAGGAGATCTAGTTCCAACAAGATGGCTGTTCAGCGTACTTTGGTTTACATGTTAAATTTTTTGTTTCCAAATCATTTGATTGACAGAAGTGGCGCTATAAATTGGCCATCAAGATTTCCTGATTTAGCACCTTGCGACTTTTTTTGTGGGAATACCTTACTATACAATTTATTAAAGACGCCACCCAGACATTAATTCTCCTGGTGTTCTCCTTTTATACACACCGGGGGGGTGTGCTTGACCTCAAGTTGTGATAGCTAGGTTTCTTAGGCATGCCCCAAAACCAAACGACGTTTAAAATGACGGGCTGACCAACACGGTTTCAAATATGCATGACAAAATTTTTTCAAAAATTATTTTCAAGTAAGTTGCATCCCTTTAGGAAAAATTTGCAATTTGTATTAATTAATTGTGTCATACTTTCTATATCAATCAAGTCGTCCGCCGGTCTGTAGACCGGCTTTTAATCTAGTAGACTATAATAGGATGTCTTTTGCTAACAAACAAAACGTGTTTATTTGTAAGTAATATGTGTGTCTTACGACATCTCGTGTACAACAGGAACACGTGTGAATGTATTTATTGTTCATTGCTCCACGAGAGTTTAAAATAGCAACCGCCGTCTTGTACAGTTGTATACCGCACTTAAGTATACACCTCTGCTGCATCAGGTGTTCCTTCATTGCAGGTGTGTTTTAAGCATTAAAGTTATTACTTAGATAGCGTTTTGCACTTTAACACACACAAGTCGTTACAGTTAACTGTTGGCATTTTTCTTAGTTTTGTGTTCATTTTTATTCAAGAACTAATAAGAGGAACATGAGTAACATAATAATTAATAACAATTACGATAATACACAATTTGAAATAAAAATTAAACGTTATGTGTTTAAATCTAAAATGGAAGGTGTTGGTTTTTTGTTATTATTGGTTTGATACTAAAGGGATTAAAACAGCTTAAAAACTTATACAATAACTGGAAGGTGTGTACCGGTGAGGGGTGTAAAACTTTAAATTACTAGAGTTAAAACTAAATTAATAATTAATTATTTAGGGTCTTAAATAAGTTTTATATTTGTCATACAAACACCTACAACCTGTCGTTTTCAAATCTTGCGGTTACATCAAATCAAATCAAATTTATTTGTCTTTTTAAAATAACAAAGTGATTCGGTTCTTTCACAAATTTTTTAAACTTAAAACTAAATACGAAATTTAACTAAAAAACCTTAACAATCATTTTCTTTTTATCCATATTTGATTCCATCCATTATTAAATCGTTGTATTTGTCGTTATATCTTCCTTGTCTAATCTTTGTTCTTCTCTCCTGCACCTGGTTATGTTTGTCTTTTTTTTACTATCTCTTCTTTCATCTTTCTTCCTTCACCTCTTAGCTTTTTTATTTTTTTTGTCTTTGATAATATGCTTTCCTATCTTCTTTACCTTATTTCACTTTTTGTTCCTCTATCTCTTTCTAACATATGTACAGCATTTTATTCTCTTTTCTGTGTTCCATCTTTTCCTTCAGTTTCAATGCTCTATTTCCTGTTTGAATTATTAGGTATCCTGGTTTTTTATTATTTAATCCTAAAGTCCACCTCTTTGAATAACTAATTCCTGTTTCTCTCTTCAACCTCCCATCCCTCTCTTCTCTAAGCTTTCAGTATTTTTCTTTTCCTTTCCTCCATCACTTTCCTCCTCTCCAACACTTCCCTCATCCATTGTTTTCTTTCCCTTTCTCTCCTAGTAGTAACTTCCATTCCTTTTCTTCGTGTCTTGTTTCCTTGCATCCCTCTTTCATATGTATTATATTTTCCCATTCATCCCCACACAACTTGCATAATCTCTCCTCATCACTCATCCAATATTTATTTTCATTTTCTTCATTACCCATTCTGAACTTTGCAATCATTCTTATTTCATTCATTCCTTTTCCTTCTGTTATGTACTTTGGTGTCTTGTCTGTCATTATTTTTATGTATTTTTCGTTATATTTCCTTCCTTTATTTTTGCCCTTCTTTCCTGCTTCTGAGTATCTTTATCTCTTGCAATTATTTCCTCTTCCATCTTTCTCCCCCCCACTCTTAATATCTTTATCTCTTCTCTCGCATATCCCACTCTTTCATAGTATTTTCTTCTTTCTTCTTCCCCATATTTTACCTTCTGTGCCTTGATCTCTTTCCAACATTCATATAGTATTTCATTTTCTTTCCTACTTCCCATTTTTTCTTCATACCTTACTGCAATTCTTCCTGCTTGTATCCTTATTTTTTCTATTTCTAGCTCTTCTTCCACTATATACCCCGATGTCTCCTTCTCTAGTCTTAACGTCCACCTCCAGTATTTCTCCTGTATCTTCTCTAGCTCTTGCCATTCCCTCCAACCCCAATTCTTTGCTCCATACAGTACCACACTTCTTACCAACTTTTTTCAAACATCCATCTCCTTTTCTCTATATCTTTACCAAATATGTTTTCCCCTAACCCCCATACTTGTCCTACTATTCTATTTCCTTTCATTTTCATCTCTTTTGTAAAGTCTCTCTTTGTTATCGTATCTGATGTTGTAACCTAAGTATCTATACTTGTCTACTCTCTCTACCTCCTCTTCCCCCCACCACCATTTCATTTCCTTTCTTCTTCCTTTTTTTTTAAATTTTATAATTTTTGTTTTACCGACATTTGCTGCTAGTTTTTTCTTTTCCAGGTATTTCTTCATAAATTTAACTACTCTTCTCATCTCTTCTTCATTTCTCGCTATTCCCACAATGTCATCAGCGTATGCTAGAACCCATATCTTTTTCCTTCCTACTACTATTCCTCCTACTTGATTTTTTTCCATTTCCTCCTCAAGATTAGTAATGTATATCGAGAATAAGATTGGGCTTAGCGGACATCCCTGTTTTAGTCCTTTCTCCGTCCTAAATTCTCTACCTAGCTTCCTCCCTACCCTCGTTCTACACCTTGTTTCTTCGTATATTTCCTCTATTGCATTTTTTATATCTCTGTTTATTCCTACCTCCTCCATCTTTTTCCATAATCCCCCTCTTTCAACCTTATCTAATGCCGCTTTAATGTCTAGGAATATTGCGTACATCTTTCCTCCTTTCTTTGCTAACTCTTTATTGATTATGTGCTTTAATATGTATATATTGTCTATCGTTCCTCTTCCTTTCCTAAATCCTGCTTGCCAATCCGGTATTATATTCTTTCTTTCTATTTCTTTTTCCAATTTCTTTCTATTTCCGCATCAATCTTATAACCCGCATTCATTATACTCACTTCTCTATAGTTGTTCGCTTTCTTCCTATCTCCGCCCTTGTAAATTGGGCATATTATTGCCTCTCTCGATTTTCTGGAAACTCTTCTCCTTTCCATATTTTCTCGAATACTTTTCTTACTTTTTCTCTCATTTCTTCTTCGATGTACCTCTATTGTTCTCTTTGTATTTCATTCGTCCCTTCTGCTTTTCCTTTTTTTACTTTATTTATTGCTCTTTCCATTTCTTCTTTCCTAATCCACCCTCCCTGTGTCTTATCCTTTTTTTCCAATTTCTTCATTTTTGCTTTTTTTTACTCTCTCCTACTAACTTCTTACAGTGTTCTTCCCATTTTTCCTCATCTATATTTGCTTCTATCCTTCCTCCTTTTTTCCTCTTTTTATTAATGAATTCCCATAAAAGTCCGTCATTTTTAATTTCTCTAATCTTTATCTCGTTTTGTTTTTTATGTTCTTCTTTATATTTTGCACATATTTCCTTAAAATTTACTTTTAACCTTTTGTATTCATCTATCTCTATCTTTTCTTTTTTCCATTTCCTTCTTCCTTTTCTTAATTCTTTTTTCTCTTCTCGCATTCTCCGTTCCACCAATCTTTTCTTTTTCCTAATTCTTGTTTTCTTAATCTATACTTTCTCTTCTCTGTTGCCGTTTCCATCCTGGTTGTAATTCTCTTCATCTCTTCCTCCACCTATCCTTTAGTATTTACTTCCTCTTCCATTTCCTCTTTATATCTTTTTATACTCTCTTCAGTCCATACTTTCTTTTCTCTCCATACCTCTTCTTGTTCTTGTACCTCTTTCTCTCCCTCTTTCATCATGACTACTTCTAGCGGCTGATGGTCCGATTCTATCTATTCTCCTATTCTTAGTGTTACATAAAAATAATCAATTTTAAGTAATACACAAATCCTTTCATATAAAAACGATAATAACTTGCTTCCTAATCATTTTTTTGAAAATTTGAAAACGACAAGTTCTTAGTAATTGTTTAATATATTACCATATCAAGTTTGAAGTCCCTACGTAGTTTTGCCTGTAGAAAAAAATCATAGATTTGACATATACAAACAAACCTATTAATATTATTTTTTCTTTTAATTGTTGTTGCAATTTTGTGAGGATTTTAATAAACTAACCGGGAAGTATTCATAATCGTATAAGTTGCGAGAATTAAAAAGTCAATAACGAGCAACACGTGCATCTGTAATAGCACTCTCGAAAAATTCCTGTTTGAATTTTTCTTACACAGAGGTCTCTCTACGAAGCATTTAGCTTTTTATTTCAGGAAGTTAAAATTTGTTTCCTGATAATTTGCAATATTAAGACATTAAGATGTGGGTTCACTAATTGAACAATAATAGTTGAACGGCGATGTGATGGTGAGGCATGGTTGTAAAAAGGCTTAATTAGCATTAAGAAGTTAACGTAAGTGATACTAAAACTCAGTAAAACTTAAAGTGGGCAAATGACCAAAAACCTCTGGGGAGTAAGTTGGGACTCTGTTGTCCAGATGCGACACTACGATTGTCCATTGTCTGCACGGCCACCTCGATTCGAACTTCCTGATTGAATTAAGGGTGGATTCAGCTTATTGCGTTGGGATTTCAAACTACTGTAGAGTAAATTGAGATCACTTTTATGTTATTTGGTACAAATGTGGGTTCGTGTAATGCATAAGATATTTATACATAAAAAATAAGGACATCCTTTTTTTAAACATAGAATAATTGCTTTTCAAAATTAACCTTCAAGTTAACTTTTCCTGCTCGAATGAGTTTCAACACCCTAGACTAACTTTTGAAAACTTAATTTGCTGACATTGCCAGCTGTACCACTACACAGACACCTTCAAGTGTCACCGCCAATTACTAACAATTAACTAAGTTAGTTTAGACGGTGCACGTCTCAGATACGACAAGGCGTTTTAGAAGATGTGCTTCTACAAATTAATTTTACTTATAAGTTAACAAATTAAAAGTTACTTTAACCCTTTCGACTTTACTCTAAATTCTCTAAGTTTAAATCGGTTATTTAAATGCTACACATTGAATTGTTGCTTGCGACGGAGCACTTCATAGTGAAACAAAAAGTCTTGAAATTTGATTACACTTTTTTTTGTAGTACGAAGTAAGTTAATTAAAATGGAAAAAAATCCAATACTTATTACAATTAAAAATTGCGTTTAAATTTACAAGATTTTTATTTCTTTTACGCTTGTTTTCAGTTTACATTTTGTTTCAGTTTGAATGAAACCTTTTTGGTCTTCAGAGGTTAAATTTAATTTATTTTCTTTTAGTTGGCTGCTTTCTTACTCTTTACATATAAAAAAGTGGTCGTGTAAATATTTAACTACCTGACCAATTGAGGTCATATTCTCAAAATATATTTGTAGTTAAAAATCGGAAAAATAGAAAAAAAAATTGCTTTATATCTGCTCTCTAGATTTTTTAAAATTTTAAATGTTTAAAATGTTTGGAAGATTAAATTGATTTAAAATTGTTCAAATCCTGCCTGAAGATTAAAATTAACCGTGTTTTGGCATTTTGTTGACACAGATTAAATATTAGTCATAAGTCATAAAATTATTCAAAGATCAAAAGACCTTGGACATTTGGCAAGCAGTTGAGTCCAAAGTGAATGACTATAAAACATTCAATCCTCAAAAATTCTCTTTTTTCAAAGGTCTTCTTCTCCATTATTATCACTAATGAAGGGATTAAATTAATGACTCAATCTTTATTTAGCAGATGGCCTAAACCGTTTTTTAAATTTCAACAATTAACGCCGTCTACAAGTTTATCTCTACCTTAATCCGCTTCTATCAATAAATTGCAAAACTACTACAATTTTAAAATTATACTAAAATTCAAACTGTCCTACAAACTTAAATTACTTATGTTGTGTGCAAAATAATTTGGTGTTAACCTATGAACCTTTGACCTTCGCGTTTAATATTCAGATGATTTAATTTACTTCAGCAACAATTTTATATTTTAATGCTAATATGTATTTTAAGTAGTTAGTTAGGGAGGTAATGTTTAATTTTACACATTAAATTAATTTAGCAAGTGCTTTCTCATCAGGAGCTTAGTCTGCACTCGTAGAAGTCTATCTCCATTCTTTTTTACATCTAAAGAAAACTCTATTTCAGAAGAGAATGTCTCTTGCTGAACAATGAAGAGAAGCTTTCTTTCTCCAATAATAAGCTTATCTGCTGTAAGTTGCCCGTAAAAATTACTTGACTTTCTACATTTATTCACAAATCTTACCATCCACGACATCACACAAACAAATTTTTGGTATGTAGAAAAATGGCACATTTCAGGTGAATACCACATTGGAGATTGGGTTGATGAAAGTCCAGTTATAACTGGAACGGACTTCTTTTTCTCCATTATGACCTTTACTTGGCTTGTTTTATGTTCATTGCTTGGCCAATTTCGTATATCATCTTTAAGCCATCTTGGGCCTTTCCACCATTTGAATTTTAGTATTGCCTTTGCATCACATCCTCTCGAAGGAAGATCAGCTAAATTTAAATGTCCTGAAACATGACGCCAATCCTTCGCATTACTTAAACTTAAAATTTGTTGCACTCGGTTGCCTGCGATAGTCGCCCACTGAATATGTCCAAAATACAACTTGCACTTCAGGAATCATTTTTTACAACCATTACTTCACCATTGTCTTTACAACGCAAAAATGTCACAGCGGCATATGCGCTGTTACTGGCATCACACAATGTGTGGAGTGTGTGTCATAGAGTACTACACTGGTATCTTGGAATTCTAATCAATTCTATTAGATTTATTTGTTGGAGCCACATTGATACATCAGGTTTAAGAGGAGTTATATCTTGGTCCCAATCAATTTTGTTTTCCCACAGTCGTTGTAGGCATAACTTTGGTACTATAGTCAATAGTAAAATTCTTTCTTTGGTTTATGTTGACAGTAACATTGCAAAATAGGAAATCGTCTGCACGATCCCATTTCATGTCAAAAACGTTGTTTACGCCAAGATCACTAATTGGATCCACGTTGCTTTCCCACAACCTTAAATCAAACTTTGCTTCATCCATGATTTCACTAGCTTCTTCTTTAAACTTCTTGTACTCTTCTACACAGTCAAAAGATGCAACAAGGTTATCCACGTAGAGCAATTCCATTAACTTATCTCCAATCACTCTCTTCTCTATACGTACCACCCTAAGGTAATAATCAATTACTGCTGTCAGTAAATAAAAGCTGCAATTCATTCCAAAAACGACCCTTTCATAGCGAAAAAAAGTTGCTACATAAACCGTAGGGTTTCGCCACCACAGAAAACGCAAGAAATTTTTATCTTCTTTTTTAACGCTTATCATTAAAAATGTCTTTTTAATGTCAGCTGATGCTCCCACCACCTTCATTCTAAAGCTTAAAAACAAATCGGAAATAAGTTCTAACATATTTGAGGCATTAGCGAGACAATAATTCAAACATAATTTTGTTTGCAACTAATTCGTACTGACTTCATGTAGATGAGGAGACTTTAGCGGCATCCAACGCATCGTACCTGTGCATGATGCATCAAGCTCCTTAAACACAGGTCAATGGGGTAAATAGTGGCAGACCATCTTGATTTTTTGCTTTGGAACTGCTTCAATTACACGAATTTCCAACCATTTGCTAAATATTGCTGTTTAGGTTCCCTAGGCATTCAATTTTAGTGTAGCATTTTGCAGTCAACGTTCTGCAATCTACTTGTTAATTAGGAAAGGTAGATGTCTATTTATCCATAGAAGGGCGACCTCATATCTCCCATCTTCACATCTCAAAACTGTTTTTCAGAAGTCGTCTCTTGCCTGTGAGTCTATCTCTACTTTTGAAAGCTTATGACAAGGATCGGGAAATCCTATTTTCTCCCAATCCCATAAGTTGGTTAGTGATTGTCGGTTGTTAATTATATTTGTTTAAGTTATGTTCATATCTAAATTTACGTTTCTAAAAACAACGGTGCCTTCCCTGCAGTTAACTTTACCGAGAGTTTGTGCATACATCCGGTATGAAGTTTAGCATAAACATCTGCTCCAATCAGCATACCAATTTCTGGAGTACCAATTCCAAAATCATTTATTTGAATGTTTTGTTCATTCAATTTTCTATTCCATTTAGAATCTGCAGTTCTAGATATGGTTCTGCAAATTAGTGACTGATTATATACGTTAAAATTACAAAATTCCATTGACATGTCGTAAATACGCTTTATAGTTAGAGTGCTGTTGTTGATGAGTTTGACCTCGAAATAAGGTATGAGATAACCTTGTCTCTCCCATCGGCCGGTACTCTAAATGTATTATCAGTTTCTTTAGAATATATGAGTGCTGTAATCTCTTATCTATCAACATTCTCGTCACGATAGATTCCTTTTCTCCAACCAGTTGCACGAAAAATGTATGCAAAAGAACCTTTGAGTTTATGTTTGATTGCTATTCGAACCACTAGCGGATGAAATTTAGAAGTTGCACTTTCTTTTACCAAACTGTTCTTCTTGCCATTCGTAAACTCTAAATATGGAATTGGGTAATGCTTCTTTTCACAAACCAAACAATATTTGATTTGCGATTGTTGATACGGTGTTCAACTCGCAAACAACAAAAACACCGTCCAGTCTCTAAAAGTTTTTTTTTCCTTCGGCCATGGTCCACACCTGAGCAAACATGCAATGTTTGGTTTTGTGCTTGTTTCCACAAAAACCACATTCAACTGTATTTTCTGCATTATAAAGTCCAATTGCTGTTGGAATGAGGTTGTCATGGTTCTTCTCTTTCTTGCAAACATCAGTTTTCTTATTTTGTCGTGTCGGGATTCTAACGCTCGCAAATGAGACAAGTTTAAAGTCATCAGCTTCAACAGCTCTCTGACATGTACTTTAATAACGAGTTCTTCGGTAACAAATCTGTCTTTCCTTTCCTTTCCTTCACCACCTTCGGATAGTTATCTTCGGATTAACAAATTCACTAGCCCTCGATTCGGGTTCCATTGCCAGTACCAAGTATTAAAATTTGTCGGCTTCATGTAGATTAGTATCTTTGTCGATTTTTTTAAACTGTGCCGAAAATCCGTGCCAATCTTTAATTCAATTCAATTTCAATTCAATTCAATTCAATTCAATTCAATTCAATTCAATTCAATTCAATTCAATTCAATTCAATTCAATCATTTATTTATCTTCAAGAAAAGAACAAAGTACAGTAACTTTACTAAAGATAAATCTGTCACAAAAAGAGCAGAGATCACAGTTTATATAAATTCTCTAATCTCGTAGAAACATTGTTCAACCAGATAGTTTTTAAATAGTGCTTAAATTTATGTAATGGGCTGTTTTTTATAGTGTATGGCAATTTATTGTAAATTTTGCACCCATTGTAATGCAGCGATTTTTGACAACATGTGGTGTTATATCTTGGTGGTTGTAGATAGTTTTTATTTCTTGTGGAATACATGTGATTTAAGTAATACTTTTCAAATAAATGTTTGTTTTTATGAACAAATATTGCAGTTTCGTAAATATAAATCGATGCTAAAGTCAAAATGCGCAAACCTCGAAATGCAGATTTACAACTATCTGTTGTCTTTATATTGAGAAGTGCACGCACACCTTGTTTTTGTAGTGTAAATATTCGTTGAAAGTGTTGTTTTTACAGTTTCCCCAGTGAATTATTCCATAACTTAATTTAGTATGAAAATAGCTAAGGTACGCGAGTCGACAGATGTTGATACTGCATTTCGCGTTCAGCTGTCTTAGCATGTAACATTGTGTAGTCAATGCTGAGCAAAGACTCTCAACATGTGAATCCCAACACATCGTGCTATCCAAATAGATTCCCAACAGCTTAATACTATTTACAACAGAGTAGTCTTCGTTGTTTAAATGTACCGCTACCGGATTTTCCGTTTTACTGTATTTATTTTTAAAGAAAACACAATTTGTTTTTTCCTTATTAATTATTAAATTATTGTTATATAGCCAATTTTGTAAGAGGTAGAATTGAGTATTACTTACACTTACAAGATTTGTCATGTTTGTTTGACTGATAATAAGACTGGTATCGTCCGCGTAAGACACGATACGCGACTTATTTTCGTCAACAGTTAGTTGAAATAAATCATTGCAAAATATAATGAAAAGAGTGGGGCTCAACACTGATCCTTGTGGAACACCAACTTGTAATGGAAGTGGTTTCGACTTAGTGTTTGCGTAAATTACAAGTTGTCTTCTATTAGTTAGAAATGACCTAAACCAATTCCATACACTTCCACGGACGCCGTAGCGGTACATCTTTTCTAAAAGCATTTCATGGTTTACACAGTCAAAAGCTTTTGTTAAGTCGACAAATATGCCTAATGTTTGCTGTTTGTTGTCGATGCTACTTATAATAAAATTTAGTATATCGTTCAGCGCTGTGTCCGTACTTTTTGACATGCGAAACCATGCTGCATATTGGACAAGATATTATTTTTATTGAAAAAATTTATGATTCTCTCGTTCATAAGTTTTCCAGTATTTTAGAGATAACCGGTAGTAGACTTATGGGCCTATAGTTGTTCATGTTACTAGTGTTTCCTTTTTAAACAAAGGCATAACAACAGCGCATTTTAACCTGTCAGGGAAAATACCGTTTTCGAATGACATGTTGAAAAGATAAGTTAAAGGTTTGCTAATGTGAGTTATGATTTGTTTCAGAAACCAAGTAGAGATACCATCAATATCCTTGGCATGACTATTTTTGAGTAATTTAGTTACATTAATTACTTCATTCTCCGTGACGGGTTTTACAAAGAATGAGTACAAGTTTGACTTTACATTTGGATTAGATATAGCGTTGTTTACATTGTTTTTACAAGATTGGATGCCATGCTTACGAAGTGTTTATTGAAAGTTTCTGCTGCTTCAAAATTTGAAATTTTTGTCCGCAACTGTTTTTATCTCATGATTTATTGAGTTATATGTTTCATTCTGTTTTATAACTTGCCAGATCGTTTTTATGCGATTATTTGACTGAGCGATTTTTTTGTCGTTATGATCTTTTTTTGTTTGAATTACTAATTTTTTATATTCGTTTGTTAAGTATCTACTGTATGGTTTGAAAATGGGATAAACTAATGAATGTTCCGAATAAAAATCAACTTTTGTTTGAGCTGAATTACTTCATTTGTAATCCAAGCATTATATTTATTGCTAGTTTTAGATATTATTCTTTTTATTGGGAAATGAGTGTTGTGATAATGCTGCAGAGTATTTAGAAAATTAGAAAAGGCTTTGTTTGTGCAATCTGTGTTATAAATATTTTCCCACAATTCTGTTTGTATAGCAGAATTGAATTTATTTATGTCGTTTGAATTATAGGATCTTTTAAAAAAATATTTAACAGTGTTATTTTTATATGAAGATTTACAGTTAAATTTTATATATTGTGCAAAGTGATCGCTAATGTTGGTTTTCACACAAGAGCTATAAATAAGTTCGTTTTTAAAATTTATTAAAAATTATCTATGCAAGTAGCCGTACCATTATAGTGAATCCTGGTTGCTTCATTTATAGTAGGATATGCATTGTAAGTGGCCATTAAATCTAAGAATTTTGTTTTAAGATATGAGTCAACTAAGAGGTTGATATTGAAATCCCTCCAACTACAATATTGTTTCCTCCCGAGCATGCTTTTCGGAGTATACTTTGAAGAACTTCCAGAAAGACGTCCGAAGAGTCAGGTGGTCTATAAACTGCAATTAGTACAAATTTATTCAACTGTAAAGCACAGCATTCAAGAACACTTTCAACTGATAAGTTTGTAATGTCCTGGCGATGTATTGGGGTAATATCTGTTGAAGAGTAGATCGCAACGCCTCCGTGATTTGAATTACGCCGACAGAAGTAGCTAATTAATCGATAATTGATGATTTTTGTTTGAACCATTTGATAATTTTGTAGCCAATGTTTTGATATGAAAATTATTTCCGGGTTTAGGTTATTGAGGATGACTTCCAGCTGATTGATTTTTTTCATTAAGGATTGAATATTTTGGTAAAAAATCGTTATCTTCTGGTTGGTTGAGTTGTTTGACTCTAGTTTGGAATTTACGTTAAAAAAAAAGATTTTTGTGTAGCGGGATTAGCATCAAATTTTTCTCTATGGAAATAATAACGTTTAAATCCTATACCATCGGGCCAGAACGATGCAACATACATATCATTCTTAAGTTCAAAGTGGGCTCCAACTCGAAAACATTTGTTTTGTGTGTTCAAAGTTGGTAGTTCTTTTATCTCAAACGACTCTGCGTATTCGGGTTTAGCTTCTTTTAAATAATCTAGAATTATAGTTTCCGTAACTGTTCTTTTTACTCTATATAAATACAACCAGATTTTTTGCTCGACACCGGCAAAATGACCTGATTTAGAGATTGACCCAGTACCGATTGTTTTTGGTATTCTTGTATTTCTTCTATTTACGACTTTAATGAAGACATCTTCATCAGCATTTGAATTCTTAGATGCATTTCCGACAGTGTTGGTTTTTTGTTCGTATTTCACCAGTTGATCAGTGATCGTATTTTTAACAGATTGATTTTGTAGTGTTCTGCTGTATGATTGATTGGGCTGCGTGAGGTGAGCTTGTGGTGACGGTGACGGCTGTGGTTTAAGAGGTAAACTTAACTCGCTATTTGTGGTGTTAGTTAAGGGTAGCTCCATTGTTAGATTTCGACTAGCTTTGTTAGTAGATTTCTGTTTTGTTTGATTTGTATTATTGTGTTTATTGATTTTAGTTTTTCTTCTAAAGTGTTAATTTTTTCTTTAAGTAATTCTATATTCTCTGCTTGTACTGTATTCCTTGCTTCCATTTCTTTCACTAATTTAAGTAGTAGTTCGTTTTCTTTTTTTAGAAAATATGTATCTGACGTAACTTTATTTTCTGTAGTGTTTAGATTTTGATCATCGTTTTCGCATTTATGTTTGCCGAGACAACTAGGATGAAATTGTTTATTACAAGTGTTGCATTTCGAATTGTTAACTACAGATTTGTAACAGCCAGCGCACGATGTTTTTGATTTTATGTTCTCCTGAAAACGTCTTCAGTTGAATTTTAGGTAATTTGTAATTCTTCTTTTGATCTCTACCACGGATTGGGTCTGAATTCGACTTTAACACGGATTTGGCTGGTTCTAAGATTAATTTCTTGATTTTTTGTTTTATGGTAACGAATTTCACACGGTACTAGTCAACGGCTGGCACTTTTAAAACACCCTGTAGTGTGCAAGTTAAAATTTTTAATTTATAAACTTTTAATTTGTGACCGCTGTTAATCTTGGTAATTAATTTTAGTGTACAAATTTGTTGGTTTTTTAAATATTATGTTAGATGTGACTGTCACGCTCTAAATTTCAAGAAGCCTTGAAGAAGCCCGCATAGGTCGGGCGAAACGTCGGCACATTAAATCAAGGGTAGTGACTCTATTTCTTTCCTATTTCCTTTAAAGCATTTATATTAAGATATAAGTCTGTAATTGAAATTTTCTTTCAAATCATATAAGTATTGTTATCATTACGGTTACTACTTTTGAAAATATTTGCAATTTTCTAAACTATTGGGGCGTACTAGATCTGTACCTTTAGCAGTCTGTTTCTGTAAATCCACTTAGATTGTATAACTTGTTTGTCATCAAGACGTCGGACTTCAGTAAAAACTTGGTTATCTGTCAACGCAATGATTTCGTTTTTCATTACATCCTTTCAGTAGTTTGATTCAGGACACTCCATAGCCTCTTTAAAAGTTTTTGGGATATAATACAAACAGTTTACGGCAACGTATATTTCTTCATCAATTGATTCAAAAGTCGTAACATATTCAGTTAAATATTTTTGTGGAGGTAAACTTCTTCTGTCTCTCAAATGATATAAATTGTTTTCCTCTACATCTTCATCATTATCTTTATTTATATTGTCAGTGGTGTTTAGATCATTCTCAGGTAATTCATCTTCTATTTCGTCGAGTTTTTCATTTTCAATCATATTTGTTTCAGGATTGTATACTTCGTTAGTTGACTCAGAACTTCGGTCAAGACTATTTACTTCACCTTCTTTTAGTACAACTACATCTCGTGAAATTTATACATAAAGTTGATTAAAATTTATAGTATGATTGTGGCAGACTACATATGGGGTTTTATTTTTTTATTGAATTATTATCAGTGTAATTTAACGTGCTTACTACAGAATTAACAGCTTCAGCCCAAACTGTTTTGCTTGTAACAGTTCTGTTATCTTATTTTATTTTTCCAGATTGTTGTGGGCAACACTTTTTTGATGTATAATTCCTTTTAAATCAAAGGAAACTTGCAACTTATTACAAAAATTCTGTAGCATTATTAGATCTAAAGTATTTTACTTTATTATCAGTAATGTTTTCAGCAGTTAAAATAAAACTTTCAACATTTCCTTCAGATTTCTTTTTTAAAAAGAAAACCTTTCTGAAATTTGTGAACACATCTTTCATTAATAAAAAATATTTTGCTCCCAAATTGATTAAGTTTCCATTGGGTTGCATTCGTCAGCGACAATTAATTCACAGACATTTAATGTACTACTTGTGCTAAGTTTAAAAAGTTTGCGAGCATGTTTACCTTCAATGCAGGCGATACACTTATTTACACTACCAGTAAACTTAATTTTATTATTATTTAAAAGTTCTTTCACTTTACAAAAATTTTGATTGGCTAATCGCTCATACCAAATTTGAAGGCTTAACAATACATGTTCTGCAGCAACTCGAAACATGAGTTTGTATAATTTTTTATCTCTTTGTGCTATAGCATCATCTTCATTAATTAAATAAGCTTTTGTCGTTACATTTTAAATTACAATCTTTATCCAATGTTGTACCTACTGAAAAAAAGTTTACCGGTTTTCCAACGCAAAGAACAGTGCTTCATCTCTAGTTTATACCATCAAAAGCTTCAATTTTAATTGTGCCCCTACCTTTATCCATCAACTGAGAGCCATTACCTATTGTTACATAACTATCACTCTCATTAAAAGCAATATAATCAATAAACAGAGATAAATAGTTACACATACGAGGGTGGTCTGAAAAGTTTCCGACCTAACATAGCCACAAGAATTTTTATCTTAAAATTTGTTTTTATTTTTCTACATAGTTTCCTTGTGACTCTATACACTTCTTCCAGCAATTCTCCCATCTCTTTAATCCGTCCAAATAGTACTCGGCGTTTTTCTCTGCAAAATAATTGTTCACGAAAGTGATTGCCTCCTCATTTGATAAAATCTTTGTCCTCCGATTGCAGTTTTTAGTTGAGGGAGCAGAAAGAAGTCGCTTGGGGCTAGATCTGGTGAATAAGGTGGATGGTCAAGCAGTTCAAACAGTAATTCATGCTATGGCAACTGTTGAGGTGAAACAAGATTTTCTTTTTCTGCAAATGTGACCGTTTATCCGCAATTTCTGCCTTCAACTTGTCAAGAAATGATGCGTAGAGTGCTCCTATAATGGTGTTCCCATGAAGATAATTGATTACGATAACTCCATGATTATCCCAAAAAACAGTCACCATCACTTCCCAGCCGAAAAAACAGATTTTGTGTTTTTTTATCCGGTTCCCCTTTTGCAGTCCACTGTTTTGACTGTATTTTTGTTTTAAGAGTGTAGTGGTGTATCCTAGTTTCATCTACAGTAATTAATCGGCGCTAAAACTCGGATTTATTGCACTTAAACTGCGCCAACAGGGCATTGGAAATGTTCATTCAAACACGTTTTTGGCTGAACGTTAGCAAACGCGGCACACAACGTGCGAACAGCTTTCTCATGTCTAGATCTTGATTTAATATGTGACAAACTCGTTCTTGAACATTTTTATTGCCTCTGCTATCGCTCTCACTTTAATTCGGCGGTCGTCTAACACCATTTGGTGAACTTTAGCAATGTTATCGTCAGTAGTTACAGTTTTTGGACGTCCCGAACGTTCATCATCTCCCAAGCTCTTACGGCCACGTTTAAATTCTGCTGCCCAAAATTTCACAATGGTAAATGACGGTGAAGAGTCCCCGTACACAGAGTTTAATTTATTTTTAATTTGCGTAAGCGTATTCCCTTTCAAAAAAAAATAATTTATGACAGCTCGATACTCGATTTTCTCTATTTTCACCAAAATACTCACATCGACTCAAACGACTGTCAAATAAAAACTGCGCGTCCAAAATAGCTGAAACTTTGATGTTTTGCTGTCAAAAGATACACAACTTTTATTGACGAGTGCTGCCATCTTCACGTTAAAGTCAAAATCTTTTTAGACCGCCCTCGTATGAATCAAGAATCCAGTCATTTTTAACAAAATTGTTTTCCTCCAAGAGCAAAACTAAAGTTAATAAGAACGCATTTTAATTTTTATGACAATTACTGTTACTTTTCTGTTTATTTTTATCTTCAGTGTTTTTAAATCGGCATACATTCCCAGCTTTTTCACAATAAAAACAAGTTTTGTTTTAATTATTTTAATTACTTTTAACAACAGCCTCTCTCCTATTATTTCTTAATTTAAAGCAAAACTAACTTAAATGTCCTGGCTTGTTACAATACTACTTTTCTCTTTTCGTATAATTTAAACCTACTTAACAAGGTATCTAAATTTTGTTCATTTTTTGGGACTGAGCTGACATAAAATTGGAGTAATTATCAGGTAATAACATCAAAACTTTTGTGGTGGCCATCATGGTGAAACAACTTTGCTTAAAGCTCCTAATTTTGCTAATAAATCTTCAATGGTGGCTTGGTATGTTAATATTTTTTTACCAGTGTATTTCAAATTGTAAAATTTCTGCGGCAACAAGAAAAGTGTAACCTCACTCTTCTTCTCAAAAGTCATTTTTAATTTAGTCCACATGTTCTTAGATGTTTTACAATTTAAAATATGTACCTATAAGATAATTTTTATCGACTGTTGTTGCTATAACTTTTTGTACTACTTTATTGTCAACTTTTTGCCAAATTCTCTATTCGTCCTTTTGTTTCTCAACATCAGGTAATTTATTTACCTTTATAGCTACATCGTAAACATCACTAGCTTTTAAAATAGTTTTTCCCAGTTTTATTTATTTAAAAATAACCACTCCAACATTAGTGTTGGTTTTTTTGAAATTATTTATTGAAATATAATATAACAAAAAATGCTCTCAAACTAGAGTGCTTGATTATTGTACTTAATGTTAGAGATTTTGGATGACGTATGTTGGTTCCCCAACTTCCGTTTCCCGCTGCCGTCTCTTGAAACGCTGGTCGCAACCCTCGGCAATAATTAGATTACGCGTGACTACGCATTGCTATGTTAACACTCAATATGTAAATATGTCACCTTGTATTTTTAAAAATAAGTGTATAATTTAGGGGTTTTATTATTTTTTTTAACCCTTGTTCGCGTTTGACTATAACAAAATCAGAAGTGGGATAAGTCAACCCTCACGCTACAAACATTAAAAAAGAGATTCTTATGTTTGTGCAATTTATTGTGTAACTGCTGGTATTCCGCAGTTTGAAACACTGTGAGTAGCCAGTCTTATTTTATTAGAATTAGTTTATTCTGTTGTAGCGAAAATGCAAAGTTGTGGTACAATTGTCAAACCGTAGCACCTACCAACTGGTATGAATGGGAAGAAAAATTGAGAGTCGCTTTTCCACTACATAAAAGCATAGCTTTAAAGTTAAAAGATTTCGTAATTAAAGAACGAAATCAGGATCAAGATATAATTTAATTCTTTTACTAAAAGTTGTAACCTTCCGGATGAATGGAGAAATGGTAACGATTTCTCCTAAACAAAACGTATCATCTTTCAAGCCGCACCGTTTTAGTACTTACGCCGGAAACAAAAGACAAAATAACATTAAGGCAAAAGACGCGGTTATTTAAACCCGATGGAAAAAATTGCGCAACCTTTCCACACATTACATTTGGACTATGTAAGACTATTTTATCAAAGTCCTAATGGTAACGTCTACGTTTTAGTAATTGTAGTTGCGTTTACCAAGTTATTTGGATTTAAGCCGTAAAAGATACAAGTACTCAACCAGTTATTCAGTGCTTAAAATTGTTAATAAAATTTTATGGAAACCCCACTTGTATCATCACTGATAGAGGAAGGGGGTGTACCAGTGAAACCAAAAACCCGAAAATATCAAACATGTTCTAAATGCCATTGTTAGCCTTAGAAGCAATGGACAAGTCGAGAGGCTTAATGGTACCATTTTAAGTGCTTTAACCGCATCTATTTTTTGACCTGCATGTGTCTTGGGAGAATCATTTGGTTGATGTTCAACAAGGGATTAAGATGACACTGAACGCCACTACCGGCCAATCTCTTTCCAAACGTTTGTACAGATTCCGACCTTGCTTAAAATACGACATTTCTCCATCTTGTTAACAAACGCGAGTGCAATGAAAAAACATTTCGATAAAAATGCTCTGTATGCAATGAAATTATAAATCGGAGATGAGGTCCTTGTAGAGCGGACTCCTGTCATCAAAGATCTCACTAGCGGAAAGCTTGTTCAGAAATATATTGGACCGGTTAAAATCCTAGAGCTGCTTTCTAAAGACCCAATCATTGTCCAAGGACCCGCGTCCGTGGTGTAGCAGCCAGAAAGTTTATTGCAAATGCAGGAGAACTTTATCAATTATGGTTCTAAGCTTAAAGCATAAACTTTCTTTCATTTATTGTCTGCAAATCAGAATACATTTTATTAAATTTCCTACATGTTCTTGCCACAATTATGTCACGTTGTCCATGGAGAATAAATAGATTCATCAAAACTTAATGCGAGTAAGAACACCATGAATCCTTGTAGTGCACCTACAACAGCACAATTTTTGCATCGCAGATAATATGAAATACTTACCACACTCTATGCAGCTACAGCCTAAATTTCCTCACATTGGTTTGGTTTTAAAATCACCTGGACTTCAAATTAATTTATGCTAACCTACAAAAGTTAATTACTGCAGCCATAGTAACAGAGCATATCCTGATTTAATACTACACAAACCGCTCTCACACTCCAAAGTGACATCAACATTCTTAACTAAGTGTGCACCTGCAGACACATAATAGCGACAGGCAGCAGACACAATGTGAATTTATGCTAATATAGCTAAACCTTTCCTGCATCCAGACAGCAACCCCGGGAAAAGCCCTAATGATAAAAAACAAACAAATTAAGCACCAATCAATGGAGAGCTCTAAATTATTTTCACTCCACAACAACAATGAAGATAGCTACTTTCATGTTTATACGAATACAACTACCGAACATTTCATATATGGGTCACTTATTATACTACAACAAAAAAAAAAGACAAGAACGTAGAATATAAAATCGACGTGTCGAAGAATCTAGCCCTTACACAACCACTCATTTAACATCTGTAACACATATGCACAAATCACCTAATTCATTGGACTGTAGACATAATCGTACTTTGTTAACATTGTTAATTACTTGTATGTGAATTAAAACCTGTATGACAGGCCATGTCCCGGCGAAGAATACCGAAAGGTGATACCACGGGCATGGCTGACCGGGAAAGGGCCACTTGAGCCTGTCAATGAGGCAGGCCAACGCCCGGGAAAAGGAAAAAATGCGAGTAATTATTTCGCATCATTGTAATTTGTTTTTGAATAAGTATTAAGTAGTAAATCACAATCACAATCTCAAAACTTCGATGTCTGTCAAACACAGTGAATAATTGAGTAATTGTCAAATCACATGGCATTCCATGGTTAACTAATGCAAATTACGTGCTTTTTAATCATTATTGAGATTATTTCAAAAAGTTGGCGAGTTAGCTATACCACTAGCTATTTAATTGTCTATCAAAATTTTAAATAATATACAGGGCGTTTTATTAAAAAATAAAGTTATGACCTTTTTGTATGTCACGTCAAAATCATTGATTTTAAACCGCCCTGTATAAGATAAAATAAATTTATTTAGATAGCTGTTAATTACAAGGCTTTTGCAAACTGCATCTAAAATTTCAGCCTTATATGGGTTCAAATAGCAGCTAAATTTAAATTTTGGTGGGATCATATTTTGAAAAAACATAACCTAAAGTAATTATTATCTCGAAAATCGGTGTAGATAGGTATAGGGAACTATTCAGAAAAAATTATCAGTAAGAAATTGTAATTCTAAAAATTAAATAATGTATAGGGTGTTTCATTTAAAATTAACAAGTTGTTACTACTTTCGGGTAGAAGCAGCAACACCGCCAAAATAAAAATATTTTAGAAAGATAGATCGTGTCTATTTATGGCAATAGCCAAATTTTCAGATTACTCTTATGGTTCGTTTTCTATAAACGTCTAACCTACCATCGACCATCAAAAACTTGTGGAGATATTCGACAACGATCAAAATACCTTTGCTTTAGTAACTTGGATGGAAATTAATAATTTGCATTTAATTTTTGACGAAAAGGATAAAAAAAGTTTTTATTCAGCAAGATGGCAACGCGAATATAACCCAGATCTCTATTTTGTTACCTTAAATCAAGATTCCTTTTCTCTACAATGCAATAGACAAGTTTTGAGTGTCTTTCCACAAAGTCAACATAGACCTGTTCTTCTTTAAATCAGAACCAACTTGGAATCAATTCCTTCTATTTAAAACCCATGGTAGAATTTTAGAAAAGCCAATTGGAAAAAATACAGAAAAAAACTGACTTAAAATGGATTGCACCTATTTCTGACAATTACAACAGATTTGTGGGTGTTATCAAGAAAACTGCCAAACAATTTGTGCCCAGAAGTCTGAGAAAAGAATATATTCTTTGCTGGACAAATGAGATCAACCAAAATTTTCATACAGGTATTTTATATCTAATTCAACTCAGAACAATGCTAATGCAATATTAGATTTACTAAATAAGGGTAAGAAAGAGATGGAACGAGTTAATAGAAAACATGAATTTTAGTTATTCAAGCAGAAGTAGTTGGGCACTATTACGAAAATTTGGGTCTGCATGTGTCGAAAATGATTAAATTAGATAAGGATCGATAGAGGAGTATGAACCGGAAACTACAAAAAAAAAAAAAATTCCAGAATTTCAAGCGAATCAGCGAAATCTTTCAATGTAGAAGAATTGAAAATTGCTCTCAGTAGCTTAAAATGAGAAAAAGCAGCTGGTTTTGACGGCAGAATTTCTTAAACATTTTCAAGACTTTGCGTTAATTTAAGCACACTAAAGTATTAGCAATTTTAAAAAAAAGGCAAACCGAAAAATGAAGCTTCGAGTTATCGCCCTATTTTTCTCCTGAGTGTATGCTTCAAAGTTTTAGAAAAAAAGTTGTACAGAAGAATCTGTGAAGATGTACTACCTCCAGAACAAGCTGAATTTTGTCTAAACAGAAGTTGCTGTGATCAAGTCTTATCTTTAACAACTTACATCGAAGCCGGATTTCATAAACGACAGAAGACTGGAGTATCAACATCAAGATTTCGAAACAATAAAACAAAGTCTGAATAAAGATTTGATCAAGATGTGGCGACTCTGTCCGAATGCATCCAAGACTGAAGTTAGCTGTTTCTATCTCTGAAATAGTCAGAAAAGTAGACTACTACGTGTATCCTTTAACGGAACTCACTTAAACCCCCCCCCCCCCCCCCCCCCCCCCCCCCCCCCCCCCCCCCCCCCCCCCCCCCCCCCCCCCCCCCCCCCCCCCCCCCCCCCCCCCCCCCCCCCCCCCCCCCCCCCCCCCCCCCCCCCCCCCCCCCCCCCCCCCCCCCCCCCCCCCCCCCCCCCCCCCCCCCCCCCCCCCCCCCCCCCCCCCCCCCCCCCCCCCCCCCCCCCCCCCCCCCCCCCCCCCCCCCCCCCCCCCCCCCCCCCCCCCCCCCCCCCCCCCCCCCCCCCCCCCCCCCCCCCCCCCCCCCCCCACCCCCCCCACCACCCCCCCCCCCCCCCCCCCCCCCCCCCCCCCCCCCCCCCCCCCCCACCCCCCCCCCACCCCCCCCCCCCCCCCCCCCCCCCCCCCCCCCCCCCCCCCCCCCCCACCACCCCCCCCCCCCCCCCCCACCCCCCCCCCCCCCCCCCCCCCCCCCCCCCCCCCCCCCCCCCCCCCCCCCCCCCCCCCCCCCCCCCCCCCCCCCCCCCCCCCCCCCCCCCCCCCCCCCCCCCCCCCCCCCCCCCCCCCCCCCCCCCCCCACATAATTTTACTCCAGTCTATCTTGGAATAACATTAGACAGTTCATTAACGTTCAAACAACATCTGGAAAAGCTTAGGCAAAAACTTAAAACTCGAAATAATGTTGCAACACAATCACTCTTTGAGTATCAGCTTTAGCACTAGTGTATTCAACGACAGAATATTGTGCTCCTGTATGGCTGAATAGCAGTCACGTGACGAAAGTCAACGCACAGCTTAACACTGTCATGCGCACCATCACTGGAACCATCAAGTCTACACCAACACTTCCTGAGTTGTCACATATTGCACCACCAGAGCTCCGGTGAAAAGCTGCTTTAAGAAAACTATGGTTAAAATACAAGACTTTCTAAAAGGAATTTCCTATCTGGAGAAATGTCTAAAATCCTGTCAACAGATTTTCATCGAGAAAACCGTTTTGGAAAAATGTAGTGAATATAGAAGAGTTTTCTGTTAACGAAGAATGGAAAGTAGCTTGGAGAATTTCGGATATCCCGAACAAAGAACTAATCAAAGATCCTGTTCAAACTGTGCCTGGTTTTAATCAACCTAGTATGGTGCCAAATTAACCGCTTAAGAACTGGACACGGTAGATGTAACGATATGCTTTTCAAATGGGGAATCTTAAAAAGTCAATTGTGTGATTGCGGAGACTAATAAGACAATTCGCCATATAGTTGAAGACTGTCATCTCACAAGACTGGAAGGTGGTTTTTCTGCAATTCACCTCGTAACACTCGCTGCTTTGGATTGGTTAACCAGTGTGAAACAACTATGACTATAGCGAAAGAGTATCAACTTCGACCAGGTTTTTTCTTTTTTTTTGGTGGTTTTTCCGTTGGTCCTTGCACGAATGTAGGAGTTGTGCTTTAACAACTTGCTAGACTGGTCCTCCCCTACTCACTCTGTTAATATTAATTATTGTTATTGTAGATACTAAAAGTCAGGATGGAAGTTGTTCCAAACACTTCTTAAGTTTTGTATTAAGTTATTTATTTCTATGATTATACACATAAACATAAAACGAAAGTACTTCACCCTCGATCGTCAAATCTTAAGCTTGACCCCTCTTACCAACCTCTTATATCTAAAAATATACTTTTAGGCGCCAAATTCAAATTTAGAGCCTACAGTTCAGTAAACCTGACACATGTCTGACCACAGACATGCACTAGAGTAATGTACAACATAGATTCTATATAAAACAATGTAAAACAAAAATACTTAATCCTAATTAATTAAAGGAAAACACTTTGCTGAAAGCAATAACAGAAACGCAATAGCTTAAACCGATTTATATTTTTGGCCAAAACTTTATGTGATCCGGACTCACTATGCTCGAATAGGGAGTTCGACTAAACTAGTAATTATCAATATCTGAAATCAAATAACGGTCGTTAGGTAACACTTTCCTAACTACAAATGGCCCTTTGAACTTAGGCATTAGCTTTTTATTAACCCCAGAGGCGTTATCAGTATTAGTGATCATAACTTCATCGCCAACTGAATATTGTATGTGTTCCCTTCGTTTCGCGTCATATTTAATTTATTTATAATTTTGAGATTTCTCAATGTTTTCTGAAGCGCGTATCCGAATTTCATATAAGTTACGATCGTCATCGCAAAAATTATCTAAAATGTTTCTTACCTCGTCTTTTATTAGATAGTTCTGATTAATTCCAAACAAGAGTACAGAAGGCGTCTGGCCAGTTGAACGACAAATAGTATTATTTAAGGAAAATTCTACTTCCGGTAAGGTAAGATCCCATTGCTAGGATCATCAATCAATTTAGAAATCATTGGTGTAATTACTCGATGTACACGTTCACATTGTCCATTAGAGCAGGGTGTACCTACGGCAATTAATATGTGTTCAATGAACTCGGCTTGAGTGAAATCTTTGAAGTCAGAAGAGGTAAAACAACTCCCCTATCACTAACTATCTTTTGGTCTGCTATAAAAGCGAAAATAAGTCTTCATACATTTTATGACTTCCTCAGTTTTTGTACTTTGCAAGAGAAAAGTCTCACAAATTTTGTAAAAGCGTCGATCACGGTAAGTATATATTTGTATCCACGATTTGTTTTTTCTAAGGGGCCGAAGTGGTCAATATGAATACAATTAAAGGGTAATTTACCTTTAGGTATGTTGTGCAAATATCCTTCTGCTTTTCCAGAAGCGGGTGAAAACTCAATGCATTTTAAACAATTCTGAAGGTGTTTTTCACTTTCTCTCTGAGTTGAGGAAACCAATAAATCCTTAATATCTGCTCAATTACTTTCGGAAAACCATGATGACCTAAGTCGTCGTGGCATGAACGAATAACCGCATTCTCCATAGATTGGGAACATAAAATAACAGTTTGCTCTCGAGTTTTCGATAGACAAGACCATCGCGTAATTCGAAATGTTTGTCCTCGCTTAATTCCAGACCGTCTCTTATTTCTTGTATGACAGGATCAGAATTTTGTCTTACAGCCAAGATTTGTTCAAATGTGTTACATTCCAAGACAAGAACAGAATTGCATCTACTTAAGGCGTCAACATGTGACATTTTCTTACCAGGTCTGTGACAAATTTCAAAATCATATTGTTGCAAGAACATAGCCCAACGAGCTATTCTTGGATTAATACCTTGTTTATTAAGTGTTAAACGGAAGCTATCACAATCTGTGATAATGCTAAAGTGAATACCATATAAGTATATGTGAAATCTTTTAATAGCATAAACAACACTGAGGCACTCTAATTTAAAACTGTGATACTTTGCCTCCACAGGGGTGGTCCTTTTACTAAAATAGAATACGGGTCTAAATTTATTGTCAAACTGTTTCTGCGTAAATATCGAACCAAAACCGGAAGCGCTTGCATCACAATGTAGTTCAGTGTGCAGCTTAGGGAATAAACAGACAGAATAGGGGAACTACACAGAAGTTGTTTCAAAATCTCAATTGTCCGAATTTCAACATCATCAAAAGTAAACTCTACCCCTATCTTAAGTAGATCATACAAAGATTTAGCAACTACCGAAAAATTAGGAATAAAACGGCGAAAATAACTGGCAAGCCCTAAAAATCTCTGAACTTCTTTAGTACTTCGAGGTATGGGATACTCAATTACACTTTTGACATTTTCAGGACTAGGACGAATGCCATCCTTATTTACTAAATAACCCAAGTAAGTAATTTCTGCAAATACAAATCGACATTTTCTAATTTTAACTTCAATTTGAAAATTCCACACAACTTAAATACTTCGGTCAAAATATTAAAATGTTCGTCGATTGTTTCAGTCGCAATCATAATGTCATCTGAATAAATAATAAGTTTTCCATCTCTTATTAATTTGTCAAAAACGTTGTCAAGGAATCTCTGAAATACCCGAGGTGCATTTGTCAAACCAACAGGCATGTAGAGCCATTCAAATTGCCCTAAAGGTGTTACAAAGGAAATTAAAGCTACAGAATTGATAGACATTCTAACATGATGGAAACCATTTTGCAAATCCAATGAGGTAAAATAAGATTTATTTTTTAGCGTGTCTAAGTGATCGTCAATAAGCGGAGTAGGGTAATTGTCTTTAATAGTTATCTTATTAAGTTCCCTATAGTCACAACACAAACGTAATTTGCCACATTTCTTTTTAGTTAAGACAATCGGAAAAGCGTAAGGTGAGTTACTCTCACGTATAATTCCTTCAGTTAACAAATCGTCCAATATAATTTGCAATTGTTCCTTTTCATAAAATGATAATCGCCTTGGCCTAAAGAAAATAGGTTGAACATGTTTAACATGTATCGACATCTCAAAATTATTCGTCAACTTTGAGGGTGACCTAAAATTATTGATATAATCAAAAGAAATAAATCACATAATTTCCTATTATCAATTGCGCTCAACTTGGGACCAATATTCAGTTTGGTAATATCAAAATTAAGGTTTCTATCCTCCTCTATGCAATCTATGTGTAAAGTTCAAGTTCAGAAGTCATATCCAAATTTGACTTAATAACTACATCTGAAGCTTTAAAAGTTACCATCATTTCTTTGTTTGAAATAAAATCGCGACCCAACAATGCAGGGTATGACATAGTGTTATCAGGGACCACATAAAATTTTACATTAATTGTCAAATCGTTTACCATAATTGGAGTTTCAAAGAACCTAAGTACATTCAATTTCGTTCCATTAATACCCAAAAACGTATCAGGTGCATCTCCTTTAACATATACAGAAGTCGGAATCAAATTGAGCTTAATTAAACTTATTGGTGAACCCGTGTCAAGGAGTGCGACCATCAAATTTGTGTACGTGTGATTATTATAACAAATAAAAAACTAAAATTAATTAAGTATGCTGAAGGCAACCTATCACTTCTTAGACATACCATGTTTGTTGTTGTGTCTGCCTTTTCTTGCTTCACAAACGCAGCAGGTTTCTTGTTAGGGCAATCTTGATATTTATGAGATAATTCTCCACATCGGAAACAGGATCCCCTTTCTCTCTTCGGTTTCGTACATTTGGCTGCAGTTGAAACATCTCACAGGTGGCACAGAATTTATAGGATTGCTAGTTCCATAACTTCTAGAAGGTGTACTTGGCTTTTTGCATACGATTAAATTCACGATCAGTGGCTGAAATAGAATTCATTACTCTTAATAAGTCTGACAACGATTTGAATTCCTTAATTCGTGCTTGTGACTGAAGAGCACTATTATCAAACCCGTCAATTAAGTAGTCAAGTATATCTGCTTCCGTAAGCCCTGCTTTATTTCCCAATGCTACCTTGTCGTGAAAATAAATTGAAAACTTCTCATTTCTTTTCCACCGCCTGCCCTCAAATTTTCTCATTAAGTTAACTTTATCAGGTCTTGACACAAACATCTTTTCTATTTCTTCCTTTAGCTCGCTCCACTTCATATTCACATATTCAACTTTGGAATGGTACCATCTCTTCAACGCCCCCTCAAATTTCCCAACCGCTACTATTGCCATAACATCTTCAGATATTTTGTGTGTATTCATAACTGCTTGCACTCGATCAATAAAAATTTGGACGTCACCATCTTCTCCACGTACTTCAGGAAGTAGGGTGCTCAGCTCTTTGTTTGATAATCGGTTATTCTTAGGTGTTAATTGTTGTTGCAATAATAATGCTTTTACCGTCGATGTAATAAGGTCGTCCATATTAAAAACTCCTACCGCAGTCCCAGCTTCTGAATCATCCATTGTCGTACACGTGCAGAAATTAAAATTAATTTAAAATTGTGTCTATCCCACTTCTGAGGTTGTAGATACTAAAAGTCAGGATGGAAGTTGTTCCAAACACTTCTTAAGTTTTGTATTAAGTTATTTATTTCTATGATTATACACATAAACATAAAACGGAAGTACTTCACCCTTGATCGTCAAATCTTAAGCTTGACCCCCTCTTACCAACCTCTTATATCTAAAAATATACTTTTAGGCGCCAAATTCAAATTTAGAGCCTACAGTTATATTACTGTATAATTTCATATAGAAACCCTCTCTCATGTTTTATTGTTATGTCCAGTTTACTCTCACATGCGACTCTGAGAAAACTTCCGATATAGAAATTCTAATTCAGAATAACGATAAAGAATGATTCACACGTCATAATAACTGCATAAAAGAATGTTTAAGATAATTTTAATACAAAAGTAAATAATATCATATTTTGTTTTTTTGCTGAATTAGTAGTTTTATGAATATTATTCACAATTCTATCTTACTTTATTCTAATACTTTTTATAGTTTGTTTTAAAATTTTGTGTGTAGACGCCTTGTTTATGTACTAGTAATGTACGATAGAACAATAAACTTATTATCATTATCTACATTTCTCGGACCTGTGTACGCAATGCAAATGGGACACATGTTATACAGAACTATTCTATACTACCACCTCCTAAAATATTTTACTAAAATACCCTGTATTTTAATGTGGATCATACTTACGAAGTAAATGTTCTACATTTACTGATTTCAGTTTTATTTTGATGTAATGCAGCATTAGCATAATTATTTCAATTTATTCCGATAATACTTAATTCATGTAATTTCCAATCTTTGCAGGTTAATCCTCAAGCGACTCATAAATATTGTTTATTTAATAAATGCATCAATAGGTAGATACGACGCCATAAAGAGCGTGCCACATGCAAATCTAGATGAGAAAACAACAATCACAATAGAGAGCGCGTCACAATCCATCACAAGATTGACAAGTACATCAGTCAACATTTGTAGGGCTGATTGCGCCCCAGATTGCGTCCGTCCATGTCGGTATTGATAAAGTTGCATAGTGAAAAGAGTTAGAAAACGTCAACGTTCAACTGTGAAGTTATCATATATGCACCAAACTATTGTGTGACTAGGGAGTTGTTTGAATTCTTCGTTCTTATGCGGACTCTGAGTGATGTGTTTGCCAAGTTAATATTTTATTCTCTTTGATTACTGTTTTATTTTGTGTTAACTTGGCATGCAAGTACAATAATCTACACGCACTCTAGCATCGACTTTTTTTGAAACGTAAATAAAAATTTAACTCATTATAACAAAAATATGAGAATCGCGTTGGTAAAAAAGAACAGAATAAAATCGTTAAGTTTTAACTGAAGTGTCGAAGTCAACATCTTGATTCGTTCTCGCGTGAAACATCATTAAATCTGCAGCTAATGACAACACTCTGGTGGCAGCATCTACGAGACACGTAATGCAACTCCTTCAGCAATATAAAAACCTCATCGACTTAAAAGTACGTCGTTTCTAAAATGTAAAACGACGTCGACTTAACGAGTACAATTTTTACAATCTTTAAAGAGCTTTTTGGCTTCGTGAGCAAATCTGCGTGCTCCTTTAGCTTACTTATAGAATTAAAAATTTAAACGATTATTATTCAGATCAGCTCCTCCCTTATTTAACTTTCCACTCTCGTTATCAGTGAAAAAATTGGGTTTGATGCGTTAGTTTCGTAGAAATTATGGAAAAGGTAGTTAAACTTTATTTTGAATGCACCCTTATCAACGTCTATTTGTATTAGATAACCGAAAAACTAAAAGAAAAATTTTTTATGTATATTTAACGACGATGAGAAAGTTTTACGTAGGCATAAAGCTTTCTCGTTGTACACTATTAGACTCTAAAATCGTGCCAACCTTTTAAATCGCCCCATATGCCTCTGAATTAATGATTGCTTAAGATGTGATTAAATCCTCATGAATACCGTAACGTTAAAATTTTATTACTGTCGGATTTAAGGTTTAAATACGAATTTAGGTTCCGTTAAAATACACTCGAGTATTGATTATACATTAAACTTATAAAGATGTCCTTTAATCAGTTGATCGGTTATATACTATACCTATAAACGCTTCTATTCGTAAAGGACGCGTCCCTCACGTCTTTAATACATGCTCCAATTTAGAATGCACCACATACAAAGTTCTGTATTCCCGGTTACAGACAGGGTACATCCCCAGGGATCACCACTTTGCATGGGACATGCACTGAATATAGAATCTTTTTATTTTAACGTGTAAAACTCCCCTTGCGTTGCGGTCTTGTTTCAGGTACACTTAGTGTTTTAAAGTACGAAATACTTTTATTTATTCGAGAGAAAATGTTATTCGAAAGTGCACTGAAATTTTAATAAAACTTACGGAATTATGATACACCTTTTAAACAATTTTTGTTTATATTTAAAATTAAATAATATTTTAAAAATGAGGTTTATCAACAAATGTAATATAAAACCCAATTATCAAAAAGCTGAGGAATAAGCAGGCTATATTATTCGACGTTGCAAGTAACATTTCTTGCTGTATTCCTATTTTTGTAAAATCTTTATCTTACCGCCATTTTTGGAACACGTTGCAAAACACCTATCGAGATATGGGTCATGGCAATTAATTAATTAATTACAAAGCAAGATCGTAAATTATGGTGATTTCATCGAAGATAACCGGTGACCTCCAACATATCTTTTGGGGCTGGTCTGGCAATATATATTTAGACATCTTGTTTGTGTTACGTCTGTGTACTCTTTGTCTGTCCTGGGATAGTGCAGTTTCTCTATTAAATATATATTTTACGCGTGATCGTATCTGTATTCCAACGCGAATTTAAGAACCTAACTTTTGCGCATCGTAATTGATCGATGCGATTCGAGCGATCTTTAAAAAAAGTTTTTTAATGTGAATCCCTCTTTGTACTAGTTTAGATTTGGTGTCCGACACCGCTACCTTATGTAAATTTGATGCATAATTTTCACATTATTAATTACCACACGTATTTGTGGTTCAAGTAGCTCTTTGTCAAGTGACTTATACTGCGACCACGAACTTTTCCAGTAGCGTAGGTATTGGTTCAGTTAGTAAATGTTCCAGGCGGTTCGACGCTGTATTCTTAGTAGAACAAATTGTTACACTTCACTGTTATTTACATAGTTTGTATTGTGCGTTTATCTACCTCATATTATTGTCTATTTTAGATATATTTATATTTATATATTTTATTTAAAATTATATTTCTACCATCTTACAATTAGTTTTTGTGTTCAGAGATCCTAGTTGCTCTAGAAGATTCACCGCACGTTCTACTAGGTGGCGCCCTATAATTTATTTTTTTTCAGTGGAAAGCTTTTGATCTAGTTACTCGTAAATACACCCACGATCTCTCTTCGACTAACAGAGTTTATAATTATAGTTTAACTTAATTTTGTAGTTAGATTACAAATAGACTGTAACAAGTCAAATTTGTTTTTGTCATTTAATAAAAACCCTTTCAAATTTAAAAATTGTCAAAAAAATAGATAAATTGCCGATTGTTGTTTGTCAATGGCTATTTGGTACTGGCCGAGACAATTACACAAACTTTCTGCGATACGCCTGCAGGCCATTCTATTTATTATGCTTATTAATGTAAATATTTCATTTTTTATGAACCTAATGGTAGCTTGATCAAACTCCCGAGAAAAATTTGCCTTTCAAAACGTGGAGATTCTTCATTTTGTTATAACCAATTCTAGGATAACGCTTATTATAATAATATTTGAAAATTAACATTTTTTTGGAAATGTAGTTTCCACAATGTGTAATTCCAATTATTCTCGTCCACATTTTTAATCTTTTTTGGATTTGAGCGTAATCCTCCCAATATCAAAGATTTTTGTCCGACCAATACGTAGTATTATAGTCATTCACTTCATCGATCGGAGAATTAGTCACCGACAATTAAAATCATCTTTATTCAGTTCTTGTATGTTTTTTTTTTATTTTAAAACTGTCAACTTAATTAACCCTGGCAATGTTCTTTATTAAAGTGTGAAGGTTGTTCTAAACTTCCAAAAAAATGTAACCACAGCATTAAGTATTAATCGGTTTGTCATTTGGATTACTGGTATTCGTTCGACAAAATGCCTTATATTAACTTAAACTTTCGTGTGTTAGCTTACTATCCGCTTTGAGAGGGGAAGTTTACTAAGAACCTAAGAACTCTTCCGGTTTTTGCGTCATGATATGGCCATGTGTTAACACAAATTTACGGTACTTTTGCCAAGCAGCACTTTCCACCAGCAAAATACGTTTTCTGATGTTCCTTTTTCCTCTAGCCAAAAGACGTAAAGATCTGATGGTCTAGTAGACATGAATAAGCTGAGCCTGGACAGTCCCTAGTTTGTCGCAGAAACACTAAGATCTCGGATTGAGTTCCAAGCGCTGCAACTGCAATAAAACAACGTCCTGGAAAGCTTGAGCTGAAGCTAGTTGAGTGCTGACTCGAAAACCGGAATTTATGATTGTAGACTCTTAGAAAGGACCCTCTTTAAAATTAAAAACGATTTTGTGATGAACAAATCCTTGCCTACCGCAGTCAAGATGGTAGACTATGGAAATACTGGACAGATATTTAGAAAGAGCTTAAAATGGGAAGGTCGCCAAACGTAGAAGGATGGAGGGAAGATGAAAAAAGGAATGAACGAGAAACAGGGCGAATGAATAAAGAGGAACAAACAATAAATATTTGAAAAGAAATTCTGAACAAAATAAAACAGATTAAAACGAATCAGGAAAAAATAAATAAAGACATGAGAGAGTAAAAAAGACATATAAAAAATTAACGAAAAGTTGGAAAATAAATGTAAAAGATTAGAAAAAAATAGAAAACTTGCAGAAAAGAATAGAAAATATAAAGAAAAAAAAGGAAAGAAAAATGATAGTCACAGGACTAAATGTACAAGGGAGAAGAGGAGAGATACAAAGGAAAGTGGAAATTATGATAAAGGAAGAGATGAAGATGGAAACAAAGATTGAAAAGGCAATTGAAATAGGAAGAGAGGAAGCGTTAATAAAAATGCGAAGCATGGAGGATAAACAGAGATAATAAGGAAAAGAAAATGATGAAAAGTAATGACATTTACATAGACGATGAGATGACTATAAAAGAGAAGGACATCCAAATGAAAATAAGGCAAGAAGCAAAAATATAGAAAAAGATGGTAAGAGAGTGTAAGCAGGATACAAAAAATTGTGGCTAGATGGGGAGGAATGGAAATGGTCAGAGAAGGAGGAAAAAATGGGAAAGTAGATGACAAAAGAGGGGATTTAACAATGGAAGGGATTGAAGAAAAGGGAAAAGAAAATAGCAAAAAAGAGGTAATAAAATACTATTCTGGAATGTAGCGAGCTTTAAAACAAAGGGAGTGCATTTTGAAAATATGTAAGGCGATTTAAAATGGTAGGAATGATAGAAACATAGATGTAGGAAAAAGGATTGGAGGGTGTGGAAAGAAATGTTACGGAGGAATTTACACGGCAGATACAATTTTCGGAAAGAACGGAGAAGAGGGGAATAGCAAAAAGAGGAATACTAGTAAGTGTAAGAAAAGAATGGGCGGCAGTAGAAAAAGAAGGGGGGTAGAAGTGAACAGGGTTGATGAAACCAATGTAAGGACAGAAGTAGGTAAAAGATATGTAATAATAACAATATATGGAAAGAAATGGAAACAACAAGAAGAGAAATAGAAAGATGGTTAGTAAAAATAAAGAAAAAAAGCTAATAATAGACTGAGATTTTAATGCAAGAATTGAGGAGAAAGAGGGAATGATGATAAATTAAAAATTAAGAATAAGGAGATCTATGGACAAGAAAATAAATAGACAAGGAATGAAATTGCTAGAATTATGTAAAGAAAGAGGATGGACAATAATGAACGGCAACATAATGGAAGGGGAAAAAGGAGAGTTTACGTTTATAGAAGGAATGGGGAGACTCGGTAATAGACTACTTAATAGTGAATAAAAAATGCTTAAAAGACGTAGACAGTTTTAAGATAGGGGAGGAAGAGAAAGCGTATCACCAACCACTGAAATTAATTTTGGTAGGTAAAGATGAAGAAGGCAAAGACGAGAATAGAGAGAAATAGGTAGAGAAGAAAATATAGACAAAAGATAGTATAGAAAGGTATAAGAAAAAATGAAAATAGTAGAAGAAGAACAAGAAACAACAAATGAAATAGACGAAGAGATAAAAATAAGGATATAAAAAATGGAAGAAGCGTCTCAAATAAGAAGATTCAAGAAAGAAACAAGGAAAATGGGACAAAAAATGAATGGAAACTGCCAAAGAGCAAAGAGAGAAATGAGAAGAGGGAGAAGAATACGGAAAAACGGAAAAGTGCATATAAATAAATACAGAAGCAAAAGAAAAGAGTTTAGAAAAATGTGTAAAACTAGAAAGGAAGAATACAAGAAAGAATTGGAAACAGAGACTATCGAAATAAAAAACAAAGGACAAGTTTGGGAGTTTTTAAAAAATTTTGAAAAAAGACGGTGGTTATGCGAGAAGATAGTCAAAGCAGTGATGATGTACAGAGCAGAGGTGTAGGGATGAAAAAGTAGGTAGAAATAGAAAGTATACAAGAAAAGTATTGGATGTTGGTATTAGAAAGGGAAACGCCAGGGTACATAATACAAGAAGAAACAAAAATAGAAAAAATAAGAATCAAAACGGGAAGAAGAACGGTGAGGTATGAGGAAAAGATGGAGAGAAGGGAAAAATTTTGAAATATTAATTGAATATTGGAAAGAGATAGAATTCCAAAAATAAAATATGGTGAAAGAGAAAAAATTATTCTATGAAAGGAGAGGTTATGCGAGAGAGGAGATTAAAAGATTGAGGAGCAAGAAAAAAAGTATGGACGCAGAGTTAGTGAGAAAAGATCAAGATATGCAAATTCAAGAGAGAAGTATCAAGAGATTATTACAGAAGGAATACCACGTTATATAATAGGAAAGGGAGGATTGAATGAGATAAGAGCGATTGCAAGATTTAAAGTAGGAAATAAAGAAAAAGAAAATTAATATTGGTGGAAGGACGAGGATAGATTGTGTAGGCTGTGCGGAGATGGATGGGAGAACTTGGAACAAATGAAAGAAGGATGTAATAAATTGAGAGTGGAAGGAAGAGATAGAAAAATATTGTTAGGGATAATAAGAAGGGATCAAATGGATAAAGAAAGTAATGGAAAGAAGACAATGGATGGAGAAACAAAAAAGAAAATTAATTAAGATTGAAGCCAATAAGTTATTGTACTTTGATAACTATATATTTTTTTGTTTTTTCTAATTAAGTTATTGTAATTATTGAATAATGTTTATGTATTACCGAATTCTTTTGTTTTAATCTAATCTAAAATCTTACGTCAAATGTTGTCTACGCAATTGGAAAGGTTGAGCAAAACATTACTGATACTGATATGAATTCAGTACTATCTTTATTCAGTCTTGTTACACTATTTATATCTTAATTTAACTAGTAACCAAACCCCTTTCAAAATCGGCTTAATCTAGACAAACCTGAAATTAAAGACGTGATGTCACCGCTCCAGGTCAGAGGTCAAAGGTAAGGTCAATTTGTGACCCCGCCTAAGATCAGCGCCTGGACCTCCTGAACAATTTGACGTATCGATCTCCAAAATCGGTTCAGCGGTTGCGGAGGAGAAGACAAACATACAGACAGACAGACAAACCAGGCCACGATTTTATGTATGTAGATAACAGTTCACACAGTGCTTATAAAACAACTAGCAAAGCCAGCATGCTACGCATGAACGATAATTAGCCTCAGCACTTACATTAACATTCATCAGTTGACTAATTAATAAGAAAGCAGAGTACATGGAATGGAATTTGTAAAATGAATCGAGAGTAGGTGTGCGCTTGCACAAATCATAACATTAATAAGAGATTATTTCTTACTTTACAAATAATACAAATCTATTTACTTAATGTGTTTGACAATTACTGGAAGTTCCAGTCAATATTTATATGTAATAAGAATAATTAACTGTGTGTTCATTATACAGGGTGATTCACAACTATTGGGACATAGGATATGACCATAAGTCACAATATGCCTTAATAAAATATTGCTGTGGAAAAAGATACAAGGCGTTAAATGAAAAATTTTTTTCTTAATTTTTTTTAATAATTTCACTGTAAATTTATCAGTTTTTATCAAAATCTACAGAGAAGCAAAATTATCTGACAGTCCAAAGCGTCCCTTAATAAATGAAGTAATATTTAAAATCCTCTTCTGACACTACAAATTGTTCAACTGCATTTTTCTAGAAAACTCTCGTATTTAAACATGAGTACCAATATTGTCATTTCTCTAATCAAATTCACTAAAAAGTTTTCTCAAAAAAAGTTACCAGTCGATTTTATTATCAGGAATCATTCACATGGCGCCCCCTATAACAAATTGTAAAATAGTACATAACATAATATTCTTGATCTAAAGTTATGCCTTCCTGCTAATTTTGTAAAGAATTGATAATTTACAGTGAAATAATAAACAAACGATGAAAAAAAATGTAATTTAACGTTCTATATCTTTTCCACAGCAATATTTTATTAAGGAATATTGGGTCCTAGGTCATATTTTGACTTAAATAACTCACCCTTAGCCTATGTCTCAATAGTTATGAATCACCCTGTATAAGCTAAATAAAAACAAAAGATACTAACCCAGCCATTGCTTAATGACATATAATGAACCGGCCCAATTGCCAGAAAGTCACGAGGTGACTGGGTGAACAATTAGATTTAGGCCAGGCGAAAATAGAAACCCAGGTTAGTGAGGTGACGCACGGTGACGCAGCGCAAAAAAAACGCAGTTTTTGAGCGCAAATTGAATCCGCCCATTTTTCAGTACTTAATCAAACTTCGTGAACCACGCAACTGAATTATTACCAAACAAGTCGTATACCAAAAACCAGCTAATAATAAATTTCTAAATGGCAGAAAAAGCTATTCCATTATGAAATGTCAAACACTACCGAAGAAGAATGCCACTTCAGTTGACTCGACGCATGCGCAATCTCCACCATAAAAAGTACTTTTAATGAATCACTCGATTTAAACCCAAAATAAATTTAATATAATTTTCTATTTACCTAAATTCAAAAAACAACTTAAATAAACAATATAACAAACGACGAGATCAATGTTTTTTAAAATATGTAGTTTAAAAAAGTTAAGACACACAGATACCAATCATTTTTTAAAATTTTGAGAACTGAAATTTTTTTATTGCCTCGATATTTTTCTAATCTGTAAGTACAGTGGATAGAATAATCAAAGTAAGTTTTATAACTTTCTGTGAATATGAAAATTAATTACCCTTATTCTTAGGAATATGATTTTGCTAACACAGTAAAAGACAAATAAAATTAATTAAATTTAAAACACAAATAATTATAAATTTAAGTACAGTTTTATGATTTTGCACCTTAATTTTGACGAGAAAACCTCAGCTTTTAATTATTCTACGTAATTTTATGTCACTATTTTAATTTTCTAACGTAACTCAAACTAATACAATCATCTGAATAAATAGATTAAAAAATTTAGTGATTTTATTAATGAAGTTAGATTAAGTGTAATGAATATATTGATTGAATTGTATTTGTGTGTAGATAATGTCGATCTATAATTCACTTTGTATTTGCACTATGTTTTCAGTTGCGGAAGCTTATTGGTACGGCCGATTTATCACACTATAATTTTGTGCTAATTTTGGGCAATTTATTGGTAAAAATTAAAAATTTTGTGTTAGTTTATTTAAAATGTAAAATGCACACTTTACGTAGCCTACTCACTTCATCAATTCGACATTTTTCGCACGGTATAATTTTGTGCTACGTAACTACGCGGCTGTCCCTTTTCATCAATTTGATATTTTTATTACATTTGTGTGCAAATTTTGTGCTATTTATTGCTGATAATTAAAAATGTTGTGTTAGTGTATTGAAAAACTTATCAACAAAAACAAATGAGTACGGCCGACTTCTCGTGACCGTACTCTGTTAATCAATTTGACATTTTTATCACGGTATAATTTTGAGCTAATTTTGTGTTATTTATCATTGATAATTAAAAATTTTGTGTTGGTATATTTAAAAACCGACTTCAAGTGGTCATATTCAGATGATCAATTCAAATCAGAGTCAAACAGGTTATATTATAGTTAAACATATTTGTTGTGTATTATTGTTAAAAAACAAAACGAGATAAAGATTAGAGAAATTAAAAATGACGGACAGGTATGGGAATTCATTAATAAAAAGAGGAAAAAAGGAGAAAGGATGGAAGCAAATACAGATGAGGAAAATGGGAAGAACACTTTAAGAAGTTAGTAGGGGAGAGTGAAAAAAGCAAGAAATGAAGAAGTTGGAAAAAAAGGATAAGACACAGAGGGGGTGGAATAGGAAAAGAAGAAATGAAGAGAGCAATAAATAAAGTAAAAAAGAAAAAGCAGAAAGGACGGATGGAATACAAGGAGAACAATGGAGGTACATCGGAGAAGGAATGAGAGAAAAAGTAAGAGAAGTATTCGAAAGAATATGGAAAGGAGAAGGGTTTCTAGAAAATGGAGAGAGGCAATAATATGCCCAATTTACAAGGAGGGAGATAGGAAGAAAGCGAACAACTATAGAGGAGTGAGTATAATGAATGCGGGCTATAAGATATATGCGGAAGTAGTTAGAAAGAAATTGGAAAAAGAAATAGAAAAAAGAATATAATACCGGATTGGCAAGCAGGATTTAGCAAAGGAAGAGGAACGATAGACAATATATACATATTAAAGCACATAATCAATAAAGAGTTAGCAAAGAAAGGAGAAAAGATGTACGCAATATTCCTAGACATTAAAGCGGCATTTGATAAGGTGGAAAGAGGGGGATTATGGAAAAGGATGGAGGAGGTAGGAATAAACAGAGATATAAAAATGCAATAGAGGAAATATACGAAGAAACAAGGTGTAGAACGAGGGTAGAGAGGAAGCTAGGTAGAGAATTTAGGACGAAAAAAGGCTAAAACAGGGATGTTCGCTAAGCCCAATCTTATTCTCGATATACATTAGTGATCTTGAGGAGAAAATGGAAAAAATGATGTAGGAGGAATAGTAGTGAAAAGGAAAAGATATGGGTTTTAGCATACGCGGATGACATTGTGGCAATAGCGAGAAATGTAGAAAAGATGAGAGGAGTAGTTAAATTTATGAAGAAATACCTGGAAAAGAAAAAACTAGCAGCAAATGTCGGTAAAACAAAAATTATGGAATTAAAAAAGAAAAGAAAGAAGAAAGGAAAAGAAATGGTGGTGGGGAGAGGAGGAGGTAGAGAGAGTAGACAAGTATAGACACTTATGTTAGAACATCAGATACGATAACAAAGATGGAGACCATATAAAAGAGATGAAAATAAAAGGTAATAGAATAGTAGGACTAGTATGGGGGTTAGGGGAAAGAATATAGAGAAAAGGAGATGGATGTTTGAAAAGTTGGTAAGAAGTGTGGTACTGTATGGAGCGGAGATTTGGGGTTGGAGGGAATGGCAAGAGCTGGAGAAGATACAGGGGAAATACTGGAGGTAGACGTTAGGACTAAAGAAAGAGACACCGGGGTATATAGTGGAAGAAGAGCTAGAAATAGAAAAAATAAGGATACAAACAGGAAGAATTAAAGTAAGGTATGAAGAAAAAATGGGAAGTAGGAAGGAAAATAAAATACTATATGAATGTTGGAAAGAGATCGAGGCACAGAAGGTAAAATATAGGGAAGAAGAAAGAAGAAAATGCTATGAAAGAGTGGGATACGCGAGAGAAGAGATAAAGAGATTAAGAGAGGAGGAAGAAAGATGGAGGAGGAAATAATTGCAAGAGATAAAGATACACAGAAGCAGGAAAGAAGGGCAAAAATAAAGGAAGGAAAATATAATAGAAATACATAAAAATAATAACAGACAGACACCAAGGTACATAACAGAGGAAAAAGGAATGAATGAAATAAGAATGATTGCAAGGTTCAGAATAGGAAATGAAAAAAATGAAAATAAATATTGGATGAGTGATGAGGAGAGATTATGCAGGTTGTGTGGGGATGAATGGGAAAATATAATACATATGAAAGAGGGATGCAGGAAACAAGACAAGAGGAAAAGGAATGGAAGTTACTACTAGGAGAGAAAGGGAAGAAAAACAATGGATGAGGGAAGTGTTGGAGAGGAGGAAAGTGATGGAGGAGAGGAAAAGAAAAATACTGAAAGCTTAGAGAAGAGAGGATGGGAGGTTGAAGGGGAAACAGGAATTAGTTATTCAAAGAGGTGGACTTTAGGATTAGACAATAAAAGACCAGGATATCTAATAATTCAAACAGGAAATAGAGCATTGAAACTGAAGGAAAAGATGGAAAACAGAAAAGAGAATAAAATGCTGTACATATGTTGAGGTGAATGAAGAAAGATGAAAGAAGAGATAGTGAAAAAAAAGACACACATAACCAGGTGCAGGATAGAAGAACGAAGATTAGACAAGGAAGATATAACAACAAATACAACGATTTAATAATGGATGGAATCAAATATGGATAAAAAGAAAATGATTGTTAAGGTTTTTTAGTTAAATTTCGTATTTAGTTTTTAGTTTAAAAGTTTGTGAAAGAACCGAATCACTTTGTTATTTTAAAAGACAAATAAATTTGATTTGATTTGATTTGAGGAGTATTATTGTTCAACACATTATTTTTTGATTGTTATAAACAGTCAAACACTTTTGATTCAATTTGGATGGGTTTTTTTGTGGGTGTATTTATTTTTTTATGTTTTAACTCATCTCAAATAGTAAGCAGTAATTTTTCGTGTCTCAATTATAAAAATTCATAAAAAAATTAATTTGATAATATAGCAATGCAACCCTGAAGCCGGCTTATTAACAATAAACAGCACAAAATTAGCACAAAAATATACCGTATCAAAGATGATCAATTGCTTATGCGAGTATTGACTACGTGCCGTTGGCCGTACCCATTTGTTTTTGTTATTACCTTTTTAAATACACTAGCACAAAATTTTTAATTATCAGAAAGTACGACTTCAATGTTCAGTATCTGAGTGGGATCGAGAATCAGATGGCTGATCCATATCCAGTTTGTTCCAGAAGACTAAAGCCACTACCGTACCGGTTGCAAATCTGCTAACTCCCGGATAACTGTTCTGTTACGCTTGGTGGAGCGAGCTACAACAAAAAGTTGTGGAAAATCCTCAAGAACATCCAGAATATAAGATAGAAGAAGGAAACTTGTTCCAAAACTTACAAAAGGCCTCTATCTCTGTTAGAGGGAGATTCTATACGTCCTGAAAACTGTGCATTCCGACGCATCAGCAAGCCGACTTAATTAAGAAATGCCATAACGACTCGGCCGCCGGACATCTAGGAATAGCCATAACCCTAAATGAAGTTTATCAGCACTATTATTGGTCCGCTATGTTTAGAGACGTAATAAGACATATAAAGAAATGTCATATTTGTTCTAGTTATAAGACCCAATCCATTCAAAAAGAGGCGAAATGCATTTTTCTCCTAATAATGGACTCTGGGACACCATTAGTTTGGACTTACTCGGTCCATTGCTTCGATCTTTTAGAAGAAATACGTAGGTTTTTGTTTTTCAGGATCGATTTACAAAATGGGTTTAAATCATGCCAGTTAGGAAGGTCAACGCTGACACCGTCACATCTTTTTCTGTTTTGGCGTACCTAAGGCGGTGATTTTAGGCAATAGTACTCTATATGTCAGCTGAATATTGCTACTACAACTAAGAGTCAAGCACCGGTTGATTCCACCACATTCGCACCAAAACAATCCAGTTGAAAAGACAAACAAAGTGATAGACACCATGGTTTTGCAATACTTACCAAGAAAATCGAAAATTGTGTGACGTACATTTGCCGGAAGTAATGTTTGCTATTAACTCGGTGAAATGTACGTCCACGGGATTCAACCCGGTTGTTCGAATTTTGAACAAAAATTGAACGCCCTAAAAGCTCACCACTCTAAAATTGACAAACCAAGTTTCCTACAAATACTACATTGAAGAGTCATGAAACTGAAATGAACCAACTCACAATGATAATTGATTTAGCTTGACATCACCTGTCCAAAACAGTTGACCATCAACCTTGAATAGGAGAACTAGTTTATAGAAAGAACAACTTTCTTTCCAATAGTGCCAAATTGGCCTCCAAGTTTTTAGGCAATACCGAATCAAGGAAATTCTATCCTCCATTTTCGTCACGTTGAAAGATCCCACAAAGCATAAAATAGTGTGGGGAGTACACGTATAGGAATTAAAACCCTTGGGGCATAATGTTTTTAAAAAAGCGGAGGTGTGTAATGTTAGTAAATACGATGATGTTTATACGATAGTAAAGATATCGTCGTGTTATAGAGATTAGCCTCATCTTTAACGTTTCTACCACTGTCTCTCCCACACCTATGCATTTCTCCCCTCCCTGTTTCAAATCCATGAAACGGTGATAACTGATAACAAATAAGTATACAAATTTAGAAGAAATATTAGACCAATTTAAAAATTAAAAAATTGATCTGAATAAGATAGTAATCATAACAAAGAATGAAAGAGGTGTAAGAAAATTACGAGATGGAGTGTTATGGATGCATAGAAGAATTTGAAATAGTGGGACTAGTAAACACTTTGTTTAAAAAATATATTAGAAACAATAAAAGGAAATACAGTAATAGAAAAGTTCAGTTGTGGAAAAAATGAAAAGAAATTTTTTGTAGAAGGATGAGAGTTAAAAATGTAGAATATGTAGAAAAAGTGATAGAACATGTAACATATTATAGAAAAAAGTCGAGACCTAAGGAAAAAAGAAAGAATGGAAAGTGATATTAATAAAAATAAAAAAAGAGGCAAATTAATAAAGGAAGTAAATGTAAGTTAAGAAAGAACGTGTTCTAGTCTTACTCTAGGATTAGACTAGGATACGTTTGTTTGTACATATTAACTAAAATTTAAAAGAGTAATAATAATAAACCACATAGTGAAGAGAGAAAGTTGATTAACTGATTGAATAATTTTGAATTTGCAAACAAATATACTTTGACAATATTTTGCCAAATCAGTTATGCTTGACATAACCCTACTCAAAATCTAAACAAGAACAGTTACTGAGCATTATGCTTAGTTTTTATTGCCAGTGTCTTACACTAGTCATGCATGGAGACTCCAACTCAACCAGAACAGGCTAAAAAAACTCAATAATAAAGAGAGATCATTATAATATAAAAAATTAATAGAAAAAATACAAAAAATTTTTAAAAAATACAAAGGACTTCGACTCCAACAGAATGTAAAATAACTAAGCAGATTTCATTTTAAGAAAAGAAATTGGTTCAACCATATGAATGCAAAGATTGTGTATATACAGGGTGTTAACAAACATTGTATTTTATTTAATACCTTAGGTAACAATTTAAAAATAGATTGTTACGCCTGAAAACTGAAAAAAAACAACACGACGCAACAAAGTGCCAAATTAACTAATTGTAGAGAGGTGGGTCTAGGGAAATGTCTCTCATTTACCTTTATAGATGACTAAAGGTCCTTATCACAAGTCAATTTTGGGGTTTTGTTAAGCGCCACCCAAATATAAAAATATAATGGCGGTACCACTCGCTTTTACTCGTAAACCCAAATTATACCAAAGTTATTTTAGGAACTATTTACAGATCCACGAAGTTCATGATTAAAATGAGAATGTGGGTTTTGTTTAAAACAAAATAATTAAATTTGGAAATTCACAAACCCCATCTTAGTTCGTTCATTTTGGGACAATATAACATTACCAAACAAGAACAAAATGAAATACGCAAGGACGTTTTCTAACTTAATTAAGTATTCGAAACTACTAGTTTTCAGGAATAAACAATCAGATCAGATTGGTTTTCTTCTGATTCTCTGTATTGAAGTATACAATAAAACTTCCCAAAGTTTATGTCGTTGTTACACTAAACTTCTTTAAACAAGAACATTTTTATTACGCTGATTACTCGTTCAATGCTTCACGATATGCATTGCTATATTTAGTTCACAGTTTTAAGAGATATTGATGAATAATTCGCTAGCGAGTGTTCCGACCCATTATTTAAAACGAAGGAAAAATCTCTTTAGTTTCGCGAACTGGATTGTTCCTTATCTTTATCATCAACGTAAGTTTAACACACGCATACAAATCACGATTCGCGCACTTTTATTACCTGGCGGTTGTATAATTTTAACAACATTATTCCACTAAGTTTTCCACATGCTTTTACCGCATATAGTCTCAATATCGACAGACTTAAAAACACTAAAATACAAACTGGAAAAGTGCGTCCCCCTTTCTAAATTTTTCTTACATACACAAAGACCTTACAAAAATACGTTCATAGTTCTCAGAAGAATAAACAATCTGCAAATTCAAAATTTTAACCGTGGCTTGTAATCAGTGTACTGATCATTTTAGTCATAACAAATATCCAATTTACTTTATAAAAGCAATAACATTCAAGCTCTTTTCTTGAAACAAACAAAAAGTTTATTAATTCAACAAAACCAAAACGGCGACATATGGGATTTGTTTCTACATAACCTCTAATAAAAACTATTTAGATAAACATTTTTTTAAAGGTTAAATGTGAGAAAACCATAATAAAGCATTTCCCGACACTACGTCTGATTTAAAAAATATCAATATTGCAGCAAAAGAAAATCTGAAAAACATACTTGCGTTATTAACACGAAATAATAAATATAATTAAAATTACAACTTGCTTAAAACGAAAACTTCCATAAGACAAAAATCATTTACTCGTAAAAAAAAATTAATTTTCGCTAAACAGAAGTGACAAGATGACCTATTTTACACAAGTTTATAAGTTTCAAACCCGTACACTTTTTGTTTGTATATGGAACACTGGGTATTTTTTGTAATTTTTGAAATTCTACGTATTTATAGAACTCTTTCTTTTTCCTTTTTAAAACAAATATTTCCAAAACTAGGAAAATGGGAGAATTTGAGTTGGAGGGAGGGGGGCACCTGGAAGGCTTGGGCTCATGTAGTAAAATTTTTTTTTTACACAAGTTATATTTCTACTTCGGATAGATAAAAGAGTACATATTTATCACCTAATAGTATAAACAAACTGAACAAACATACATAACTGCAGTAGTTACGTCACTTGTAAGGTTATCAAATAGCAGAAATGCCAGGAATTATTTTGTAAATACATTAAAATTTACATAATTCGAGAAATTAAAACTAACCAAATAAAGGAAATTTAAAGTTGAACAAATCGGTAAAAAAAGCCAACGAAAAGAAGAAAGAGGAATTGAATTGTATGTTTAAAACATATAAGAAATTGGCTTGAGCAGCAAAAGAAACAAAAGAAGAATCCGCGAATTATTTATTGAGATTTTAAAGGTAAAAAGATTAAAAGACTACAAACCCCATATATTTTTATTTCTCCAAGCATTATTATTGCATTGTTAATCAATTTTTACATAATTATTTATAATTCGACGTTGTTAACATGATTAACTTAATAGATATCTTAAACAGAGTTTGTATTACTTTCTTTGCTGTAGCTACCCGGAGCAATTAAAATAGTGTACATTGCGCTCGAGCAGGGATTTGAACAGGGATCAAGCATAGGCTCGAACAGGGAGGCTTGAGCTCATGTAGTAGAAATTTTTTTTTACATAAGTTATATTTCTACTTCAGCATTGATGTGCGTGGGAAATGCGGGGTTCGGAGAGGGAGGATCCATCAGGGGAATTGTGATTATGTAATACAAATTTTTTTTTACATAAGCGGTGTTTTAATATATAATTGGAATCAGAATTGAATTTTGGAAGAGATTAATAGGGGGGTTCAAGGAGGGGGTTCACCAGCGGGGCTTGTTTGTATGTAGTGGAAAATCCTTTTTATTATCAGGGCTTTCAACTAGTTACTTTTCTAAGAATTATGGTACAATAAATATTTACATTACATATAATTTTGTTTTAAAAATTAAATATTGTTAAGAAAAAAATTGTAGTAAGGTTTTCTCATCGCACTAAAATAATTATTTAAATTAATCAAAAAAATACAAAATATTTTACCTAAAAATAAATAAACCAAGTCAAATTCTGTTGACATTCTGTATATTATCAAAAATTTCAGAGGCAGAGACTTACAAATATTTTTGAGTCTTCATAAAATTACGTGATTTAATTTACTGTCAAAATATTAAAGAACATTACTTTTCATAAGTAAAATGTGTGTCTTGCGACATCTCGTGTAAACATTGACACGTGTGAATAGTATAAACTAAGAAAAATTCCAACAGTTAACTGTAACGACATGTGTGTGTTAAAGTGCAAAGCGCTATCTAAGCAATAGCTTTAATGCTTAAAACACACGTTGTCGATAAAGCCAAGTATAACTTGTACAGAAGCACACACGCAACGAAGGAACACCTGATGCAGCATTTCGCTCTTATTGTGAGCTCATCAGAGGTTTATACTTAAGTGCGGTATACGACTGTACAAGACGGCGGTTGGTCTTTTAAGCTTTTAACACACACATGTCGATAAAGTTAACTGTTGGCATTTTTCTTAGTTTATTATTTTTTAGGTACAGTCAGATTAAAAAGATTATTATCTTTAAATAAATGTTATTTAAATTTTCAAATTAACATTTTTTAAAGAAATTCTTAAATTGTCAACAATTATTTCTGTTTGACGATATTTTTTACCCAATAAAGGTTAGAAATTATAGCTACCGGCTAATTGCATTTTATAACACAAATAAATTTGGTCTTTAAAGTACCTTTAACTAACTTTTATGCAAAAGCTCATTTGCATTTTTAATTCTAGATAAGATTCACAAAAGGCATATAACGTGTCAATATAAGCCAATAAGCAACCCCTCAGTTCCTTTACTCCATAGTCCTCCATAAAGCAAGCCAGTTTTCAATTTATTTACCCTTAAATTTCCTTTTTGTCTCGGCGAGAATACGGTGTAAGATTGGCCAAGCAAATTGCTCCCCGAAGTCGCGTCAAACTTAAATGTCATATGTGGGGAATGAACTACGCTATTTTCGCGAAAATTTTCTAAACCTTCTTCGTCAGAAATACATCATTTAAGAGAAAAGTGCGAGAAAGACAAACAGAGCGGATAGATATCTATCAAAAAGAAAAGAAGACTGGTTTATGTTTGTTGAAGATATGTGTTAGGATTTAGACGCGGTATTTTTCGTTTTATGGATTTAGAGGGTTTTATTGTTAAATCGGTGGCGTGTTAGTCACAACTCAAGGGGAAGAATAAAATTTTCAATACTAACTAATAGAGGAGTAAAGCTTTTTATGAACCGAATGTTTGGATTAGAGAGTCTGAAGAGTTCAACAAGAAGGACGAGAACCAAAAGCTTTCTATACTTAGACATGTTAATCTGTTTCTTACATAATGAGTAATTGAAAATTCTAAAGAGTAAAAATCTTGTAATAATTGAAACGTTTCAAATAACTGCGAAATGAACGGAATTTTCTCAAAGTTGAAGGTTACTATGAATACTTGAGCGTTTTCAATAAATAACAAGTGCTGTCATCTGACATTTAAGTGTTGACAATAAGTTCAAACTGAAAAACACATCGTTGAATTCAATAGACGGTTAAGTTTTTAGCGGAATCACAGCGCGGTCTTGTAAGGGGTTGGAAATGTTGTGGTGATGAGTGAGAAAAACTCTTATCTTGTAACGTCAACACGAGATGTAATAACATGCATATTCTAGCGATGCGTACTTTAGTTCTAAAGGTTATTCTGCGAAACAAAAGGGTTAAAACGAAACAAAAGAGCTTTTAAGCAGGGATTAGGATGAAGTGTCGCAGCTTGGATTAAAAGAGGATAGATTTCTTTTCTTAGGAAGTCTTATAAGATTAAGGAAAAAATTACTAAACGTTTATGAATTTTTTTTGCAGAATAACATAAGTGTAGTTTTTTTATGTCAAATACTACATTAAATTAACACGTCAATTTTTAGTGGTTTTTCTATGAATACACTTTTTTTAGCAACACTCTTGACTATTATTTTTTTTCCTTTAGACTTTAGAGCGTCGAGCACCTTAATTATTAAAATGTTGTTTGCATTTATCTTACTGTTACATTTTTTTTGCTTGACTTATTTTATTTATACAAAATTTGAAAATTTGATAGTATACTAACAAAGGCCGGGGGCATTTCCGTTAAAATATTTTCAAGATGGTGGCGTTTTCGGTTATACCGGAAGTAGGTGTCAACTTGCTTATTTTAAATAGAACACCCTATATATTATTCTATTTTTGCATTTTGCACAATATTCTAGACACATTTTGTGTATAATGTCCTATACCTTAATCTAACTGTTTTGAACTTATTTTAAAGTTTCAGTCAAAAATGACGTTTTCAGGCCTAAACAAAATTATAAAATTTTCCTATACTAATGCCTTTATTATTTAATTGGAATGGGTTTCCTTGTAGCAGGGGACCTATTTTAGTAGATTATGTCGATATTTTGATAATAAAATAATACACCTATTTAATAAGTTAATAAATCAAATATTTTAAATTATTTAAAAAAGGTTAACTTACCTTTTAAATTTTCTTGATAAAATGAAATGCCACGATGCCATCGTTTCTTACTGCAGCATAAACATTAAATTGCCAAGATTCTTGAAAATTTTGCTCTCTAATAACGTGGACATTTAATTCACTCCAATAATGGGAATTTCGCCGATTAAAAATGCCGTTTTTTGTAAATTTGGCTTCGTTTGTCCAAATTCGTTTTCTTGGGACCAGGTTAAAATAAATTCGCTGAAATCCAATCTTCTTAAAAAATCAGTCTCTTTCAGATGGTGAACCATGGAAAATGCATACGGATGAAATTTATGTTTGCGTAATATTCTTTGAACTGACGATTTACTTAATCCAGATTCCAATGAAGCTTGTCTTACAGACATTGTTGGATGTGCAGTAAAATATCCCAAAACAGCGATTTCAACATTTTCATCATTAACGACAGGTGTATTTCTCTGTACATTGTGTTTAACGGATCCAAAGTTTTTGAAGTTTTCTATTATTTGTTTAAGAGCTTTTGGTGTTGGTTTCTGTTTTTGCGGGTATCTTGCTGCAAATGTAACACATGTTCTTGATATAACTTTATCACATTGTCCATAAATAATAAATAAATTTAAGTAATCTTCGTTTGTATAATTTAAGCGTCCCTGCATGATTATTGAAAATTTTTAACAGTTTGACATATCCTTGACAGATGATTGTTTTCTAACGCCATCATGGCCAACTAGCAATAACCATTCATATTAAAAGAAATACAATAGCATTTGTGCAACAAAAAAAAAGTTAAATTGCCAATACTTCGAAAACCATGAATTTTTTGAATAGATAACCTTGTACAAAGTCTACCTTATTTTTGATGCTAAATAAGATAAAATTATAAAAACAGAGTAATTGCATTTAAAAAAATGACTTTTGACGTGTTTTTGAATTTAATTTTAATCATTTTTTTTGATCACCCTGTATTAATTTGTTACCAAAATATTGACATAGTCCACTAAAATAGGTCCCCTGCTACTAGGAAACCCATTCTAATTAAATAATAAAGGCATTAGTATAGAAAAATTTAATAATTTTGTTTAGGCCTGAAAACGTCATTTTTGACATAGAATTCAAAATAAGTTCAAAACAGTTAGACTTAGGTATAAAAGATTATACACAAAATGTGTCTAGAATTTTGTGCAAAATCCAAAATGAAATAATATATAGGGTGTTCCATTTAAAATAAGCAAGTTGACACCTACTTCCGGTATAACCGGAAGTGCCACAATTTTGAAAATATTTTAACTAAACTACCCCTGTCGATGTTAGTATACTACCAAATTTTCAAATTTTTCCCATCTACAGTTTTGCTATAATCTATCGATGGCGTTCCCAGTGGGACACCCTGTATTTAATTTTAAAATTGGTGGAATACATACCTATATCTGGCATATTATATTTTTACTACGCTTTATATAAAAGTAGATAGAGAGTTATGCGACCGTTTCCAAACACGAAATTTTATTTTTTTTATTTACTTTTCTAACAAATTAAAATTGGTGCGTTATAGGAAGCAAAAAAAATTTCATTTGGAGGTCTGGTCCATCCATATCTAAACATGATTTCAGGAACACCACTACTTAAAGTATAATAAAACTATGTACAGGGTGTAGCACCAAAACTCCCTCAGACCATAACTCATTTACCATAAAAGTTATCAAAAAAAGTCTAGGAGCAAAATTGTTCGAAATTATCGTCGCCATGTCCCTAAAATATTTTTGGTCACCAGTTTTTTAAATTGAACACCCTATATTTTATTGCAGATTTGGAAAGCACTCAAATAGTACTTCTTTTTTATGTAATAAGTTATACCACTAACTTTAGCGGTTTTGCTATTATAACCGCATTTCCGAAAAATTTCACCATTTTTGGGAATTTTTTGACAGAAACTAAATCGCGTCGGCGGGTAAGTTTTGTATTGAGGACAGGCAAAGGCCTGGTCTACTTTACGTATTTTTTTCGGGTACTTTATGGAAAAGGAAAAATTTTGATTACTATTTGCAAATTGTGATTTTTTTCAAAAATTTTAAATTGCACCCCACTAAAAAAATTACAGCTTTGGATAGCCAAAACATTAAATTTTCTATTGGTACAAAAAAACCCATTCGCTAAATAAAATTTTACAAAAAAATCAGGAAAAAGATGCGCAGATGTCAAAATACCAAAAAAGTCACCAGCTGTTTTTTTTTCTGATAAAAGTTGCTCAAATGCTCCCAACTTAAAAAGAAATGGTTGAGATGGTTTTTATTTTTAGAAATTATTACAAGATATCCTGGCAGAGCACATTCCCATCTACGGGCCTTTCAAAGAATCTTAAATAAGTTTACAAATACTCAAGTAAAAAAATACAACTTAACTTAACTAAATGTTTAAAGGAATGGAACACTAAACTGCAGCGTATATTTAACAAACTGAAAACACTAAAAACTGCACTAAAAAACCTTACTCGGACACGTGTTTCCATAGCTAAGCTATATCGATATCAATATCGCTGATGATGATAGCTTACCTATTGAAGCACGTGTCCGAGTAAACTTTTTTGGTGCAGTTTTTGGTTTTTTCTGTTTGTTAAACTAAATGTTTCAAATGGTGACGGTCCCTTTAAAGGCATAACCGCACCCTCGACTTGCAGCCCTTAAACACCTCCCTGAGGACTTCTGGTGATGCACTACGGAAAACTGCGCCAATCCTCTCCCGCATATCCTCGGCAGTAGTTGGTGCCGTATTGTAGACGTCATTCTTGATGTAGTCTCACAGGAAGAAGTTAAGGGGAGTTAGGTCTGGTGGTCTTGGCAGCCACCTTACTAAACCCCCACGACTAATCCACAAATCCGCAAACCTTTCATCAAGATATTTTCAAACAGCACGGCTAGAATGTGCAGGAGCTTTGTCCTGTTGGAAAACCATCTGTCGTCGAGTGGCTAAAAGGACATCTTCAAAAGTTCAATCAAATCGTCACAAAGGACTCTTAAATAACTGTTGCCGTTCAAGTGCCCCTTAAAGAAGTACGGGCCGGAAGGTTCACCCCGCAAAGTGACCATCTTTGCTGGTGGTTTTCAATTTTCATGGCGTGCGGGTTGTCATCGGCATAATAACGACAGTTGGCGATTAAAGAAACAATTCTTCTTGATGGATTTTGTTGGTAACTCTTATGCAGAAGTCCTGCCTGAGTTGAAAGTTTAGAGGTTGTAAATCCTGGTGCAGCTAAATCTTGAACTGATGGAACTTGTACGTCTGAAAAATACGATGCACAGAACGCATTGAAATGTCAGTATTCCTATTAATTTTACGCACACTGGTTTGAGAATTTTCCACAACTGCCGCCAGAACTTACAATGCATTGTCTTCTGTCAAAACTAGTTTTATTCCCCTTGTTCGTTTAATACTTCCAGTAGTTGCATATCAATTCAACATTATTTAAAAACCCCTTGGATTGAGATGTGCTCTGCCATGATATCTCTGTCAATTTTTGTAACATTTTCCAAAAATAAAAACCATGTCACCATTTCTTCTTGAGTTGGAAGTATTTTAGCAACGTTTCATCAGAAAACGAACAAAACGTGTCTTCAGTTGAGTCTTAGTTTGACTTTTTAAATATTTTGACAACTGCCCATCTTTTATCATGGCACACTTGTAGGTATTTGGGAAAGAGCGTTTGTTGACAAATCGGGTTTTTTTGTAAACTTTTTTCAGGGAATGTGATTTTTTGTAGTACCAATGGAAAATTTAAGGTTTCGGCTATCCAACTCTGTAATTTTTTAAGGGAGGTGCTATTTAAAATTTTTAAGAGAAATGACAATATGCGAATGCCAATCAAAATTTTTTTTTCTATAAAGTACCAAAAAAAATACGTGAAGGTAGAACAGGCCTCCGTCTGTCTTTCAATACAAAACTTACCCGTCGGCGCAATTTAGTTTCTGTCAAAAAAAATTTCCACAAAATGGTCAAATTTTTTGGAAAAGCGGTTATAACAGCGAAACCGCTTAAATTTAGGGGTATAACTTACATAAAAAATAAAGTACTCTTTGAATGCTTTTCAAATCTGCAATAAAATATATGGTGTTCCGTTTAAAAAACATACGTTTGATATGCCACTGGATTACGTCACGTCACTGGTGACCAAAAATATTTTAGAGACATGGCGATAATAATTGCAAACAATTTTGCTCCTAGACTTTTTTTGATAACTTTTATGGTAAAGGAGCTATGGTCCAAAGGAGTTTAGGTGCTACACTCTGTATACAGAGATGTGACGGAGTTTGATATGATTTTGGATGTAACAAGTCACTAACTTACAAACTTTTCTATTAGTAGAATATTTTCAAAATTTTACAATTTTTAAATAAAGTACAATAATTATACTAAACTTTGTTTAAACAAATTTTTTTAAATTTACATATTAACCAAAGTGGCATTTAATTTAACCATATTTAAGAATAATATTTACACAAAATGTATGTATTATGTTTTATTTTTAGCGAAAAAATTTTTCGTTGCACACTTTCTATACGCTTTTACACGTTTATTGGTATTGGCACATGCGTAAATTTTTTATTTAAGAAGTAGCCTTGTACAATTTTTTCGGTTGTTTATCTGCAAGTTTCGTTTGTTTATTTTCTCAGTGCCCAATAAAAATATTATGGGTAGATAATAAATAAATGATCCATTCATGATTGCAGCAATTCAAGAAATATAAGAGAAAATGAGAGCTAGAAAAAATATATGAAGAAGTATTGAAGCAAAAGAAAATCTTAAGAAAATGAATAAGCCACTACAGAAAAAAAATTTTCTTGGGTTTCAATGCTTTCGTTTACCGGAAAGTCTTCCTGTTAGTCTTTACTTTGGTTGTTTGAATGAATTTTTTTTGCATTTTTATTATACCCAGTGTGTGTTTTTAGTGCATTTTAGATAGTGTTTAGGTTACTTTCTAAGATATTCTCTATTTCCACCTCGGTATACAGAGTGGTGCTTTTTCAGAGAAATTCTTAATTGATATTTTATAACGTTACTTTAGTGTCTTTTTTGTTAACATTTTTTGAAATTGATATTTAATTTTTGGGGTAAAATTGATGATAAAATAATATTACACATCCAAAAGGCACTGTTACTGTTTGCACTATTGTATGTTTAGACATTTTGTGGTTTTAAGTTTAATATTAACACGTAACCGATAATTGATTTTAGGTTTCTCTTTTTCAGCTGTTGTCTAGCTGCTTCTCCAGATTCTTCAATCATCAAAACTCGTTTTTGATGGTAACAGAAACATATATCATTTAAACTATATTATTAGCACATTCACACTTTGATATTTATCTTTCTGGGTATTCTTTACATGATCCATATAGCAAAATTCGTTGTTCTCTGATTTTGTTTTATTCGTCGTAATCAATTCTTGCGAAACCTGTGATGGAGTTTTTGAATATTGAAGTTATTTATGTGTACAACGAAATTAGGTCGATGCTTAACCTATCAGCGAGTTTTTCTACCGCAAAGATACAGATATTAAAGCAAATATCAGTGATCAAAAGTGGAATCTATGGGCTAAGAGTGGTTTCAGTTTTTGAACTCTGCGCCGGAATTTGCAGAGTGTAACATTTATTTGAAAAAATTCGATCAGCGGCACTAATGCTTCTTTTAACTGGTTTGCAAAAAAAAATAATAGATGTTTGATATTTAAGATTTGTTAGGTATTTGAGATGAAAAAAAAATATACAAAACTAATTAATTAAAAGACTTTTTAAGATTAGCCATAGTTGAGATATAAAAAAAAAATATGTTTAAATATTGTGCCTATAATACTACTGTGTACTTTCATCTGGATCCTTTTTAATTGAAGGTTGGAAACCATCATGGCCATTTGCACTAAACAATGAGTATTTTCACTATTTTTCCCAAATATTCCAGTTTTTCTATAATTTTATTTTTCTCTCTTCTCTACATTTTACTTCTCTCTTTGTCTATAATAGTCGCAGGATTTTCCTACAACACCAAAGTTTAAAAGCAGCAAGTTTATGGAGATGTACTTGCTTTAATGTCCAAGCTTCCAAATCATATGGGAGAATAAAAAACACGTAACACCGTATAATTCTTAAACGCAATTCCATGTATATGTCACGCCAGTATAATAATTTTCTACGTCAATTGGGTGATCTATTTTGCATTGTTTTGATTTAAACTTGATGTTATCCATATTTCTAGATACTTTTATACATTCACTCTTTCTGTGTCTTTTTAATTGGATCTTGATTTTAAGCCTATACTCAGTTAGTTTGTATTGAAGCTTTGCATTATACAGGATTTTAATTAAGTACTTGTATAAACTTTAAAAGTTTATATGAACATAGGTTCGCAACGGCTTGGTTTTTGAGATACAGGACGTCCAAAAAGTTTATTTTTATTTGGTAATTTTCAGAAATTATTGTAAATATTATTAACCAGTTTAGTCTTAGTCTTGTAAATAATCTAAGTTTCTTACCTGATAATACAATCAATAAAGGTAAGTATTCATCCAAAATTCAATTTAAAATAAAAATGGTCTTTGGAACCCCTTCAGTGTAGAAGTAGGAAAACGACTTCATAAGGCGAAACGTCGGCAAGTACATCTTTTTGAGTTGTTTGTTTTCTTACCTCCACACTGAAGGGGTCCCAAAATACTATTTTTATTTTAAACAATCAATAAAGATACACTTTTTCGCTTATTTTTTAAAAACTCAAACCCGTTTTTATCCAAAACAGCTGCTTTTAGAGAAAAATACTAAAAGTACCTTTTGTATGTAAAATTGAATGTATAATAGGTTTGCCGATGATATACAATATGACACAAAAAAGTTATGGTTAATTATATTCAGAATAAGACTGTATGTGGCGCCTTCTATGATTAAACGATAAACTAAGTTAATATTTGAGTCTCCCGTCTTCAATATTTTCATTATTCTAAGTTTTGTCTAATTGCCATGTTACTTAACAAAAATAAAACAAAAACCAAATAAAATAGTTTTTTGAACACCCTGTATTTTAGAAACAAAGCCGTTGTAGACTCATGTTTATATAAACCTTTTATCCTAAAATTAGTCAAAATGCATCTTTTAAAGTTTGCAAAAGTACTTAATTAACACCCTGTATATTGTAGGTTCTTTATATTGTTTTTATTATTACTGCACCATTTCCAAGGCACTAATTGTTTATAATCTCTCCATTTATAGATACGTACCTTCTTTATAGTATAATAAAGTTTTTTGAATTAATTGCTCGCCATGGATGTTAAAAAATAGGGAAGACAACACCCACCCTGCTAGATCTCTCTTTGGATTCTGATAATCTTAGCAAATTAGTCGTGTACTTTAACTTTGGTCGTCTAATTTCCAAAAGACACTTAAACATAAAATTTAAACACGAAAGTGGTTTGTCCAAGGCTTTACCTTACCTACTTGAAATCTACAAAGCAGATAATAATAATAATAACGACTTTATTGTTACACTGCGTTACAAACTCTACATTTTTTTTACTATAAAGGCAAATAAAAACGAATTTATTGTAAAGCAGATGTGTAACTACTTTGCTAAGTACGGTACTCAGCAGGTTCTGTGTACAACTCTAACATCGGAGCTCAAAACAGTCTTATAAACTTTGACATAGTTTTGGTGTTTCTTGAGGTTGTGACGTCAATTTTCTCAAGTGACATGAGAGCTTTTTAAAGTTTGTCTTACCGAAAGCAACATCGTTTGAAAAGGAGAGTTTTTTTTAACTACCTAAAAACTACTTTTGAGGCAAACAAGTACACTAAGAAAGAGATCAAAAGATCAATGAAGCCATAAAGATCGGGAGCGCTGGGCTTTGCTTTCGCATATATATTTTATACATATTCCAGATATCACAGATAGCGTAGGAAGAATTCTAAAAAGTATAGCTTCAATCCAAGCAAAAGATTTGCAAACCATCAGATCAACAAAGGACAAACGAGATGATCATCACAAGAAAACTTCAAATTAGTAGCAACTGTTAAGATTGGTTAAAAAACCATTGAGTTTGATAAACATCCAGAATCAAAAAGGAAAAAACTTTTAGGTTTAACCAAATCTAGAATTCTCAAGAACACTCTAACGACGCCTCTCTAAGATACAGGCTGCAGAGCAAAAATCATCAGTCTACATACAAAATCAGAGATGGAAGGACCTTTAAAGAAACTAACAATTTGTGTTAGCGAAACTTCTTGTTCTTTTTGATTTAGGACAATGTCCTGTTATCTTTCCACCTTTATACCTGTAATGTGGATAAACAGCTTTTTTTTCACCTTTTTGGTAGTTTTCTTGGTTTATGCTTGTTGTTTTTAATTTTGACCATTTCGTTAATCTTTCTGGTGCCATTCGATCCACATGGTCTTTCCATTTCCGCCGTTTTGACCTCGTCTATTTTACTATATTCTAGGTTCTACAGTCTTCTCTAATTATTTCATTTCTTATTTGATCTTGTAGGATTACTCTTTTATTACTCTAAGTGTTTTCTCCTGCTTCTGCTAGTGTTTTCGTTGCATAAGTTAATGTTAGTTTTACGCAGGTTTTGTAGATCCTTACTTTACTATCTATTCTTATATATTTATTTTTTCACATGATATCTTTTAGGTAACCTCATCTGATAGGTTCTATTGTTACAACCATTGACTTTGTTTTTTCTGGGGATATCACATGTTAAAATGTTTTGATATTATGTTAAATCTATATAGCAATCGTTGTAGATCATCTTCGATTTTGGCCATTAAAACGGCATCGTCAGCGTAACAAATTATTTTGGCATGTTGGTTTCCAATTTTATATTCGCTGTTTACTTATTTCACTTTATCTATTATTTCGTTCATTATAACATTAAATAGTATTGGGCTTAAACTATCGCCTTGTCTAATACCTGTTGATACTGGAACTGTGTCTGTTAAGCCAGTAGTTATTTTTATTATTGTTAGATTATTCTGGTTATGTTCCCTTATAATTTTAATTATTTTGGTGTTCACGTGATATTTTTGTAATACACTGATAACATCCTTAAGGCGTACTTTATCAAATGCCTGTTTTAGGCCAACAAAGCATAGGAACAACGGTTTGTCAAATTCAATAGCTTTTTCAATGAGCTGTTGGAATATAAAAATTTCAACAACCGTTAATCAATTTTTTCTAAAGCCTTGTTGTTCTTCGCATATTGTAATATGACTACCAATTTTTTCTGACAGGATTTTAGTGAATATTTTTAACACGGAGTTTAGAAGTGTAATTCCCCCATAATTTATTGGGTTTTTCTTGCATCCATTTTTGAAAATGGTTATAGTTATCCTGGTTTTCCATTCAGTCGGTATGCTTTTATCTCTAATGATCTTTTGATATAATGTGGATATTTCTTTTTTAATTTCTGTACTTTAATATTTAATCAGCTCATTGCTGATGTCGTCATTACCCTGTGCTTTTTTATTTTTTTGGCGCTTTTATAGCTTTTCTCACTTCTTCCATTGTTATTTTCATATCTTCGTTACCTTCCAATTTTGGCAGTTTGTCTTTATCCATTGGTTTTTGACTAGCTAGTAAATTTTTAAAGAAACGTTAGAGAGAAATCCGAATCTCTATTAGTTTGCTATCGAAGGTCTTTTATATTGATGTCGTAATTTATGACAAGACATCTCTGAACCAAAACATTTAACCCAAACAAGATCTCTCTCGTGGTCATGTCGTTTGTGAAGCCAAATTACGTAATGCTTATCTTTTTTTCTAGGATGTATTATTATCGAAAACACTGGGTAAGGTTTTGTTGCTCGAGATTTTTTGTCAATCCCCACAAAGGTTGATTGTAGCCACTGTTCGAGGTAATGCTTGTTTAATTAAATTAAAAAAATTCTACCAATGCAGTTCTTATTAATTCCATAGGTACCTGGTCCTGCGACTGTCCCATTTTTTATATTTTTTATGGCAATGAATAAATATCTATTAACTCTATTTCATTAAACACATTCTTCTGATCGTTTTTAAAATATTCGAAGTTTATTGTTTTATTTTTTTATGCAAGTTAAAACTATCATACTTCTCTCATTCCTTGGCATTTTTCTAAGAGCCATTTTTTATTCGATTCTTTCTCATGTTTCTATTAATTTTTGTATACGTTTCGTTGTTTTTTGTTTCTTATTTCTTTCTTTTCTATAAGTTCGAGTATTTCTGTTGTGATTTACGGTCTTTCCTCTTTTCTAAACAGCTATAGTTTTTTGGCAACGCACAGTGGGCCAGAAATTGAAAAAGGTGATCAAAATTAAACATTTTGTTTAAAATACTCAAATACAACTTTTTAAACTAATTTGATTCTTCTGATTACGAAAATTGATGTTATAGGATCGAAATCCTAACAGAAAGTCCTAAATTCAAGATGTCGCGTTTTTGGGTATAACGATTAAGTCATTTTCTTCTTAAAGTAATAAAATAATGGTGCTATAAAGCCACTTAATGTAATGAAAGAGAGTAAGAAATAAACAACTGATATAAACTAATTCTTCAATTAAGAAGTAAATATGGCAACAACTGACTAAATATGCAAATTCAATATTCTATGCTATAATATAAATTTAGTGATTTCAAATTTAGAAAAAAAGTTTTGAAATAACCAACACTCGCATACTAAAACTAAAAAAAATATTTTTATTAATTTTAACATTTAATAAAAGCAAAATTAGTTTTTCGGTATTAAGCAACTACATGAAACATGAAACATTGTAACTCAGCGATAGCTCTTCAAACAGTGTTATGGGCGCTGGCGCTGCTTTCCCTGCTTTCGTCTACATTTGAAGTCGATGTACATTCACGTGGTTCAAGAAGATGGAGGACGGAAGGAGATAAACTGGTTATTTTTTTCTTTAAAATCGTCGCAAAGAAGAAATTAGTGGATCTGAGGAAATAAGTAGCTCTCGGATCGTGTCTTCGTTCGTTTCCTTTCTAGAGCACTTTCTCGAAAAATGTTCCCAGAACGACTTCAAGTTCTTACTTTGAGACTCGCGTGCTTCCTCTAACATCACTCCTATTGGCAACAAGGCGGAGAATATCAACACTGGACCATGAATCAGTATTTTATGTACCGATGCAGGCATGTTCAACCAATTGTAGTGCGCTACAAATAGACAAGCTGTTTCTAGGGCATATTCCTTAAAAACTGTGGGGTTCACCTTGTAACCCAATGAAAGTGCTCTAAAAATGACAGAAAAGCGCTCAATGATGACTTAATGTACTGCCGTTATCCTTGCTGCCAAAGATGGGTCTTGGAAAAATCTGCGAGCAGTATTACCATCATTGGTGGTCCCACTCTCTCCTTGTTTTGGCATATTTACTAGTAATCCCATTTCTTCCCTCAAACAGGTCTGGATAGAGACTTATCTTTCCTTTACGTTTTCCTGATTTTCTTTTTTTTATTTGCCATTTTTTTATTTTCAGTCTGTAGGATAAATGAAGGACACATTTCAGGAAACGGATCTAAGCGTTCAAAGTTGACAACCTAAAGTTTAAACCTTTCTCGTCATCTTTAAAACGATCAATATCGTTCATCTGCATTATTAAGAATTTGCAGACGTAGCATTTCTGTGCTGAGGATGTTTCAGTTAACATGCCTTTCTATCAATCATGGTTAACTGCAGATTTTGCGAAACCGAAACTTCTTTGCCCTTGACTACCACCTTTGATGGGGTCAGGTTGTTGATTTGGCTTTGCATATACCGTTCTTTATCTACAATCCTTCTTGAATTGAAACTTGGTCGGCCTACAGTATTGAGTTGAAGAAGGACGGGGTTCTGCCAAATGATTTTTCTGTCAATTTGCATCCGTAGTGGAACCAGAGATGTCAGAAAAAGATCAGAATCATCCATCGCTTCTTCTGTTCTCTTCTGCTTGTATTTTGAATGGCTACTGCTACCATCAAACCCCAATTTTGTAATAAGTTTAACTCGACCCCGTTTGTTTAAAACTATATTGAGGATTTCTTTTTGAACTGCCAAAATTTTTTCTTCTGTATGGTCCAACAGGGACTGTAAATCAACCTCGGCTATTGTATCTGTAAATGTTTTTTTTTTATCAGGATAACATTTTGATTTAGCTACCTAAAGTTTGTTGTACGATAGATAGATATTAGTATTCCTCTCTTTGGCCTCTAACCGCATTAGCTTGTATTGTGATTTAGTCAATTTAACTTCAACAAACAATGACAAAGCTTCATCATCGGTGTATGGGACTAGTGACGTTGGTGTCAGAGACTGTTACCATGCCATGCCCACTTTTTTGGCCCTTGTAAGAGTTGTTGGTGTTGCTTCTGAAACCAATTTTGAGGCAGCTTCTTTTTCTCTTGTACGAAGGCTTATCTGAGTCGCAAATGTTAGCTCTGTTGTTGTATTTGTATGTCGAATCTCCGACGTCCTTCTTTTCTTGATAACTGGGGCTAACTTCTCAAACGGTTTTGTTGGTCTACCTGCTGCTGAACTAGATGTCTTACATTAGAGGATACAGAGGGCGTGGGCAGCAAATATTTTCATTTGTGATTAAAGGAATAGAACACTAAACTGCAAAGTCTATTTAACAACGGAAAAACACCAAAAAAATTGCACCAAAAACTTTACTCGGACACTTGAACAAAACTGCGCAGTTCTTGAATTTGTCTTTCATCTTCTGATTCTACACTTGTATCAAAGAATTTAAAAAGATGCTCCCTTTGCACGGTCCTCTCTTCTCCACCTTTCTTGCACAAAACTTCCCACAGCTTTAGACGAGTACACGAAAACTCCATTTTGTACGTGCGATGGAATAAAACGTTTAACTCGATCTTACTGACATGACTGTCTTGCACTTGTTTGATAACACCTCAAAACCACCGCACCGCCACCGGGCACGCACGCGCTGTATGCTACGTAGTATAGACACCTCTATTATGCTGCACTCTTCTCTTTTTAATTTTCCAGTAAACAAAACAATAATTTTGAGGCAAGAGTGGGATTAAAACCCACGCGGGGAATTTCAATATGAAATTGTATAAAATAAATAAGTATCGCAGTACTTCACTTCCGACTTGCTCGCCCCCAAATAAAATTTAATAAATCGTGAACCGGCAAATTTCGGCAGTTATTTTTCCGAAAACCAAAACTAGATATGTTATGGTAAATTAAGAGCTTTGGAACAGCGCCCTACCTCGCGCTCTTCTATTGTATAACTCATGTAGAACTTCGAATTCCTGCTTGCCCTTTTAAGTGACCAAAATGGTTTTGGTATCAAAACGCAACTGAAATTATTGCGCCTAGCGCCCGCTGAAAAAATCAGCTGAATTTCACGGTTTTTGAAAATTCATCAATAAAATATAGTAATTTTTGATGTTTATTTATTGTAACCTTTCTATTTAATTTAGTTCTAATATTATTCGAAGCTGTTCCTTAGGAATAAAGCTTATTATTTGCTTATGAATGACTTTCCTTTTAGCTTTATTGTCAAAACGTAGGAATGTTGTTATTTAGGCAACCCAATACTACATATTTTTCTTTCATTATCGAAACTTACTTTTATTTTTATTGACAAATTTTTGAAAATAACGTGAAATTCAGCTGACTCCTAATAGCAACAGCTATACGGACTAATTTTAGCTTCATTTTGATACCAAAACCATTAACCTATGACTCGTTTTGAAAAACACCACCATGTATGTATTAGTTTCATTAAGTCTTCTGGGATCTATGATTTTCTTACGGTAGATTTTTTGATTTTCTTCAGTTTAATTCGCATCATTATAATAAATGGATTTTGATTTACTGTAATATAGGTTATTTGGTTTCTAACAATTTTATCAGTGCTATCACATAGAGATCTTCAAGTATAAGCTTCTTACATTCCAAGTCCCAATTCTCTTGTGATATTTCTCACTTGCAAGAATTTTGGTACCGATTTCTATGATCAATAGTGGTTTTATCAAAATAATTTTTATCAATGTTGATTCGACTAGGATTCTAAACCAGAGGATTTTCCTTTGTTTATGTTTGTCAATGGTGTTGATTTGTTTAAGTCGATTTCTCAAAACCAGTTTACTGGCTATTTAATGTTATTTTAGAAAAATAACAGATTTATAAAACTGATGTTTGATTTTGATAACCATTTAAAACTACAAATTTTCATTCTTTAAAAAATAGAAAAATATAGTTACCAGCTTGTTTTTGAATGGGATAATGCTTTCAGAAATTCTCGAGAAAAACTGTTTAGAATTTAAAACTATAAAACGTACTTGTTTGTTAGACGAGTACGGCGTTTGCTTTGAAATTATGTAAGAATCACTCAAATTGAGGTTGATGGTACTCCTAAATAATTGATGTATTGATTCCTAGCCGTTGATAAAATATGGATTCATTACTATACACCAGAAGTAAATAAAATTTAAAACACTGGGTTTTAAAGAAAACAAAAACAGTTTCGTCAGTTGGAAAAGTTTTTTTGAAGTGCTTGTGGAATAGTGTGAATTGATTATAAAAAACAAGAGTACCGCTGAATTATTGAATAAATTAAATAGTTCCTTGTGATTTCTACTTGTTTCTAAAATGTAATCGAGCACCACTTGTTTAATAGCTAAGCTATCACCATCAACTGTAAACTAATACCGTATCAGTTATTAAAGCACGTGTTTGTTTAAACTTATAACGGATTCAGTTATTAGGTATGAAAAGAGTTCGGTGAACGAAAATTAACGTGAAATGAAGAACAATAATATTATTTTTTCACAAAAATTCATAATTGACCCTCACTTAATATTTTAATACATTTCTAATTTATTGTCAAAGGCCAAAAATGTATGTGTCAGGTTTAATAAATTGTTTGCTCTTGGTAAGTATAATTTATATGTAATAACTGTTTATCCTTAATTTAACAGAGCTTTCAGAAGGTAAAAATTAATGTTTTAAAAAAGAGATTGTGTTATCAAAAATTGATTTTGACATTATTTTGTTATAACTGTCGAATAGGTTTATTGCAAATAAAAAATTATTGTCATTGTCAGCCTCGTAACTTTTATTGAGAGAATTCCGCCTAAAATAAAACATCTTCAAGTCACAGCTAATTTTTCTTAATTGCAAGAAGTTACTGACGCAACCTGACTTTGGTTAAAAAAAATTTAAGGCAGTACATATTTCACATTTTGTATCAAATTTATAAAAAGTGTAAAAAAAACTCTTAAAAATTGAAAAAAACTTAAATGTTTAAATGCGGAAACTATAGTAGTGTAGTTTTAATTTGGGTCTAGAGGCCGTAGAATTTTTCCCTAAAATTTTGCTTTACCGTGGAAGCCTAAACCAATTTATTAAATGCTGAAAGTTATGAAGTACTTATCTGAAAATTAAGTAGTCAAATAGAAAACAAATCTCAATGGGATCAGTTTTTACACTCCATGCATTTGGTCTACTTCTCTCAGTCTTTGCAACGTCAACGCAATGAATATAGAGGCAAGCCTTTAATTTTTTTCATATTTAGAGCACCTGTCAATTCCTCGGATTTATTGGCTTTACGTTCTCTATTAAAGAGAAAACGTTATTGGTACAATCACGTGAAACGCATAGAAAACGACGGAGTAGTCCGCACAACATTTGAAGGGAAACCAAGAAATCGTAGACCACAAAGAAGACCCCAGAAGAGATGGAAGGACAGCCATCCCAGGAACAAAGTTTGAACTAAGGAAAATAAAAAGACCGTATATCTAATAAAAGAAGAAGAAGTTCTCTATTAGAAACTAAAGTTGGTTAAAAATCAGAAAAGTCTGTTAAACAGAAAACAAGCACAAGTTCTTTGCAAACTTTGAATGAAACTTTAAAAATCCAGCTATCTTTGGTCATTTGATTTTTATTTTTGATTTTTCAGTATTAATTTTTTAGAAGATATTGCATTTTCTACCATAACATCGAAATTGATATTATCATTAATGTCATCATCAGATTATAGTTTTCAGAAAAACGTTTTTAGCAATTGCCTTGAATTAGAATAAGCAGCTGCAAATAATTGAGGAATTTTAAATTTAGACAAGATTCTATCTGGATGTACCTTTAGGTAGATGTGTGCCAAATGTGTGCAATGTAGCAGCAAACTTAACACCATAAATCCGTTTTCTTTTGCAAATGATAAAACGTCTATCCTCTTATAATTTGAGTGTCCGTCTAGAATCAAAAACACTTTATAGGGCATAATCGGATAAGCATGTTTTGTGATTTAACTGCTTCAAAACAATTCACCCATTTATCCATTTTTTTAAATCATTCTCAAAGTTCCCAAAGGCATGCTTTCTATTAATCCCCGTTCCTTCTTTTTTGAGGGAAAAGCAGGTGGACTAAATGTTTTTTTTATATTTTTTGATGTGTTCAAAAAAATTTAGCTCGCGTCTTAGAAGTAGGTTTGGGTTTCCTTAAAAAAATATTGAAGTTTAAATTTAAATGGTACTGACCCAAATCCTTCTTCGATTCCTATCCTGAAAAGGGGAGTAAGTGGAAAATAATTGCGCAAACAAAAAAAACTCATAGGCTTGTAGGGGGCTTTTTGCTGAATACGAAACTCAGTTTTCAGGACAAACCCCACTCCCGCCCAATACTTCTCCATAATCCCGTAAAGGGTTAAATTCTTTTGACTAGCTATAAATTGCGATACCGTATTTGTACAAGCTAACCAAAGTGATCGTTTCACTGACAATCTTATTTGCTACAATTTTAGTCCTCTTGATCCAACTCGAAAAATCGATATTATTTGAGATATAAATTTGAGTTCTTTACGGACAAATGAATTTACTTAGATTGGCAAAAATTCACAAGTACACAAGTACGGATTTTTTTTATTTTTTGACAACCCGAAATTTTTGGTCTTATCCTACAAATTACTCAAATCAATAATTTTTCAGATATGGAGTCGTAAAGTACCAAATTTTTTAAAATTACCTTTTGCGGGCATTTCCTGCAATGTTGTTCTTTAAAAATATTTGAGAAATTGATACTCTTCCAGGTATGGAACAGAAACTGTTTCATCAAAGTCGTGTAATTATTAATAAAACTATTTTAAATATGTCACGTAAGTAAATTTTTTTTATACCACTGTTGAAGTAAAGTTGTAAGCGCGTTTTTGTTAACTTGGTGTCCCTAGTAGGTCGAATTTAAGCCACGCCGAAGCTTTGGGCACAAACAGACTTAATCTACCCATTCCCAGTGTTTTGTTCTTTCCTTCACACTTTTTTCTGCATTTTCCTTGGTCAATGTTTTATAACTTCTCTTTAAACGGTTATCTTGTCTTTAACTCCATAATTAGTGGCGATGGTTTTAAAATGTTTGTTTTCTTTTATAATCTGTGAGCTACTGAGACGCGTATTTAAACCCAACTCGTCATTTTTGAACTCATGAACCCATGCTTTGTTACTACATTTCCTGTCATAATTGGGACACATTACAGTGCAATGCAACCCTACATTTTACAATCTAATAATAGGTTTTGTACATGTGAAAAAAAGCTGCTGTTTTTGTTACGGTAAAGATAAAAGTATTACTGAGCATTTTGCGGAAGAAGACCAAACTTCTTCAATCTGAGTGAGCTAGGGTGGCATTCCATCCTTTTTTCGTGCGGGAAATATTATATAAATTTTCTTTAGCGTTATCATAACCCAAAAAATCTAGATTGGACCAAAAATTTCGGGTGTCAAAAAATAAAGAAAATGGGTGTCTGTCAGAGACTCCTATACGTGTAGATTTCCGCCAATCCAAGCAAATGCATTTGTTTCTGAAAACCCTATTTTTGAGCTTCTTATCTCGAAGAGTATCAAATTTTCGAGTTTAGTCGAAAGAAATAAAATTGTAGGCCGCAAAATTTTCCATATAACTTTAGATCATTTATACAAGCACGTCATTGCGAGTTATAGCCGTTCAAAGGAATTTAACTCTTTTTGCGATGATGAAGGGGTTCTAGAGAGTCGGAATACAACAAACTCAGATTTCGATTCAACAAGCCTACATGATTTTTTCGTTTGCGCGATTATTTTCCACTATAATGACATTGTCCCTAGACTATATGTTCTTATTCTGGATTCTTCTCCAAAGTGTAGCTTAAGGGACGCCATACACATTTGATGCTTTCAGCCAACTTGCTTCTCTACTGTTAATAGCATGAATAGCACGTTGCATTGCGCTCTCACTCCATGCCTGTAGTTTTTTATAGTTTCTAAACATCATCTAAAGGTAAATACTAAAAGCCGTAATTAACGCCCAAAAATTATTAGAAAAAAAAGACAAGTATGTAATTTTACCCTAATAGGTGTTTGTCATTTTCCCCAAAATTAATAAAAATCATAAAGGTAACCTTAAAATGATTTGTAGAAACCTGTAGTATGTCAGACAACAGAAGAATATTGTAGAGTTCCTTGCCGGTATTTGAAGTGTTAAGTAAAGTTGTACACTTTTTGACCTACTAAGTGTTGGTATTCAAAATTCGTCAATTAACTAAATTTTTCAAAATGTTCTATTTTTATTTTCAGAAATTTTATTTTCGTAAGTGGTATGTGGGGAAAATTTTTTCGTTTTCATTTTTACGATTCGTAAAATTAATTTTTAAATTTTTTCTTCGTTTTAAAAGATAGATTGGTTAAAATCAGATAATAAGTTTAAAGAAAATTGTGATGTTTAACAGAAATAGAAATCACCAAAAGCTGCACAAAGAAAAATATTCTTACATGTCTTTTTAATACCTAAGCTATTATCATCATCAGCGAACTGACACTATGTTTTCTTTTTTTGTTACAGATAGACGCTGTAGACTGCGGTTTTATACCTTTGATAAAGGTTTTTTAAATAAAAAAATTGTTGACGTATTGTTGACCTCGAGATTTTTATTTATGCCTGAATTTCTGCAGGAAACATAATATAGCTATGTACTTTTTTTTGACTGCTAAGTATTAATTTTAAAAATATGTCAAATATACTATATTTTTTAAAACTTTCCTAAATCAGGAGAGTTATTGCTATTTTTAGAAAATTTCTTTTTTAGAACTGTCTATAGTGTGAAATTTATTTTAACAAAAGATGATTTTTTTCCCATTATTTTCTTGATTTTATTTTTTAAAATAATTATTTGTAAAATTGGTGTTTTTTTTTCGTTCTCTGACTAAAGAGATGATACTAGTGCTTAAGTTTTTAAATAAAAAAATTTTGACTTATAGTTCGCCAAGTGGCTTATATTTACTTTTTTAAATCTATGTAATTATTATAAATTATTTCGTAACAATCTATATAGAATGAACGACGTGCAAATTATATTTGACGCTCGTGGAAAATTTGAGTCTTATTAAGCTTGAGCTACTCCATACTGGTGGTGATTTGAAATAGGGCGAAATATGAGCGTGTAGTAGGTGTTCTTTCATAAACCTTTAATTACCAGATCACCTTACCAATTAAAAAAGGTTTAAAAAATTATTGAGTATTTAAGTTTGTGTGTTAATTGTTTTATAACAATAATTAAAATTTGAGGATAGCGGCACATTACAAGATCATTAATTGTTTGAATGTCTTAAGAAAGACCGAGCTGATCGGTTGAAACGTTGGCAAGAATAACTAACATGAGCTTTTCATTATAGCACCTCCTTCATTGAAGACTCAGTATCTGAAAAAACAACATTAATCGGAGTTTAACTATAAATTAATTAAAAATAATCTTGTTTTAAATAAATTATTATAAGTCTCCTTTTATAGTAAGTAGTTAATTTTTTTATGACGTCGCGACACACGTTATATAAATAGATATCAAAACAGGACACTCTTTATAACACATACATAATTAGTCTAAGTGTATTAATTAATTAGGGTAGTTAAACAAGGCTCTTATTCTCGCACATCAACTTCAAACAACCCCCTTCAAAGACATAAACGCAACAAGATGAAGTAATAGTACGAAATTGATGAGACCAACATATTAAATACAAAAAAAAAATGTTAATTTCAGATGCTATTAAAAGTTAAAAATAATATGTTATAATATATTAACAGTAAGTATAGAAAAGACAGATATCATGCTGGACGCCAAATAAAAAGAGACGAACGATCAGCTCGCGAAGGTAGAAAAGAAAATTAAATTCAGAATATTCTTACAAGACGCAAAACGAGACGACGATATATAGACGCTGGCGTCTAAAACAAGGACGAATTCGACAAAAAAGGTAAAGACGTTTTGAAGACTTTGCGCGCTTGCGTGGAACTTCTGGTAAACCTCGAAGAAACGACGCCGGTTTGGGGCTAAAAATCCGGGCGTCTTTCCTGGTTGGCGGCCAAGACGGCGGTGGCGGTCTACCTCAACATGCCCCGCCCACACCCCAAACCCCTCACAACCCCCGTCGTCCACAGACGACCCGCGACGTCCCCGCGACGCTTCTTTTCCACTTCTTAATGCCAGATCATCGCGCGACGCGAGAAGTTAACGTTTTTAATGACCATAAAAGTTTGACGCTTCTATTTTTTTTGAATTGGCCGCAATTTTAAAACTTTTTTTGTTGTTTAATAACATTCGAAAAGTATTGTGCGAAGTTAAAAATGAGAGTATTGAAGTGTGACTTGTTCTGAAACTTTGGGAATTCGTATTACGTAGGGGAACAAGAATGAATCATGAAACAGCTGATTTCTGTTTCCCTTTGCTTCGCATTTAGTTATCTGGATCAAACGTGAATTGACTGACAAATATAATACATCAACTTAATCCTCTGGATGCTTTAATGTAATAAACTTCTTTTGCTAGGGTGCCAAAGCGGTGACCCCTATAAATAACGCGAAAATACAAAAAAACAATAAAAAAAAGGTTATTTGACACTTTCAACTGTGATTACATAATTAGAAAAACATATCGCGAAGTTGCGGATTAGCGGGGGAAATTGGGGTGGAAAACTCTCACGCGCACTTTTCCAGCTGTGGTTCGCGACCGCTACACTGCCCGGATAAAATCAGAGCGGTGGCGATTTTTCATATAAATACGCGCGAATGCAATGACCGAGGAAGTTATCATTAAACACAATTTATTGTACTGACGTTCGAGGAGTAGTGTAAAAAAAAATCACGAAAATTCCGGAACAACACGCATTTGTCAACTTGTCAAGACGCGCTTCCTTTCACATTTCACAAAAGAGGGGAAACCCGTCAAAAAATCAAAGACATCAAAGAGTTCTGTGGTTCATTGCGTTCGAATTTACTGTGACAAAAATGCAGCGAACGTACATAAAAAGAAATAAAGTCGACCACTTGATTTAACGTAACGAGCAACGAAAATATTCCTCTTTTTAGAAGGATTAACTTTCGGGAAGGAAACAAAAATTATGCATCTTGCAAGTGAAGTTACGTCGACGACCAACCACTTTGATCGTAACTATGAAAATTTAACTGCCGAAATTCTTGCCGAAAGGACTCTGGACGGATTGATGGCCGAACATCCTGGAGAGTTAGTTAGGACGGGGAGTCCGCACGTGGTGTGCACCGTTCTTCCACCTCACTGGAGGTCTAACAAAACACTTCCGGTCGCTTTTAAAGTTGTCGCACTTGGAGAGGTCGGTGATGGGACTTTGGTTACCGTACGAGCTGGTAATGACGAAAATTTTTGTGGGGAACTTAGGAATTGTACGGCTGTAATGAAAAATCAAGTGGCTAAATTTAATGATCTAAGATTTGTCGGGAGAAGCGGAAGAGGTATGACGATTTCATTATTTATGCACTAAATGTATAAAAATTATCCGCACGTTACATCTTCGACGAAGTTTAAAAACGCATACGTTTAATTAAATAAATGTTATTAATTTACAGTTAAGTTAATTAATAACTATTTTCATTTGATTGTTCCGGCGCAAATGTACATAATCAAAGAAAAATTGTACTTCATACTATACATATATATTTTATGGTTGTAATTTTAAAGTGAAAATTGCACGAAATGAAATTACCGATTTTTACATGTGTTTTGTGCACAAAGTACAGAGTAAATTTGGAAAATGTTCCTAATTCCTGGACGCATAATAATTTTATAAATAAAGTATTTCTCAATTGTCAAAAATGTCAATTCATTGACGACAACTTCATTATTTAAAAGTATGGATTAAATTTAAATCAATAATTAAATTATAAAATTACAATCAAAAAGGAAAAAAAATCATTAAAAATCGATGATTTCCAAACTTTCGTCCAAAAAAGCAGTTTTTTCATTTTTTTTTATTAATACTTTTAAAAATTTTTGTTTAAAAATTATTATTTTAAATTAAATATATAATATGGAAACGATAAGACTTTTCAGCATTTTTTATTAATTTGTTATTATTTTCAAATTGTTGTAAATAAATAAAATTAAGTATAAGAGTACGCGTTATTTTTTACATTAATAGTTCACTACAGCAGCACATATTATGGAAAGAGAAACTTATTATTTTTGAGAAAACTTGTGCAAGAAAAAGATGCATAATTTTTGCAATTTTATTTTGGTGCTTGATGAAAAAAATTGAAACAATTTTAACATCTTTCATTATGCACCATTTCCCAAACATATTAAAAATAAAAGAATTTTTAATTTTTGTGAACTATTAAAATTGGCAAAATATCTATTTATTTAACCAGTGACGGAACGCATGATTTATTTATAACGAATGTAATAATTGCGAGGCGAGAAAAGTGAGCAAGTTACCAAAATTATGTTTGATTTAATTTCGAAAAAAGAAACAAAAAAATATAAACTTATTTCGAATTTACGTTACCATTTTAATACTACATGTCAAAACAGTCTGACAAGTGTGGAAAAGTACAACAGTTAACATCTAGTTACGAAAAGTTTCAACACTGTCCAATCCCGGAAAATATTTTTGTCTTAGTAATGACTGTACCAATAAAAAGTAAATTTTTTGATTATAACAAATTTAGTTGGTTTGTTTATAACCTGTCAAAAAAATCAACAACATATTTTATTTCTGTCATCATGTTTTGTAATTTTCAAATTTTTTTAATTGAATGTAATGTGTAATTAATTAATTAATGTATAATAAAATTAGAATTTGATAATAGATCTCATAATAAATTTTTCTATGCATTTAGTAAAGTTCTAACAAGTATTATACAACTTTATAAGATAATTTTTTTATTGTGAGTAAACAACATTGCTACTAATAAATCATTTTATTTTTGACTTATCCCGTTTACAAATTAAATTTTAATGCTTCGTCAATAGCTTTTTTTTTGTTTTTGTGTAAATTGAATGTGAAAACAAACCCAATTTTTACAACAACAAGTTAAAAACAACATTACTTCTACACAAGGTTTTAAAAAATCAAAATCACTTGAAATCAACAAAATTATATTTTTTCTCTGATTTTGAATTGTAAAGTAACACGGAAAAAATACAATTTAAAAAAATATTTAAATTAAAGAGGATGGAATGACGAATGATAAATTTTAAAATTGAGGAAGAAAACTTCATTTATTAGTAAATAAACAAAACTGCTAAAATGTTTAATAACTTTTATAATTAAATAATTATCATACTTAAATTATCGTGAATTTATAAAAGTATGAATAGTTTATGCTTCCTAGTAATTTTGCAACATCCCGATTGCAGTTTTGTCACAAATAATTTATGCAATATTAATTACTGCCATTATAAATTACTAAAAAAATTGTTTCAATTTTAGAAGTGATATATTGTGTTTTAATAAAAGCTTTAGCAGCAATTTTTTCTGCTTGTACTACTTGTTAAAAATTACTGAAACTGGTAAAAAAATGGTTTTTAAAATCAAAATTATTCATGAGTATTTTACCGTGAAATAATATTCAAGACGTTATGTTCATTAAAAATCAAAATAGTTATTTACCTAACGAGTTCGGGAAAATTCTCAAAATAGTGAGGTATATAATTTTTTGTAAAGAGTAACTGTAGTAATAATTAATAAATATATAAACGCACAGCTGCTTAGTTCTTTGTGTTTACAAGAAATTTGAGTTGGTAGCACTGTACCGCCGATTGCTTGATAATTTGCTTTGCGTTGTCAACTAATACTAACCTAACAAAACTTTCCCTATTCCTTCGGAAACTAAAAAACACCGCAGTGCGGGAAATGGAACTTTGCGTACATCGAAAATAACCGGGAAACCAATAATCTTAGGTTATGGGTACAAAATAGTTTTTTACCTAAAGAGTTCGGGAAGTTCTTAAAAAAGTTAGGAATACAATTTTTTGTAAAGAGTAACTGTAGTAATAATTCATAAATATATAAATTCCCAGCTGCTTAGTTCTTTGTGTTTACAAGAAATTTGAGTTGGTAGCACTGTACCGCCGATTGCTTGATAATTTGCTTTGCGTTGTCAACTAATACTAACCTAACAAAACTTTCCCTATTCCTTCGGAAACTAAAAAACACCGCAGTGCGGGAAATGGAACTTTGCGTACATCGAGAATAACCGGGAAATCAATAATCTTAGGCTATGGGTACAAAATAGTTTTTTACCTAAAGAGTTTGGGAAGTTCTTAAAAAAGTTAGGAATATAATTTTTTGTAACGAGTAACTGTAGTAATAATTCATAAATATATAAACTTACAGCTGCTTAGTTCTTTGTGTTTACAAGAAATTTGAGTTGGTAGCACTGTCGCCAATTGCTTGACAATTTGCTTTGCGTTGTGAAGTAATACCAACCTAACAAACATTTTCCTATTCTCTTGGAGACTAAAAAACACCGCGGTGCGGGAAATGGAACTTCCCGCGCATGGAGAATAACCGGAAAATCAGTAATCTTAGGCTATAAGTACAAAAAAAATGTGCGGGTTTTGTTACATAACCTATAAAATTTCATTTTCATGGTTTGCCAAAAAAATCTCAATAGTTGTAATATCTACTTCAGTTTTGGTATTTTATTCAGTAATTAATGCTTCTCCAATTTAAGTAATTCAAAAACTATAAGAATAATAAAGATTGTGTCACATTAATCTGTTAATTTACAGGTAGAAATAAAACTTTTCCTATAAGCCTGCTGAAGAGAAACCAAGGAACGAACTGGCATAACCAAACACACATAAGGTTAGAGGTTTTTTTAATTTCAATTTTATTAATAAAACACTACCAAATACCAAAACGACAAAACAAAATAGAGACGACAAAGATGAAAGTTATCAGCAGGCTTAACACTACAAAACAGACAGGTATGATTGAAGATGGATAAAAATTAGGAAGAAGAAATGAAATAGACATTGAAACCGCCTGGATGGAGGGATAAACAAACAAATGTTCCTAGATAAAAACTTGATACGTTTTGTAAACTTGTGAGTAAGTTGTTAAGTTTGGCGTTGACATCTAGTGCCACATCTTTGCGCTATGGTAGTAAATCCGAATAGTAATCAAAAATTTGCGAGCAGATAAAATCCGTTGGTTTTTTTTATAAAATTGGAAATGAAGTCTTTGCTATAAATCTGCTTTAATGTAATAATGAGACTATTCTTTTCGATTTTACGAGTAGTAGGTATAAAAATAAATTGAAAACAGAATTTTTATATCGACATGACATAAATTTAGTCCAATTTTTACAACAATGAGTTAAAAACAATATTACTTTTATACAAAGTCTTTAAAAGCTTAAAATCACTTAGAATTGGCAAATTTGAAATAATAATAACTAAAAAAAAATTTGTTTTTATTTTGACATAGAAAGGGGCTGTTTTCATAATTAAAATAGGTTTCAACTCGAAAAAATATGTAGTTGATATGTTCAGGTTTTAGTGGTTTTTCTAAACCTTGGAGCAAATTCTTTGCCAAGACGAACCAATCCACAATTATACAAAATTTTGTCACCACACTATACACGTTTATACTGGTCTTCTGGGGCACCATACATAATGCTTACATCACAATACAGTAATAAAAATGTACCATACGAATAAATAATTCAAAATAATCAAAAATTTTAATTTCTGTCTTCATGTTTTAAATTTCAAGAAAAATCATCTCATACAGTAAATAATTTTACGATCTTAGTTATTAGTAAATCAATGTCGAAACTGCTGTTGTTAAAATCAAATGAAAAATTTTATACAATTTTTAATCAAATAAAATGATCATTTTTTTAATAAAATGCTACTAAAAACATATTTAATTTTTTGACTATAAACAGCTCAAGTTTTCTTGTTTCTGCAAAGTTAGTTTAACGTTTTGTTTTTTATATTTTCTATACAAAATATTGCGGGCAAAAAGAAGGGAAATTATTTTACTAGAAGTTAAACAATATAATTGTTGAACTTAAAAGTTTTCTGGTAAAGCGTTAGCCGAGTCAGAAAATTAAGCAGAACAATTATATTTTTTAATATACATCCCTAACAACGTTAGGCCAAAAAATTTTGAGTCAATGACAACAAGTTACTTCATTATCCGACGTTTCAGCTGCTTTACTGCTACCTTTTTTAAAGAATCTGAAGAATGAAGTTATTGATGGGCACTAGTGAAAATCAGATTTCTTGAACTAAATCAGCCGAAACATCAGATAATAAAGTTATTGTTATTGAGTCAAAATCTTTCGACACTCTCCTATTGAAAGCCTAACGTTACAGATGTTAAAAAAAAATAATATCAAGTTAAGGAGCAACATTTTTAACTATTAGTTTTTGAAAATAATTTGTTGGTGAAATTAGACAATGTAATTTTATTAATTAAAGTTATTATTATTTTAAATTTTGCAAGGTTAACCTTGCTTTTTCAAATTATATACATTTTACAATTTTTTTTAACATCGGAAAAACTATATTAAAATTAATTAAATTAGATGAGCGAGAGCTTAATCTCCTACGTAGTACCTACCTGCAATAATTTGATAGGAGAATTTTTTTTTATTTTTGACAGCATTTCAATATAATATTTTGTTAATTTAATTATATTTTTCTTAGGCATGGATAAAATATTTCTTTAAACCTTTTTTTTAAGTTATTCAGTAATTTTTGTGCATCGATGCACGCAATAATTTATTACACATTTTGTTGGATCAAATTTTTATTAGTTTGGATAAGTACTACTAATAATTATTTTTATTAAAGTTATAGTTAAAATAATGTAATAATTTTATTAAAACAACATTATTAAATTGTTGAATTACTTCATTAACTAATCTATTACCTAAAAATTTTTCTCTTTAAATTACTATAGGGTTTTAAAATTAAAATTATGTAAATATTCTATAGCGTGGTCAGACAATGCTGTATTTGGGTTTAGTGGTGCCAGTTTTTTAATATTAGTCAAACTTTTGTTTTGATTAATTATTGTTTTGTTTGACGTATGTAAAATTTATCACAATTTAAACAATTTATTTTCTAAATAAGTTTTTTAGTTTAAGATGTTAGTGTGATCTTTTAACTGACTGTAATTTTTTTTCCTAAAGTATTATGATTACATGTTAAAATATTGTATTTTTAAATTCATTTTTAATTTTATTAGATAATATTGGTATGTATGGAATGGCATTGAAGAATCGGTTTGATTGTGATTATTAAATTCTGGTCCAAATGGATTAGTTTTTTATCAATATTGTTTTTTAAAATTTTATTGTATTAAAATTTTCTTTCATTTTTTCAAATTGTTTTTATGAAATTTAGTTTCGGAGAGAATACTAAGGATTTGATAACACTTGTTTTGTATTTATTTGAAGTAAATAAATTATAATTTAGAAATTTTATTTTTTTCTATACCAGTTAGTTTCTATAATATTATTTTTTATTTATTGTAAGAGTTGAATATAGGAAATAAATAGTTGTATTTTTATTTTCTACTTCTATTTTGAATTTTTAATCTTATATGAAATGTTGAATGTTTCATGAATTTTATTAATTTCATTTTTATGGGATATTATGATGTTGTCATCTACAATTCTCTTATAAAAGATTTTAATGTTTAGTTTTAGTAAAAATATTTTGTTCTATTTTGATAGAGCTAGTCTTGATAAGGTGTTTGAGAGAGGTTATCCCATGGCAACACTAAAAGTTTGAGAATATTGTTGATTTGGTTCTTTTAGTAAATTTTGTAATTTTTTTAGTAAAATTTTTTTGAATCGGTTAAAGAATATAGAGAAATTATGGCTTAAGAGTAAATTTTGAAATTTTTTGGAACAAAAAATTTATTAATTTGTTGTTTAAAAGACCATGAATCTTTAATACTATATTTATTTTTTCTAGTTATGTAACTGAAAATTTTTGTGATATATTTAGTAAGTTTATAAGTGTGACTATTATATGAAGAGACAATTGGTCGTAAGAGATTATGTATTTTTTTTTGGAACAAAAATGTATTAATTTGTTTTTTAAAAGACCAGGAATTTTTAATATTATATTTATCTCCTTTTAGTTATGTTATTGAGAATTTTTGAGATATATTTAGTAAGTTTATAAAGTAGAACTACCATATGAAGAGACAATTGGTTGTAAGAGATTATTTATTTTATGAAGTTTTGGGAAAACATGTATTTTAGGTATAGTACTATGAGAAAATAGTTGATTGTGTTCTTTTAGTAAATATTGTAATTTTTTTTAAGTAAAATTTTATTGAATCTATTGGTAAATCTGCGAGAATCTTAATATATAGTGAAATTAAGTCTAAAGAGTAAAGTTTGAAATTTTTTGAAACAGAAAATTTATTAATTTTTGTTTAAAAACCATGAATCTTTAATACTATATTTATTTCTTTCTAGTTATGTTACTAAAAATTTTTGAGATATATTTAGTAAGTTTATAAATGGGACTATTATATGAAGAGAAAGGGATTATTTATTTTATTAAACTTTGGAAAAACATACATTTTAGGTGTAGTACCATTATTGAATAGTAGTTTTTTATAAGTTTTTCATCTGTGGAATTAGTATTGTAAATTATTATTTTTATTTTGAATAGTTATCGTAGAATAATTTTTTATGTGCTTTACCAACAAGTAAATTCTAGTTGTTTTGTGAACATATTTTAGTATATTTAATTTATTTTAGAACTTTTTATTTTTTCTTCTTCTAAAGTTCGTAGTACAAGGTTTTTATTGGAATTTTTGGTAATTAGTTATTATATTATTTATTTTATTTCTAATATTTAGTTGTTGATTTTCTTCTAAGCTTATTATTTGATTTTTAATATTGCATATAATATTACTAACTGGTGTAGGTTGGTTGTTATCAAAAATATTATAATTGGGTCTTAATTGTAAAATTTGTGGGACACGTTCTGGATTAATTTGATTACTTAATTTTTTTATAAAGGGTTGTTTTGTATTTTTATTTATTACACTATTTTTTTAATTTATATATATGATGTTTTTGTTTAGAATTGGAAAGAGAATATTTGTAGGTAATAAATATTTTTATTTTCTTTCTAATGATTATTTTTTTTGGTTATAATAATTTAATTGTTCGTAAAAGTAATTAATTAAAAGGGTTAAAATAAAATCGTTAAATTTTTATGTTTTATTTTATTAAATTTGTTTTGAAAATTTATGTTTTTAAAATTAATATTTTTGAAGGTACGTAAGTAATTAATTCTCTCACTCACCTTTACAATTTTATTGTTATTTTTCTTGAAAATTTTTAATTCTTGTATTGATATAGAGACGCCCACAAAAATTTATTATTTTTGTTATGTACCGTTTATTATTATTTTACAATTTATTAGATTTTGAAGTGGTAAAATAAAATAATGTGTTACGAAAAATTTCTAATAACAAATGATTTCCTGACTTTACCTGTTAATAAAACAACAGAGAAACTTCTAAGTTGGAAAAAATACAAATATTTTGTACAATTCATGAATATTTTTAATTGTTTATTACACTTTTAAATATTACTTTAATCTTGTAATTTAAAAAAAATTCTTAAATTTAAAAATCGTGCAACAAAAGGTAAGAGTTTTGATAACAATTATTATTATTTATTATTATATTTTTAACATTCTCTCAGTTACACGTCTAAAATTTAAAATATTCATTTTCGTGAATTAATAAAACAGTTAAAACGTATGTATTTTCCTTAAAACCAATAATAATTCCAAAAACCACTAAAAATCTAAATAATTTTGGTTTATAAAGTTTTTGGAGATTTTAGGAGGATGGTAAAATAAAATAATGCGGTTTTTTAACCATTATTAATAAAACGTCAATTTAGAGACTAAACAAAATATACCGTGGGTTACATTTAAAATTAATAAATATCTTTTTTGTGGCACAATTTGAGCTCAATATAACAACATTAAATTCAATAGATAAAAGAAAACAAATTTATGTGGTAATGTAAGTGTTTAAATGGTATTATAATATAAAAACAGTCGAATTTTTATAGTGATTTACGTGTAAAAATCCTGGTTCTATCCCTATTGTCGTTATTTATTAATAAAATTATATCGATGCTATTAGTAATACAATTTTTATAAAATGAGTTCACTCTATTTTAAAAATGTTAAATTGTATTATATTGATAATAAAAGAAAATACTGCAATCAGAATCGAACCCTAGTTAAAAATCGCAATACGGTTACTAGGCAACAAATTAACCAATTTTTCGACGAATGTTCCTTAATAAATAAAAATCCATTTGCTTAATAAAAAAATTTCAGAAAAAATAGCTTATTTTAGTGGTTTTTTTAGTCAAATACGCTTTAAATATTTATTATTATCACATCAATTTGTTTTATTTTATCTATTTAATATAATATGCTGTGTTCGAGTTGTGCCAGAACAAAGATATACCTTAATCTTTAATTTAACATAGTAAATGCCTGCGTCAACTTTCCTTTACTTGTTTATTTGTTTTTTTTGTTAATTAATAAAACCAAAAATATATCAATAAATGATTTTCTATGTAAAGTTAGCCTAAATCCATCCATAAAAATAAATTTTTCTAAAACTTTAGATTTTTTTTCATAGTATTCGGGTGAATTAAACTTAATTTTTTAATTATTTATTTATTTTATTAACAATAAATAATATTTTTAAATGTAACCACATTTAAAAGAATAAAAATATTAATATTTTTCAAAAAGAAAATATTTTGAAGGTGGATTTGAAGTATCTCCAAAGACAAAAAAATTAAAAATATATTAAACATATAATAATACATATTGAAATAAACATTTTAAGGTATAAATAATTATTATTGCATGACGGACCTGCGACCGCAATCACAGTCAAAGCTAACGCCATATTGTTGCACTAATATGAGGAGGCATAGGCTTAGAAATGTAGCAGAATATTTTTCAATCTCTAGAATATTGTAATTAAAATTGCGATTTCAATATTTTGAAATTCTATATTGGTCGTAGAGAAAAAAAATATATAGTAAATAATACATTTATAAGATTAATTATTGTTAGACCCTTCCATTTTGTACAATATTTTTACATTATATGTGGTGGATGTGAACTATAATGTCGCGTCATAACTTTGAGATAACATATTTTTGTTTAAAAAATTTTATTTTAAACGTTTGTAAACTTACAATTTTTAACGCTAAAGTTGCTGTTTTTTGTATACAACCGGTTGCTATTAGCAGCGGAACTAAAGTACTTTACTGACGCTCTGAGCGGACGTAAAAATAAGTTGTTTCTACTTTTACTCTCAGCCTGTTAATATTAAATAATTTACTTTATAATAAATATTTTATGACACGTCTGTACTTACCAGACTCAGAAATGCTGATTCATTTTTATTTAATGGAGAAAACAATTTTTTATTCTTTTTTGTTCTAGTATTTGTAATTAAATTTGACTTCAGAATTGTGAAATTCTATATTGGTCTTAGAGAAAAAAAAATACTATAATAAATAATAAGATACATTTATAGGGATAATCATGGTATTGGTGTACCAACGTTAATGTTTGTTAGTACGGCTACACCTTACCATTTTGTTCAATATTTCGTGTATTAATTGACACAAGCATCTTCAAATCCGCCCTCGAATGTACTCGTATGTAATATAATGTCGCGAGAAATCATAACTTTAAGATGAAATGTTTTCGTTTTCAAAAATATTTGCATTTTTATTATTAGAAAATTATTTATTGCTTAATTTATCTAAAAATTTATTTACGCGAACCCGTTCAAATCCGCACTTGAACGTATGGATTTGCTATAAAATAATTTCGTTTAAAAAAAATTAGCCGTTTTGTTCTTGGATATGTTATTCATACTTATAAAACTATTTATTGCTAAATTTGATCCACGATGCTTCAAATACGTCCTCAAACGTATTCTGCTTATGGACTATAATGCCGCTCGTAAGCATATCTTTGAGATTAAATTACTTCGTTTTAAATTTTTTTAACATTTATGTTCTTAGATATGCTGTCAATAATTATAAAATCTAGTCACTGCTTAATTTGTTTACAAATTGATCTACGCGAACACATTCAAATCCACTTTGAAGCGTACTCTACGTATAGATTATAATGTCGTGCGTCGCCATTTTTGTTATAAAAATACTAGCATACGTATTTTTAATTATGTTGTTTATTATCATGAAATCTATCTATTTTTAAATATTTTTACAAATTGATCCCCGGAATCTTTACAAATCCACCTCTAACGTGCTCTACGTATGAACTATAACGTCGTCCATTAATAATTTTGAGATGAAACTACTCGTTTTAAAAATTTTAGCATTTTTTCCCAGATATGTGGTTTATAATTATAAAATTTTCTTATTGCTAAATTTGCCTAAAAACTGATACACGCGAACAATATGAAAAAGGCTCTTAAGATTCGAGGTATAAGTAAACTTTGCAAATTTGTTTAACCAATTTTTCCAAAAAAAAACTGTTAAAATAAGAATTATATTTGTTGATTAACTGTTGTTTTAATAGTTAGAAACATTTAACTCAATATAAATAATATTTACAACTTCGCACGGGTAAAATCATTTCATTATTTATTGACAATTTTACTTTGCCTTAGTTTTATGTGACATAAATTGTTTAATTTTAATATTTTTATTTTGATATTTTAATAATTTTGCAGATTTGCTAAAAACTACTGAAACTGTTGAAACAAGTAGTAAGTAAGCCCATCCCTCAAGTTTTTAATCCAGGGATACAGGCTCCTTTATCGAGCAATATGGTAGCTGCACTCCTTTGAATGTATTGCTCTTTGTAGCTACTGGAATAAGGAGACTTTAAATTTTTGGACTAAAAATACAAAAAAAAAATATATTTTAAATGTATAGCATTTTTACTGACACTTTGCACCCCTTCATTATTTCTTCATTTTCAGAATTCTTCAAAAGTTTTATCATACTCTTCTTTTGACTTAGGTGGAAACCCTTCTCTCCCGACTTCCAAAACACTTTTTTTTCAAAAACACTTTTAGTGTTTATCTTTCAATAAATATATATTTACAGTATTATCCATTCAAGATGTCAATTTTTAAAATGGACCAATGAGAATCTTTTATAGTAATATAAATGGCTTTTGCTAAGTGGGAAAAAAAAATAAATAAAAATGTACTTTGCTTGACAGAATAACTCTTCTGTCACCCTAAAGTAAAACAATCAACATTTATCTGACATTAATGTTACATCTAAAAATATACATACAGTTGTCAATAGTAGTAGTCTGTAACCAAACAGTGTGTAAAAGCCAAATAGAATAAATTTATTATTTTGGTTACTAAACATATTTATAAAAATCCCGTAACATGTCAAATTTAAATTATAAATTAACATTCTTTAACGTGAAAATGTGATCTCTGCCGCCAACCCCCATCGAATTTCTTTTGCATAGAGATTAAAGAGATCTTTCAAACAATATATCATAAGCTTATACTTCTCATTTCAAAATTTGGGAGTTATACCTGTCAGTCGAAGGGGGTTGACGGCAAGAATCACATTTTTATGTTGAAGAATGTCAATTTATAATTTAAATTTCCTATTGACATCAACAAAACACCTGATGCCGTAGATTTCTTTGTCACTAAAGGTATATCATCCAACTACTGCTTTGACCTCTTCTCAGATCACTCAACAATTATAACCACAATTCATTATCACCAAACCAAGAAAACCTTCACTCTACAACGATTGCACCAACTAAAAAATCTTTAAGGGGTACTTTAATAGAGAATACAGTGATTAAAATCTCGTTAAAAACAGAGAACGAAATCGATTTACAGTACAAAATCTTACTCACAACATGCAACATGCAGCATGGTTTTCAACTCCACCCAATTCTGAGAAAAATGTCGTCAGTAATAACTATTCTTTTTAATATTAGAACAAAAATTGACGAAAAAAGAAGAGCTAGAAGAATCTGGCAGCAAATCAGACATCCCAAACAGAAGTGGAAAAAGCTGAGTTTTTTGCCGAAAATATTTTCATACTACATCTTTCAACAGCAACACCTCAAGAAGTAAACAAAATACTGGAATACCTAAATGTTTCAATGCAACTATGCCCACTACTACAACATTTTACGGCTGTAGAGATAAATCCCAAAATTAAAAAACGATTTTATCAGTTATTACTTATCACTGCAAAGTTACTGAAAGAAAGTATTAATGGCACTTACACAAATATCGAATGTAGTAATCAGGATACACTACTTCTCGTTACAATGGAAATTCGGTCAAATAATCTTAATTCACCAACCAGGAAAACTTTTGCAAGGGGCTACAACATATAGACCGAGAATATTACCGCCAATATTAGCAATACTGCTGAAAAAGCTTATTATGAAAGGATTGATGCCCATAATAAATGAGCAAACCTATATCTCACAGCATCAATTCGGGTTTAGGCGCAAGCATTCCACCCTTGAACAAATTCACAGGGTGGTGAATGTTAAAGAACAGAATCTTGAAGAACTTCGATATTGTGCGGCAGTATTCCTAGACGTAAACCAGGTTTTTGACCGAGCCTGGCACTTTGGACTTTTGTTCAATATCAAACAGATGTTAGATGTTACCCTACCAATTTTATCTAATTATAAAATCATACCAAAGAGACAGTTTTCATCAGGTTAAATATGGCGACAGTTATTCTAGCTTATATTCCATCAGAGCGGGGGTTTTGCAGATGACACGGTTTTATTATCCTCTCACACAGATTCCGTGTAAGCAGCAATAAATCTGCAAAGCTCAGTTAATAACATGCAAAAGCGGCTACACACGTGGCAAATTAAAATAAACTACAACAAACCAGCAACAATTACGTTCACCACAAAATGGTATCAAATCCCAAATAAACAGGAAGTCAAATATCTTGGTATGTATCTCTATAGGAGTCTTTCGTTGAAAGTACATCTTACTAAAAAAAAAGAAGTTAGACATCCGATTTAAAAACATCTATTGGCTTCTGGATAGAAAATCTAAATTGTCTCTTAATAACAAATCACTAGTGTATAAAGTAGTGTTAACACCTGTGTGGACTTATAGTATTCAGTTTTGGGGTTGCGCGAAAATAGTATGTCACCAATCAAACACTACCTGCCGATCTCAAAATCAAATGGGTTAAAAACAAAATCGGAAGATATGGGACTATCTGAACAAAATTCAGTTTCATCTTATTGGGTTAGTAACAAATCTTGGTAAAGAAGGAATAAACATTCGACACTTAAATAGGCAAAAAACAATAGGCCTTACTTTTAATTAGTGCTTAGTAAATACAAAGGATCGCCACTGGGTGTCATTCCCCTCTCATGTACTATTTCCCCTCTAATATTATAACTTTCGTTTGTTAGTCCTAGGACTAGTTGTAAATATAGCACCCAAATGAAAAAAAAAAATAATTTAAATTTTACGTATTTTGATATTTTTGTAAACATGTTCCAGTAACCGAAATATTGAATTTATTCCATTAGGTTATTACACACTGTATATTAATCTTCAGTAATACACACGAGGTTGATTTTAGATTCGAGTAATTTTGTTTCTGGATCTTAAATCTTTTTTCCATTAGAAAACTATTCTTTTATGCTTTTAATTTTAAAGAAAAAAATTTTTTAAAAATGTTTCGAGGTTTCCAGGCTAAATATTAAATCTAATTTTTTAATAATTATAAATTCAAGATTAATTTTAAAAATAAGAATAGCCCCACTCCATTTTTGATTTCCAAAAGTAAATTGAAATAATTGTTTGATTATATTACCGTGAAAAATTACCCTAATAGTGTTAATTATATTTATCTTTGAGTTTTTAATTTTTTATTCAATAATTATTAGAGGAATTATATAAATCAATCACATTAGAATTTGAACATTTTTAGAATTTATTTCAATTAATCATATAGGATGAATAATAAGAACAATAATTAGAGAAAAAAACAATTTAAATATTATATTTTATTATTTATTCAATCACTACAATTAATATTATTGTAATAGAAAAATATTTTTTTCAATAAACTATTCCCAATTCTTAACATCTCCCCGTTAATAAAAATATTTTTATACTACATTTTTTATTCTTTAAGAGAAATTTTATCATTTTTAGGATTTTCACCAAACTCAGTACCTATTCAAACTATAATCGAAAATTATATATACGTATTAACAATTATTATATTTACATTAACCATAATTTTTGTACTTATATTTATAAATTTAAATAAAATTATTTTGTTTATTTCTTGGTTACATTACAACTGCATTTTAATGTTTTGTCAAAAAACTATTTAAATTATTTATTATATTTGACTCTTTTTGTTGAAAAGAAACAATAATGAGGAAGGAGGCAAGACCATAAAACAAGGTTATGAACGAGTTTCATACAAAATTTTATGGTCAATTGTATGATTTTACTAAAACAAATTAGAATTGCAGAAAGGATTTACCATACGGACTATATATACAAGGTGATCTAAAAATATGAGTCGCAAATTATACTACACTACTAAGCATACAAAGTTTTGAACATTTTTCTTATAAACTTTTGTTCAGTAGGGCTTATTTAAGAAAATACGGCTTTGCAAAGTTTCAATTTAAATTTGTATTTTTTTTATTATTTCAAAAATGATAGAATTAAGATAGAATCTGAAAATTTATATTGTAAAATATGTCAAAGATGTTAAGCAGTGGCGTAGATATGGGAGTAGCTGTGAGGTTGTAATTTCAAAAATTGTAAATCTTAGTAATTTTGATCACCTTGTACAAATTTTGGAATAAGCCATTAGGAACAAAAAAGTGTTTTAATTTTTTCGTTAGTATGAAAAAAATCATTTTCTTTATGGTCTGTTTTTTCGTATCAAAAATTATAATGGTGAAGTGGAAATCTCAAAATTTAATTTTTTTTATTTTATAAATTTATTTACAAATAAATATCAACAATAAAAATAAAATAACTTAACAATTAATGTTACATTTACATCTTACAAAAATGCTCAAAATAAAAATGAAATAAAAATACAACTACGGTTATAAAAGCAATTGCAGTTATTTAAAATTTGTATTTTTCTTTTAAATCAAACGAAAAACATTACAGTTACATTAACAAAAATTGAAAGAACACTTTTTGTCAATAATAAAGTGCTTATTTTAAAATTTGTACAAAGTGATCAAAATTTTTAAGATTTTCATTTTTTTTTAATAATATCCTCACAGCGTTATGGGAAATTTTGTTACCGAAAGTTGGCTACCTGAAGTTTTGTTACAGAAACCGTGTTACAGAAGGTTTGTTACGTAAGAAGTTTTGTTACATAAGAAGTTTTGTTACCGAAAGTTTGCTATAGATGGTTTGTTACGGAAGAAGTTTTTTTTTAAGTTGTTTTCATGTGATTGGTGGTAAACGGTGTTGGTTGGTAGGTTACAGTTATTACCATTTCTTTTTTAAAAAAAAAATTTTTTTTTTAAATTTGTTTTAATCAATTTAAGTTGTTCTCATGTGTTTGGTGGTAAACGGTGTTGGTTGGTAGGTTACAGTTAGTACAGTTTCTTTCTTTAAAACAATATAGCAATATAGTGGACTAAGCATAGTCGAAACCCCTATTATGTAAAAAAACTTTATATAACAAACTTTATGTAACAAACCTTCTATAGCAAACTTTCGGTAACAAAACTTCTTATGTAACAAAACTTCTTCCGTAACAAACCTTCTGTAGCAAACTTTCGGTAACAAAACTTCAGGTAGTCAACTTTCGGTTACAAAAACTCACCAAATCCCTCACAGCTACCCCGGTATCTAAGCTACTGCTTAATACATTTTTTGAAAATTTAAATAAATTGTGTATCATATTAACGTATTTTACCATATAAATTTTCAGATTGTTTCTTTAACTTATTTTTGAGATAATAAGAAAAAAACAATTTTAAACTGAAACTTTACAGGGCCGTACCTCCTTACGTAAGCCCAACTGAAGAAAAGAAAAATTTTCATAACTTTTATGCTTAGTAGAGTTGTATAGTTTGCGACCTATATTTTTAGAGCACTTTTTACTTGTGTTTATAAATTGACAGTTTTTACCCTTAAAGTCTACCAATTATTTTTACATTCACGTTTGGCATTGGCAGCCGTCTATAGATTAACAAAAAATACTAGTCCGTATAAAGGCACATTATGGCTAAAAACTGTATCATAAACAGCTAGAAGTTGCCTCGTTGACCATAAAATATTATTTATTTATATTATGGAGCCGGCGGGGTTTGCTGTATTTTGACAGATACAATAAATTGTTAATGTTGCTTAACAATGAATCGCATTTTACACAATTTAACTTGCAATGAGTGCGCACAGGTGTTAACATTAACACAAAAATGATGGAGTCCCCGACGATTTCTCCAAAGGACTTGGTGTGTGTTATTCTACCATCTCCAGAATTTTCACAGAGGACCCAGACAAAGCCTCTTATTTACGTACTGCAAACCTTATTTGAGAGGTTTCTTACATCAAGAATTTTAAACCCAGCTGACAATTGATTATTACGTACCATTAAGTAAGAAAACTTTCAGTAGACTATTTAAACCCCACATGTCTTTTATTCACAGATTTTTCCCAACCATTAATGACACACGTGTTTGTGTGTACAGGGTGTCCAAAATTCGATGTTTTAATTAGGAATCTCATGAACTATAATATATATAAAGACACCACCCATCCTCAATTTCTTTTTTTTGGGGCTAAGTTAATAGTGAACTCAAAAATTGATTATTGTCTTTTGTTTTTGAGTTTTTGGGTTTTTTTGTAAAAATTTAAAAATTATTTTGACGGTCTTCAAGCACTTTTTTGATAAGAATTCAGTAAAATAGTCAGTTTTTAAAAATACTTTAAATTCGAGTTACTGAATAAATTTGTATCTTTCATATAGAAGGATAGTTGGCTTTGACGTTAAAAAAATACTAACTTTTTTTTGGTTTCCAGAATACAAGTCATGGTGGGCCAAATAATTCATTTTTACTGCTTTTTAGCAAAAAATGTAAATTGGAAGTTTTCATTGTTTTCTGGAAGACTTATTTTGTGTATCCGGTGTTAAGCAAGACATCTGACATAGATTTGTAGTGTACTCAAAAAAAAAACAGTAAAAAATTAAATTAAAATAACAAAAAGTTCAAAATTTTTATCTAAAGTAATTATAACGCTAAAACCACAACTACTTTTTAACAATAAATGGATAAAAAATTAATGTAATTTGGTATTTTTCAAATTTTTGTAAAATGTGTAAAATCGAATCATAAAAGACGTTTGTTTTTAAATTACAGGGTACTTTTAAAAAGTATATTTAATTCAAATACTGAAAATTGGCATCCAAACATTTTTGTATAAATAACATAATATGAGTTATTTGATTTGTATGAGATTGTTTTTAAGTAATAAATAAGTGGTGCTTAAACATACCACCATTTATATTTGATTTATACAAGTATTGACGTCACGACCATTGCCAATGCGTTTAAAAAATGATTTTAAAAGTGTTTTAAAATGAAAATATTGAATACTGAACACATTATATTTTTTTTGTAGAACTGGAATTTCCTTTTATGTTTATGACTTGACAATAAAGTACAAGTTTCTTAACATAGAACAATTTAGACATAGTTTTCAAATTGATGTCAATTCCTTTGGTCACATATAGATCGCACCGCTTTGCTACATTTTTTTCTGAAATATGTATATTTGAAACAGAATTAACAACTTGGATAAAATTTTGTCTAAAAATAAATTGTCCATAATGTAACCTCAAAAAAATTAACGGTGTTAAATTCGGTGAACGTGGTGGCTACCTAATCGGTTCATCATCATCCAATTGTTTCTAAAATTAATTGATTAATATGTTGAAAAAGTAACATGCTGCCATTATCTTTATATGCCAAATACGCTCGCAAAATATTAAAATCAAAAACGCCTCTAATTTTGTACAGTAATGCTAGCCTAGAATTAACATCGGACCACCAGTGCCAATCAAAAATTCCAGCACTACTAATATAAACTTTATCAGTCCAAATAGTCCAAATTTTCTCTAATTTGTCAGCGGTACGAATTGCAAAAATTTATGCGTCGTTTGGGATCATTTGGTAATAGAGCTGTAGTTTTTTTCTACTTGAATTTATATTTTTTAACTTGTTCTTCTTCTATAAAAAAGTTTTTACAACATAAGCCTGCCAGAAAACAATAAAAAAAAATAAAACCAGAAAATGTTAGCATTTTTTTAACACCAAAGCCAACTTTTTTAAAAAAACTGTCTACGCCACTGAAATTTCTTTATAAAAGTGTCTCAAGAACGATAAAATTATTTGTTTTAATTTAACTTTTTTCTATAACTCAAAACCAAAAAAAAGGCGATAATCAAATTTTGACTGTTTTTAAAAGTCGTTTTGTCCAACGCTTTTTGAGAAATTTGATTCTAAAAAATAAGTATTTACAAATAATAATGATGTTGGATATCGGTGAAACAGAAAACAAAAATTATCGAGAATGCGGTGGAAAAGAAAAACGATCGTAGTTGAGATGTTTCTAACAAACAAACTAACATATGTTGTCAGATCAATTGAGCTTGATATGAATAAGAAAATCAATTACTGTTATCTACTGTGTTATAATTTTCTGTTAACAAAAGATAATTTTATAATGATTGAGTTTACGTTGGTGGAAATAGCAGACATCGTATACGTAAACTTAATTATGACTCACCCTGTATATTATAGTTAATGAGTTTCCTTATTAAAAAATTGAATTTTGGCTATCCTGTACAGACGCCCAAATGAGAGATTCGTTTAGTACATGCATGCATATGGTGACAGATCCATAATGATGTGGTGTGGTATATTATCCGCCCGAACCGACTTCCATGTGGTAAATGGGAAATTGTTAAATAGTCACTAATATGTAGCAGACATCTTAGAACAACATGTCGTCCCATTTGCGCCATCTATTGATGATGATTTTGTGGTGAAGCAAGATAGACTGGCCAGCAAGATATTTAAATCTGAATCCTATCGCACACGTATGGGACGTTATCTCCAGTTATGCGAGAGTATCGTTCAAACTTGGGATCATGAGCATTATTTGCTTAATCTTTATTTGCAAATTAATTCATAAGTACAAAATAACTTTAAATATTTTCAATAAATTACAAGTGTAAATTTGGGCAGCTATGCCCTCTAATTTTTGACAAGGAATTGTTTGAACATATATTTATTTGTAGATAGTGTTTAGTAATACTCACACCATAACTCTACTTTTTTTCAACTAAAAGGTATATTTTTTTAGAAAGTAATGTAAGTTATTGTATAAAATAACTACATTTCTGAATAAATGAATTGCGTTCGCATATGAAAACTATGGGTAGGAAACAAAACAAATTTTTTAATTCAAAACTTGAGAAAACAATTAAAAAAATCCGAAATGTTTTTCGAAGTTGACAATGTCACCGTAGAATTTGAAATAAACTACCAAACAACTTTTATTCAAAGCATTTTTTTATAATTTCTTTGTTTGAAAAGTTCCAGACTTTTAAGCCACTCAGTAGAAATTTGATGGTAATATAACGAGACCTGGATGAATATTGTAGACTGTATATACTATATCTAAATTTTGAATATATATTTTAGAATCCATTTTTGATAGGTAGATTTTGAGTCCAAAATCATTCATCTTTGATTTTAAATCCATGTTGTGACTATACACATTGTGTTAGTTTACAAACTAAATTCAGTTTGTTGCTTGGTAAAAACTCTAGTACATTTTAAGTGATACTTAAGTAATATGCACTATTAAGTTGTTCTGCATAATTGTTTATATCAACTGCAATTGTGCAGCTTTCCTTGAGGTTCTAATTTAGGACCGTTTCTGTTCTTAATATATATCACAAACTTAACTTCAATGCACATTTGAATTTAATTGTTTATAATGTTTATAATATCTAAAGATAGCATATATTAAAGTTTTTTAAATAGCCAGTTCGATCTTAATAATCTCGCTGCCAGAAGAAACAGATCTAACTTAATATTTATTTAGAGACCTTCCACCTGAGTACTATCAAGATGACGCAAAATTATTCCTTCTGCCATTTCAAGGATTTATAAACTTAATTGATTAATTAAGATTTAACCATTAGATGCTCCATTTTTTATTTTATTTTAACATTATTATTATTAATATTTTTGTTTTCTTATTTTTTTAATATTGTTAACCATTAACCAATATTTATTACTAGTATTTATTATTTATACAATCATTTATTAATTTGTAGGTATTATTCATATTTATTTTATGATGTTATACTTATTAGTTCTCCTGTAATTATGAATTAATTTTTAGGTTGGGCAATGAAAGAGTATTATTATTATTATTATTAAATTTAAGAAGTAGCGTAACAAAAGAAGAGACAAATAAATAAATTTTGATAAATAGATGGGCAAAACATGGGCGATTGATTGAGAAGAATAAAGCACAGACTCTTAGAGTAATAACTACTTGCAAACTGTCAGAAAAACTAAAGATGCGAATGATTTCTTAGCCTTTAAATTGAGGACTATAGAAAAAGAATGAGCTAGGTGCGACAGTTAACATCAGAAGAAGACTAAAGGAAACGTTAAGAATTTGGTCCAAGTGAAGATAGGAAAGGGGAAAAATTTAAGAAAAACAAGCTATATATTTGTGATCATCAACGTAAAATAAGTTACATAATCATATAATAAGAATTTAAAAATTTGGGGACTGCTACACTGACGCCCGAACAGGCATACAATTGAATAACATACGAAGTATGGAATAGAACTTTTCAGGAAAGTTTTAAATATTTAACAAATATTCAATTTATAAAAATTTCTAAACAAAAAATTAAAAGTAGTAATAAATAATTTTAAGTGGAAGAAATAAAAGGGAAACCTAGTAATATAAAAGGGTAGTTTTTCGAAAAATTGTGCGGATTGTAAGATTTTATTAAAGATGGATAATTTATAGGCATTGTAAAAAGACTAGACATTAATCCTTCAAATAAAAGTTGCAGAAATTGTAATTTACAGAATTTTTGTTATTTACTTTTTTTTATATAATTAATTAAAAATAACTAATAGTCACGGAATTACTGTACTTATTATATTTAAAAACATATTAAGCAGAACTTACAGTAAATATTACAATTAAGTAATAAAATCACTTTCAACTTCATCAAATTAATGAATCAATTAAGAAAGTGAGAATTAAGCGACATATTAATAAGCTTCGCCAACTGTGTGTGCGCTGACGCTCTTGAGAGCTGGGTTTCGAATCCGTTGCGCTACCCGCCGATAGCTATTGTTACTGTTTTTTTTTATAAAAACTACTAATCCTAAGCTTTTTAAACTTTTATTGTAGCTTGATTGCTAATATATCGCTATAGACAATCTAATAATTTTTTAGATTACAATATTCTTTAGTTACCGAATAAACAATAACAACGTATATTGTGTATATCTCGGTTTCTAAGTGTCATTTTAAGATAAGAAGCTATCAAATTATTGATTTCCACTATTAAGTACTATTTTTTGTAGAAAAAAAGATCAAGGAATTTGTGTTAAAAATTTTTAAAATCGGTTTGAATTTTTTTAAACCGGTTAAACGGTTATTGTTTTTGTTACAAATTTTCGTTACAGCATAAAAGAACAAAAAATTGTATACTAATAAACCGCTTAAAAACCTACCCGCAGCTCGGATGTTGTAGAATGGGTCGTAGAGATGTGGCGAAGAATATAGTCTAAGGTTTCTGAAGCAGCATCTGGCGGCACCTACAAGATATTAGTAATTATTTTTAAGTAGTAGAACTTAAGAAAAGAAAAACAAACACACTTACATAGAAATAACTACCGTTTTATTTCGACAAGTTTCGATAAAGCAAAGCTACACAACAAAAGTTGTACAATAATAACAGGTAAAAACGTATTCAAATTATCACAAATAACAAATAAATTTTGATTTGACAATGAAAAATTTAAAGTAAGCATGCATGCTATAAGCTTATTTAAGTGTCAGTAACAAAACTAAATTATTGGGGTAGGGACACACGATAGTGATTGGGCTTTAAAAGTATTTAGCTCTAATAAAACTGACTGACATCGAGAGTTATGCTACGCAAAACATACTAAAAAAATAAATGGTTTGACGACTTTAACCCAATGTTTAATTGGTTTCTTAAAAAATGTAATTCACTATTTCAGTGGAGTACCGCGCATACACAAAAGATGCGTTTTGAAGTGAAGGGCGTTTTAACGGACCCTTAACAAAATCAATTACTTAAAAAGTAGACTTATCTGACGTATATCGGTGATGGATTCATAGGAATCATCACAATATATGACGAGACTGGTGATCTTTGTGATATCAGATAGATTTCCAGAACGGCGATCTAGATTATGAATGACAAAGAGGGCACCAGGTCGAAAGTTCGTACTTAGTATTTGGTAGTAAAAATGATTTAAAATATTTCATGAAAAAGTTGAGGTTAACCAAACGTTGCTGGATTAACTAGTCTCCCAAAATATATTGTAGACACCCATAAAGACATTCCTAACAACTATAGGAGTTCGTTCCTACCACGTCCGGACACACCAACTTTTATAACAAGCTCTAGCTTTGCACGCAAGAAATATTAGCAAGAAATATGGGCAAGTACGTTTGATTCTCTGTCGCCAGCGACCAAGAGCACCGTAAACAAAAAAAAATCCAAAAGTAGTTCAGAAAGAAAACACGCTAATAATAATTAACTTTACAACACTACTTTCACATCTTTTATATAATTTTTAAGATTTTATTTAACAAAAAGTAATTTATCAGTACTGAAATAGAATTGAGATTTTTAATGTTCTTGACAAAATATACGAGGATTGTACGAAAAGAATAGTGGAAACCTCAATAGTTAATGCGCCTGCGCACGGACTACCGACATGTCTTGTTTGTCAAACGCTATTTTCAATTGTATTGTTGAAGTATTACAGTGTCAAAGGAAAGGAACACTAACTGCAGCGTTTATTTAACCAACAGAAAAACACCAAAAACTGCACCAACAGCTTAGCTGTTGAAACACGTGTCTGAGTAAAGTTTTTGGTGCAGTTTTTGGTGTTTCTCTGTTGGTTATTGCAGTGTCAGTTCAAAATGTTTAAAACAATTTATTAGACCGCCCATTGCAAAATACGGTCAGTGATTCAGTTTTTCACAGCAAGAAAATCTATAGACAGATAAGTAAGGTGTATGCGATAAATAGCAGTAGAGTTCGTAGGTGAGAGCTTTTATAGACAAATAAAAAAATGTCTATGATGTACCGCAATCGTACTAACCTACAGTCATTCATAATTTCAATTTTAGCATTAAAACTTTTTAAGGAAAGTGGGTAGAAAAACTGTGAACTTTTCAATACGCAATAATATTGCATTTGTGTTTTGATATAGACATGCAGTCTTGTTGGTCCAGTTTATGCAGAAAGGGACAAGAATACATATTGATGACTAAACTTTGAACTGAGGTTCAGAATAAGCGACTTGGTCTTCTAAGTCTGAAGTTTTGTTGATGTTTTTGATGGAAACAGATTAACTATCCACCGGACAACCAAGTCTTTAGGCCAAGCGAGTTTTACTTGTTTCTCTACCTGAAGAAGTTTCTAGGCATACACAATTTTGTAGATTGTGATGACAAAAGTGTCAACAAAAATTGAAATGATGTAAAAAAAAGAACAATGTAGGGAACAAAATAAAAAAAATTAAAAAATCTGTCATGGTTTAAATGTGTTACTTTTCGAATAACCCCAACAATATGCATTGTACTGAAAAACGATTAATGAAAAGCAAAATATAAACGACAAGAGATTGATGAATCACTTGATTTTGTAACCCAGCTATATGAGTTAAAACATCATCATTTGAACCATTTTTAAAAAATGTTTCAGTGAGTAACCTTGAAGTTGAGGATACAATATTGTTTTGCTTTAATTGATTCTTATCACACTGTACAGAGGTTCCAAATATCTAAGACTTTTTATGAATATTATTTATGATGCATAACTATAACTATTGACTTTCTCCAAGAAGCAGGCGTTAATGTTTTGCAGTGAAAATTCCGTTAACGGGATTTAAACCCCATTAAGATTGTGTAGGGAAAAACAATTTAAGTTGTTTGGAACGAGGTAGCTCAAGCAGACATCTTGTGTCCCATTTTGTGTAGAGATAGGGTTGTATTCTTCATCCGCACTGTCCTCATCGTCAGTTAAAACCAAAGGAACCCAATCGTCTTCCAGAAGAAAAAAACAAGCTACGGTTTCTTCTCGCTTGTTTTTGTTTGTTTTGTTGGGTTGTTGACGTGGATGCTTTATAGGCAACACTCTTGGATGGAGATTCCTACAATAGGTTCTTTCTTAGTTTGAGATTTTTTAAAAGCTTTTGATTAAGAGTTCTTTTGAACAAAGAGCTTGTAATGGTAAATGTTGATTTAGCCCTATTAGACTGGCCTAGTGCTCGTGGTGAACAAACTTGGAACAGTGAGACTACTTTGCTAACACTTTTTCCGCTCTCCAACAACTTCTAAGAAAAAAATTTATCATCAGCAAAGACCAATCTGTTGAAGAGAATTATGCCACATGTCTGAAACTGTTTCATAAAAATCTTAAAAAGCGCACATTTAGAACAAACGTTTCCCATCAATTTATTTACTTGATAAGAATTTAAGTTCTCAAGAGACTCTACAGCTTGAGTTAAACGCATTCATAAAAACCTGGCCCAAAAGCTGCTCTCACAGTCATAAGAGTCCTTCTTTTACTGTTTCCTTGAAAAAAACTAACTAACAAACTAAGAGATGGGCATAGCTTCAACAAACTTTTAGTCATTTTTTCCCAACGTTCTTTTTGAGCAAGGAAATGAATATTTAGTACTGTTTCTTACGGCGATGTGAAAAGCTAATTTTCTAAAGTCAAAAGATCTTAATTCAAAATATATTCTCTACATGACCTTGTAGTACTTACTAAAGCTTACTTTCTTCCAAGGTTTGTAATTTGTTTTTATGATTCACATAGTCTTCAAGTTTGGATACATTGTGCGTTGTTTTTTTCTTTAATTGCATTTACAGCTTTGATCATGGACTGGTTCTATTGTTTTTGCAGCTTTGCATTCTTTAAAATAAAGATGTTAGTATTAGATGACTAATCAAAACTTAATATTGGATATTCAATACTACACTGAAAGCTGCCAGCTCACAACACTTCCTACCGAACAAGATTTTCTTCCTTACAAGCAACCTCAAAATGGCCGCATAGTATGAAAAGGTAAAACATTTTATGTATATTACGGTGCAGAATGCAGCAAAAATTACTTGCAGAATAGTGCTAGTGATCCAGTTCGGCATTTTTTAAATCAGTGTTTTTACTCAAACAATGCATTGTTGAGTCTACGTGTAATCTACTCGTCAAAAGCAAACTGCTCTACAGTCAAACAAGTGCAGTTGTACTTTCCTTGAACACACGACAACAAGTTAAAAAATCCATCCTCATCATTTTTTCTTGTAACCATTGTTGAAAAAATTTATGATAGTATTGAACTTTGTTTTGCTTTCTCCATTTCTCGGTTGCGTTTTTTAACCTACGTTCTGCAATCCAATAATTTGTAGGTACATTTATTTTACTGCTTTTGCATAGAAGACCGACGATGTAATTCACTCCAATAAATCGTCAAATACAATGACAGCTTCAAGTTCAAGTTATTTCCATTTTTTGACAAAAATAGAATTTACTACTATGTTGTCAAATTTATGCGTCGTTTTTTTGAAGTTTCTTGTATCTCCATAAAAAAAACAATTAAAAATAGTTTCGGCTGCTACCAAATTTGTTGATAGTTTCTTGACATAATATGTTTGAAAGTTCTTCACAAATTACTTTTGATTCAAAGAGACAAAACTCTTGACAATTACTTTTTTGATTTTAGCTATACTTGTAACGGAACGCATCTTTGAACGGGAGAGGTCATTCCTCAAAAAAGTACATTTTGAAGCTATTCTTTTTTACCACAACTCCTCTGACTTCTAAAAACTCCAAAAATTCGAAAAAAATTTTACCATCTGTAAACAAAAAGTGATCTGCTTTGGTCTGCTTTGCACACACTAGAACTAAGATTAGGATTGTCTGGTTTATGCAATTTAAGTAATTTGTTAATGTTAGAATCTGGCTTCTTGTTACGACAAATTAATGGATAATGTTGTCTTTCACAAATAATACACTTTATAACTATTTACATTTTATTGGAGTGTTTAACTGCAAAATGTAGCGCCTCATTGTTAGACCTCTGGCAAAAATTATTGACCTATTGGAGATAGAAGCCCAGATACAGTACTAACTTTTTTTAAATTTTTGACAACTTTTTTTGTTTACTTTCAGCCCATTAAAATAATGTTTTTCTTAAATTAAATAATTAAACCAATTTTTGGCGGGTGTAATTAACTTCCATCATGTTTCGCCAGTCAAACTAGACTCCACTATAGAAAATAACCATGTTGCTGGTTCTGTTTTGACTAAATTGAATTTTTTCTTTATTGAATACGTTATAAATTACTCTAGATTATGGGTAACTCCACACAATGTGTGATGCTACAGTACCTTCTACCATTACTTGTGCTAAACATTGAATCTAATTCAAATTATATAAATCTTTATCGCCATGATTTGTTTTAAACTGAGACAATCATCCTAACATAATCATTTCTTCAGATATTTACACGAAATCGCTTGGTGATACGTAAAAAATTAAGAAATTATTTTTTTAACAGAAAATACTAAAATTAAGAAAACAATTTTTGTTTATTAAAAAAACAGAAGCGTAATATGTTTTCCGCAAAAAATATTCAAGGTCTTGTCCCTGGGGAAGCTAATGTTGCTTTTAAAAATTCGCTTTCATATTAAATGATGTATCTCTACATTTAACGTATGCCTACCAAGTGTGATAAATATATTTAAAGCCAGTTCGAACTTATTAAGAAAAAACCAAAAAACATTCAAATTTTAACGCCTTGTATTTTATAGAGGAAGCGAAAACGAACAGGGTCACCTGAGTTTTTTTCTCAAAATCACTCATAGAATCACCACTTAAATTTATGACATACTGTTCTAAAACACCCTGTGCAATATAATATAAGACGTGGGAGCATATATTAGCGGTAAAAGAGTTAGTTTCATAAACTTGTTACCGCCGGCGTACTGGTTCGATTCCAGTTACGGCAAGATATTTTCTCGAGCCAATTTAGGTCTGCCCCCCACCATGCTTTAGAGGGCACGTTAAGCCGTTGATCCCGGTTACCAGACTAAAATCTTTCCAACCCGTCTGGTCAACGTGCAAGTGACCAAACTCTTGTAATATAGGGCAGCGATTATCCTACAAAAAAGCGATAAAGCTGTAGATATGATAATATAAGACACCAAAATATTTTAATAATAAACAAAAGTTTTTCAAAAAAAAAAACAATTTAAATTATTAAATTAGTAAGTAAGTATAGAGTTTCTAAAGGTTTCAAACTTTTTAGCTCCTAAAGATTTGGTAAATAGATCTGCGAAATTATCTTTAGAACTAACATACTCAATTTTGATAACATTATTTAAACACATATATTTGAAGAAATGAAACTTTATTTCTATGTACTTTTCTCGTTAAGTATTTGAATTTGTATTAGCCGAAGATATCGCACTAGCGTTATATATCCTAAGAATTGCTTTTAGTTCATCAATTGTTTGTGGTTTTTCTTTGAGCCCATTTTTACCGGATTTTATTTAACACTTTTTCATTTATCATTTTACTATTTGCCTTTCTTATTTTGTTGAGATCATTTTACATGCCACGAAGATTCAGTAGTGCTCAAGCAGCAAATTCTTCAGCAATATATTCAGCTTCCATTGTTGGTTGAGCAACACATTTCTGCTTTTTGGAGTAGCAAGCAGTAAGGTTTCCAACATGAAAACATACAAATCCGCTTTTTCTAGGGTCATTCTTATCGGCTCCCAATTCAGCACCCCTCCTACCTTCTGTGTAAGAATCCTGTATTTTTAGTAACTTTAAGTTCTAGATCTTTTGTACAGCTCTGTAGTGTGCAGTTTGATAATCTCTTTCAAATCATATAAGCATTGTTACTATTATACTACTTTTGGAGATATTTGCAATTTTCTACTATTGGGGCGTAGCTGATCTGTTAAGTTAACTGTTAACGTTCCGGCATGATTGGAATCACAACCCTCAACAATGATTTGGGGTGTTGTCAAATTTACACAATTTCATGTTTTTGAAATAATACTAATGCTGGCCAATTCGATTACAGATATGGTATGTCCCAATACTAGAAAAATGCAAATATCTCCAAAAATAGTAGCCGTAATCCTAACAATGCTTATGATTTGAAAGATAATTTTAACCTGCACCCGACAAAGTGTTCCATTTGACTTAAAAAAGTTATTGCTCATTGATGAACTGTAACAGTAAATATGAAAGAATTAGTACTACATTTTTTAATCTATAGACACATTTTTGTTTGCTATAGTCCATTCTTTTTATACAAATTAAAAATTAACCCGATATAAAGTTCCCGAAAAAAGTTATAGATATTTCCCTAAATTTTGTAATTTAAAAAATTTTACTAAAGAAATTAATATCTCAAAATCTATAACTCCTAGCTACAGGAAATGTTATAAAAAGTAACCCTAAAATTTGAAAATGCAATAATATACAGGATGATCTGCGTAGAGCGTGCAGTTTTTTAACTTGCAGATAAATTAGAAACTTGAAATTTGGTACGTGGCCATAATCGATTATTTTAAATACAGACCTATAATTCTTTTTACATGAGTCAATTTGTTATATAATTTCAAGTTTATGTAACCTAAATTATGTTATCTTATCCTGGATCGTTTTTGACATATATGTCATTTTTTTCCAAAAAATGGTCTTTGTAGTAGTTAACAAAAAAATTTGTATCTCGCAAATTAGTTACGTCTTACTGGTTGTTCTATTTTGTACCATATGGGCACAGGCAATTTTTAAATATGACAATCAGAAATTATCAAAAATTCAATTTTTTTAAATGGCACTTTCTGCTTTTTTTACACCCTTTGAGAGAAAATTGAATTTTGGGGTAGATTGCTTAAGCATTTCTTATACCCAATTCTTATCCCTATTGAGTTATTCAATAAAATCATGAAATTCCTTCTAGTCAGTTTTTTACTTGGGTTTTTCAAGCAAGTAGCTATGCCATGAAAACAAAGAACAATCCGAGCTGTTTTATGAAAAATATGGATTTCTATTTAATTTTAAAGAACAAACTATTGTTAACGAAAATTTTTTCGTATTTAATATTATAAATCTAAGGATATAAAGTGCGGTCGTAGCTCTGCAGTTAAGTGCGTTAGTTGTTAAGCAAGCACCTCGGGTTCAATTCCCGGTGCAAACATCGAATTCTTCAGGCGTACTCTCTCGCAAGGCAATGGCAAACCAGCAAGAGTATACTTGCCTAGTAAACCTCTCAACTAAGCCGTTCGGAATCGGCGTTAAACTGTAGGTCCCATGTGTATGTGTCTACTGACACGCACAACACATATACATGCGAGAGGTGCGCAACGTCCGGTAACGGATATGCTACTTGAAGAAAAAGAAGGATAATTTTGGGAAAAAATTGACTTGGCGTGCCATGTTGAACAAAATAGTGCATGTTGCTGATCAGCTAAAAATTAAGACTTAATAGGTATGTTGGTTACACAGGTGCTAGGAAATGTATTCATTCCTTTCCAGGAAACTATGAGTTAGTTCCGTTGAATCTGAAATGTTGTGACAGGATGCTTAAACTACATATTGACAGAATTCTCTAATGTAAATGTTCAATATGACCACCTTCTTGTGTTAAACATTGTATTATTCTACTTTCCATAGATTGCAAAGCTCTTCTTATTTCGTTGGAATTGAGACTGTCGAAAGCTTCTGAGTCTCAAATCGTCTATGTTGCAAATTGGTGAAGAATAAACCAAATGTTTTATTTGCCCCCAGATATAAAAAGTTAGAGTTAGATCTGGGAATCTAGCAGGCCACTTGAATTTGCTCACTAATGGTCATAAAACATGGTCCTCAATTTTGTATGGGCAGCTCTTGTATTGTGCGCTGATCAATGACAAATTCTCAAGAAACGTTTCTACAACATTTTCAAGAATCTCAAATTTATAAATGAATTACCTTAGCACAACGCGTTTTTAATTTGACAGAAAGTTACCACAACTTAATTCCGATTATCTTTTGTTTCCAAGGCTTGAAAAAACTAAGGAATTTATCGGCATACATACTATGAAATATTTCTTGATTTTTATTGAATAACTCGATATGGATAGAAATTGAGTATAGGAAATGCTTAAGCAATCTACCCTAAAGTTCAATTGTCTCTTGAATGATGTAAAAAAGCAGAAGGTGCTATTTGAAAAAATTAACTTTTTGATTTTTTTTTATTGTGATATTAGAAAATTGCCTGTGCGCATACGGTACAAAATAGAACAACCTATTAGGCATCAGGAGTAAACCTGGATTTTCAACCAACTGCTTCATAAATTTAATTTTATAATTTCAACTGATTCGCGAGATAAAAATTTTTTTGTTAACTACTACGACCATTTTTTTTAGAAAAAAATGACATATGTCAAAAACGGGTAAGGATAAGATAACATAATTTAGGTTACATAAACTCAGAATTATATTACCAATAGACTTATGTAAAAAGAATTATATGTTTGTATTTAAAATAAGAAAGTTAATAGCAATTTTTGGCACGTCCTGTACAGCGAAGGTCTTAAAATATTTTCCATTTAAAATAGTCATTCACCAAATTTTCAAATTTTTTCCATGTATACTTTTTCGTATACCTACGGCTAATGGCAGTTCTTGGTGAGACACCCTGTATACATAAATAACTTACTGAACAACAAAAATCTACCTGAATTAAGTAAGGGATATTCAAAACAAAAATTTAAAATTGCCCGGGCTTTACTTAAGTCCAAGGGTGTATCTTATATTTAAAAATATATCATATAGCCAGCTATTTTCATAAAGGGAGGAGACGCGACGTAACTGCTAGAGCGGGCGCTGTGCTATCTTAATTTCTTTTAGAATATTCGACCCCTTACTAAGAATTCACCAAATTATCATTAAAAAGCTACATTTTACATGCTGCATCCACTAAGCACAGACAAACCATTTAAAACATCCATTACGTAAATCATTTTTTTCGCCACATCATAAATTATACGCTAATCAATAACGATAAATTACACAAATAAATAGTCATTGTTGAACAAAAAAAAATACATGATAAATAAAATTTGTTCCCGATACGACCAATAGTTTTATTCTATTTTACCACGAGATAATACTAGAAAATACGCGAACATTGTCGGTAAATTATGGATTACAGTCGCGCCAACATAATTCATAGATTACACAAAGTCAAGCTGAATATCAAATAACTTAAATATGAATGTTTACATAAAATTGAACGTATTTAATTAAGGTCCAATTTTACTTATACGTTTAATTTTTCAAATCGTTTTTCATACGCAATTAAAGCGATCGTCGAGTAATTTAGAACGTGGAAACCAAATACTCTTGCGCCAGATTGAATAAATTCGAATCTGATGACCGATCGAGTGGCTGTGCTTGACGTTTTTGACAAATGTAGCGGCGTCGATGGCAAATCCAATTTTAAGAGCGACGTGAACAGCGGGAGATTCTTTAAGAAAATTTTTCTTTAGAAAATAATCAAAGCTTGTTGCAAAGTATATGATCTTGGTGTAATAAAAACGCACCACTAATACATCACTCCAAATGAATCATTTCTAAAATTTATTATTTCGTTATGTATACTACGCGCCTACTTGCGTTTCTACCCCTTAGCTTTTTACGAGTTTGTGAAAGAATTATGGATAATAATTTGGACGTTGTTATGGAATTATTATTGTGTGACGTTGGGTTTTAACTCAAACAATCGCGGATTTAAGTTATTATGTAAACAGGTTAAGTTGTCACGAGTTATACTATGAGGATTAATTTCCATTTTTAACGCTCGCCTGTCATAATTTTGCGGCTCTCCGAATTTCTGCATTCCCCAATGAGATAAACGTAAAAGGAGATTACATAAAGAAATATTTATAAGTTGTTCCCTTTAGAGTTTCATCGACCGAAAAAAGCGATAGTCTTACAACCACTATGGTTTTTCATGTTCCGTAAATTGCGACATTAAAAACCGTTGCGCTTCTTTTTAACATAATTTCAAATGCAAACTGCCGATATGACAAAACAGACTGGCGCCTAATAATTTTTTGCTTTCTTTTTTAGGGAAAAGTTTTACGCTGTCGATTATCGTTTCGACGACGCCTCCTCAAGTGGCCACGTATAGTAAAGCCATAAAAGTAACAGTTGATGGACCAAGAGAACCAAGATCTAAAACGAGGCAGCAGCTTCATCATTTTCCTTTCGGACCCAGGCCGTTTGGCCCCGACCCTTTAACCGGAGTGCTGCCATTTAAATTGGGAGGTGAGTAACAAGAAAAACAAAATTGTTGTCTTTAATGTCGTTAAACTCGTGTCATTACATTAAACAATCATGAACCAAGATAATTATCAACTATAAAGTTGTCTTTAAAGGGTAGAGGTAACAAGCATAACTATTAACTGGATAAATATATCTTCTAATTACCAATTACAGATAGAGCCTTAAATCACGTTAATTAGCGCGTGCAGATTATTACTGAATGACAGTAAAATAAATTTATGGTTCAGTTATTTGATAGGTACGTCAATAAAATTGTGATAGCTTATAGATTTCTTTATTTTGGTGAAATATTGAAAATTTATAACCGGAAATTTTATTGTTTTCATTTTTAAGTTCAAATGCTGAAAGTGGAGAAGCAAATCATTGATTTGCTGAACTTATCGTATTGTTCAACCCTTTCTACACCACACATGCTAGTTGGAAGCACCTGCCACAGATGGCGAATAATTATTGCTATTTTAATTTTATCGAACAGCAAATTTAAAAGGAAAAGTTAGTAAAATTCTAAAATTATTGTTATAACTAAGGTGCTCATCGCAAACTTAATTTTTCACAAAAAATGAAAAATTTTTCTGTTTTTCGAAAGTGAATTACTGTGCAAATGTTACAAGTAGACTCATATTAGTTATTTATTAACCAATCGTAAATTTATTAAATTGAGTATTCAAGAGATAAAGCCCATTAAACTCTTAAATCAATTTTCAATTAAATTAAACATAAATCACAAATGACAAAGAGTAGTGCAGATTGACATAAATAGTAAAGAATACTATTTTCTTTAATTAATTTAAAAAATAAATTTAGCCTTGATAAAGCCCTTGCTTGCTAGGGCGAAATGTCAACATTTTTATGCGAAACAAGGGCCGTTAGTCTTTTAATTGATTTACATCCATTAAGAAGGATTAGGCACTTTATTATAGATAGTGAATACAACTCACAAATTGTAGTATAGATGCTCAATACGTATGTACAGGTTATTCACTATAAATTACCCACCCCTTATTATTGTTATTATTATCGTAGAAAAAAAAGTTTTACATAAAAGTTGTATGGTTTTAACTGAATTTTTTTAAAATGCCATTAATAGTTCAGTTACTCGCCGTTTACAAAGCGCAACAAAAATATGAAGTATTTTTTAATGTAACACCCTGTATATTGTTATATTCTTAAAGACATCTTTTTTTTCTGATTTCAAAAAAATATAATATGTTGTCTTTATATTAAACCGTTATTGAGTTATTAATCGTAGAATATCACAGTTACCTTATGGAAACCATCGGTAGGACATCAAGAGTAAGCTTAAATTTCCAGCCAACTGCTTCACTATAAACGATTTTGGTGATTTAATTAATAAAATATCAATTATAAAACACAACATTTGTTATTTACATGGCTTACTTTGACAATATTAACAATTTTGTATTAAGTAACTGTGATATTCTACGATTAATAACTCAATAACGGCTTAATATAAAGACAACATATTAAATTTTTTTAAAATCAGAAAAAAAAGATCTCTTTAAAAATATAATAATATACAGGGCGTTACATTAAAAAATACTTCATATTTTTGTTACGCCTTGTAAACGGCGAGTAATTGAACTATTGATGGCATTTTTAAAAATTCAGTTAAAACCATACAACTTTAATGTATAACTTTTTTTTCTACGAGTAATAATAACAATAAAAGGGGTGGGTAATTTATAGTGAATAACCCTGTACCTACAACGTAAGATTGGATATTGGTTTCAGTAAAAAATAAAAAATAAACGTCGACAAAACTTTAGAAGTTAAGTAACGGATACACCAATGAGAAGAAATGCAACTACTAAAAGTAAAAGAAGACGAAACAATATTATAAATTAAAAACAGTATAAATAATGCGATAAAGAAGTTGATATAATGAAACACAGTAAAAAACAAAGATTTATATTAAAGAAAACTATTAAACTAAATGATATAAGGATTGGAATATGAAAGAAAACTTTTCATTAATAATTAATTATTGGAAGAAAAGTTTTGTTTCATATTCCTATTTATGTATCATTTACTTCAATGGTTCTTCTTTTCTTTCTTTGAAGAAGGGAGTCAAAAACATCAACTAAATAAAATGATTTCAATGTCTTATTTTACTGTTTGAGATAAATGAGATAATTAAGTCCGTAATACAGATTTCTATTAATTTTAATGCAGAATCTTAAACGCTGAAAGCGAGGTAAAAAGTAACTTCTACTAGAGATGAAAATGATGCTTTCACACCATGACAACCAGTACAAAAACCTATTTTCATAGGTATGAGTAAAACATAGTTATTTACACTACGTAGATAGATAGTAAAGTTTCTGCGTGTTTGTTCACGGAGCGAAACTAAGTGGACAATGAAATTCAAGTGAATGAAAATGACCATACCTTTGCAATAGTAGCTGGAATTATTAACTGAACTAACTATTGCAGTTTGTCACTCGGGTGGATTTCCTCATCTTCATAAATTTTTTCAAATTAAACCTAAAAGCTTAATTACCCCTTCAATTCAACATTGAAGTTATTTAACTCAATTTTCGGAATCTTAAATCAATAGTTTGTTCTACTTGATTCGACCCCGTTACTTCTTCTCGCTGACTCACACTCACTCACGTCAGGAAAGACAATAATAAGGTTAAAATACTCCTCACATTTTACTTTCATTTTAATAATCTTCTTCAACACTTGCCATTTCCTCATCCATCACTTCTTTTGATTTTCTTCTTCCATTCCGTTAAGTATTTGCTTATTTATGTTCGTATTTATTTTCTAGTAATTTTTGCAGGACATTTTGATTAATCACATTTTGATATAAATATTGTGTGTGTGTTGTGATTTAACGGTTAGTCCTTATTGGTGACCCCGACGTGATATTTGTATTTAAAAAAAATGTAAAAAGGGCTTGAAAGCTAAAACGCTTTCAACATACGTTAATCAATAACTCATAAATAATAATAAAAATATTTGATTGTTTCCTTTATCTTTACTAATGAAACAAAGCATTGTTTATGATTATTTTGAAAATATAATGTAATTATCGCATAAACCTTATGTAAATTTTGGGGTAAAAACATTATCTTATGAAATCAAAATTCAAAACCCGCTCCACACTTACAAATAAGTAGAAATATTTTCATTTCTCAGTTGATTAAGATTTTTTTGAAATTTGAGAACTTACAGTTGCCCCTAAGTTTTGTTTTTGGCATACCTTGAGTAACTTTAGTACTTTGTAAAATTTTTACGTTATTAGTGCAGAAAAATAAATTGATTTAGATAATTATCTTATCACCATAGTTTAAGTTTGTAGCACAAATACATTTATCAATCGTCAGTGAATCCTAAAACATGAATCAAACACGTTTTGACATAAATACATTTAATAAGAGTACGAATGAGTGCGACGAAGAAAAGATTATCATTGTTCCCTCATCCGAACTGATACCAGATGAATACAAACATACTGAACCAAAAAAGGGATGGTGTATTTGATTTTGTTTAATACCTCCAGAGGCTCTGGTTCTGCAATTTTTATTTAATATGATTCTAATAAAATAATAAATAAATTAATAAAATCGTGTTTGATGGATCGCCTAAGCATAAAAAATCTAAATTATTGTGAGCGAAAGCGTGAGCGAAAGCGTGAGCGAATATAAATGAACAAAGTGAAACCTTCACCAATTAGTAATCTTTGATACCAGCCAATTTCTAAGCAGGTATCATACAAAGTAACATAAAATTTAACGTCAAGCTCAAATAGTTCTGAATTATCCATCTGTTTGTATTTAGATCAGTCTCTGATCCAAAAAAAGTAAAACCATAAGGTAATTCAAGGTTAGATAGCCATGCGAGAGAGATATCAATCCGTTAATAATTTCAATTTATAGACAGATAGGTGACTGGTGCATTACCTTAGCATATATAAAATTGATGAAATGTTATTAAAAATTATCTGATGCACTTACCGGTCGGTTTCTTTAAATTACAGTAGTATTTATTTGTGAGATACTCTTGAAACTTTCTAGCGTGTACAATCATCAAGACTTACAAATTTTACTAAGAATTCGTGAACACAACAGAAAAGCATGACCATCTCCATGACACAAAATATTAGAAACGGGTTGTTGAAGCGAGGAGTTTTTACCCAATGTATGCTGTATCAACTGGTATGGCTTTGGAAAAACTAAGAAAAATTTTAATATTTTACAAAAAAAGTTGAAACGACAAGTAAAGCAAAATAAATCCATCAAGAATCAACGATTGTGTCCAAAATTCTTGTTTGGAGAAACAAACCAACGAAAATTAGTAACCCTTATCAAGAAAATTGAAAAATATGGTGTTATTCTGCAGCTGGCATACCATTTTGCTAAGCAGTTAAACTTAAAGCACAAATTTAATATTGCCAAATAACGAGCTTGAGACGATTGGTGTTATTTATCTATAAAAAATCAAAATCTGTGTCTATCGCACGTGGTTTGAGAATCAACCGAAAGGAAGTAGCTAAGCATTATACATTTTTAAAATCATTTAAAAAAAAAAAGACTTTTTGGGATGCTTAGCTCTATTTTTATTGTTGATGAAACTCAAGAAGCTATTAGCTGAAAAGTGATCTAAGGCAGTCGATTCCGTTTCGCCTGTAAAAAAGGCGAGATATTAAGTGTTATTGTTTGTTGCAGTGCAGAGGATTTTTTCTACTCCCAATTGCCACATTTAAAGACAAACGCAAAATGGCTGAATTTTGTAGATGAAATAACCCCAGGGGCAACTACAGTAGATGCAAGAATGTTTCATTCCGAGGAAGTCAAATAAAGAAAATATTGTTGGTTTTAGAAAAGCATTCGTCGCATTGTACTTTTGTAGAGTTATAGAAACTTGTCGAAACTAACGATTACTTACAACCATTGGATCGTGCTAAATTGAAATCGCTAAAAACTTATTCGTATGGGACATGCAATAATTATATCCGGATAAACCCGGGGAGGCAAATAAAAAAACTACAGTTTGGACATGTCTTATCTGCGGGCTTATCAGCAATACCAAGTGGTGTGATTTTAGGGTATAAAGCCACTGAAAATTTTCCATTCAAATCATTAGCGTTTTTGATTATGTCTTTGACTGAGCCTCTTGAGACTAATATGGCAACGGAATCTAATGTCGCTTTTGAACATTGATCAACATCTATAAAAGAACATCTTTAAGTGAACCAGGAACAGAAACTACCAGTAAAAGACAACTTCAAACAGGCAACATTGGATCGTATCCTTATTACCCCAGAAAATTTACTAAATTCAGTTTGCCTTTCCCCTATTTTTACACCTAGAATGAAGAGGGGATGGGACTTGGATTAGCATTAACGTCACCTGCAACAAGGAAAAGAAAAACAAGAAGAAAACTGAATCATCAGTAACAAAGGAAAAAAGAGCAACAAAAACGAAAGTTGCAGAAAAAAATGCTGCTAAACAGAATATGCATTGATCCACTTTAAAAACAAAAAGTAAACAAGTGATGACCACAGTGTTGACTTGACTGTGGTAAAGATTACAATGCCACTAAGTAAATACAGTGTGTTTCCTGCACACGTTGACTGTACGAGAAATGTACTAGTTTTTTAAATATGTGCTTAAAATGTGGAAAAAACAACAAAAAGTCTAGATATCTATTGTTTGGCCATCAGTCCCGTAGAGAGCATTAGCCATCTCACCTTAGTAGTAGTTGGATGAGATGCCAATTGCAGCTACAGGTTTATACATTTTCTACTTCATAAACGTAACATGTTTGAACGATAGGTTTTGTTTTCATTGTGTTAACTGTGTCAAAAAATTTTAAATTGTTGTTTGAGTATTTTTATTGAATTTTCCACGTAAAACAAAACCATGGCCAACTATCTCGGATTCATCTTAATTACTAAGAGCTCAACTATAAGAGACCTTTAGCGTCAATGAAAATGATACCCGAAACTTTGTATAAGATCTAAACAATTCGTTAACCATTACTGGTTTTTAGAACTTCTAGAATACTATGCGAAAATTAACAGAACTTGATCAAATTTCCCTTGTCGAGTTTTTAAATTGAACGATTAGTCAGATCGTTTTCTGCTCTAGAGGCTCTAGAAAACTCTCGAAAATAAATGTTGAAATTGTTTGAAAGCAATTTGGCAGGCTCTTTATACTTTATTCAGTAGCGAAGATCCGGGCAAAAATTGAAATCCTAAGAAATTTTTTTTAATTGAAAGTTTTAAAAACTCTTCAAAAAGTTTTCATCTTACTCGACCTTAAAGATCTTCAAGCAAAATTTGAAGCTTTAAAAAAAATAGTTTTTTGTCAAGAGTTGTAATGACAGCTTTGGACAGTTCTAAAAAAACTAACAGTCGGGCAAACCGTTTAGATCTTATTCAACTTAAATCGTTCATCGATCGATTTTTTAGGACATTTGTTTAGAGTTCTCAACAGTTCTAATGACATTAAGAAAGATTTCAAGCAGTCCTAAAGGAAATTATAATGATCAAATGCGTTACGTTACATTACACTTTTATTTATTTTACTTTAAAAATTCAGAAAAGTTTGATACCTAAACCAATTATTTTTTAAATTTTTAATAATTTGTGAGGTAGTTTTGGAATTTATTAACATAATTAAAGATCTGAATAAATTAACTGATTATAAATTTGTCTTCAAAGCTCCTACCAATTTAGATAACATTTTTCACAAAAATTAAATATAAATAATAGTCTTGAATCAAGCGGCATATACCAACTACTATGCTCTTGTAACAAAATATATATTGGTAAAACTAAAAGAAATTGATTAAAAGAACATCTAAGATATCTTAAACAACCAGAAAAATATTTTTATAATTTAGATGCAATTAAATCAACTTTCGCTAAACACATTATCTAAAACAAACATAAACATTTAAATCATTCACTCATACATCCTTTTAAAATAACTAATTATAATAGACAAATTTTAGATAAATTAGAAATAATATACATTAAAACAACAAATCAAAATTTAATAATCAACGATCAAACAAATTTTGACGATCTTACATTAAATTATCAAACAGAATTTTTATGTTCTTTAATATTACTTTAATTAACTCCAGATTAAAACATTTTACATACCTAGTTTATATTTTTAAAAAACCTTTTATTACAAAACCAATTTACGTTTTCTAAATTTTCATGAAAACCAACTGTCATATACAGGTGGCCAGAAAAATACGGACAAACGCCAGGTAGAACGATTCTTTGTTCAATTCTGAGGCGATAATCTTAATCCAAAAAGTTATGCGATCCTTCCTTAAGGCGCACGAGACCATTATTTTACAAAGAATTCAAGAAGAGCCGAACTTTTTATTGCATATTCTCTGGAGCGACGAATGCTTGTTTACGAGAGATGGCGTCTTTAATAGCCATAATTTTCATTTTTGGGCGGACGAAAATCCCAAGGCAGTAAGGGAAATTGGACATCAAAGAAGATTTTCGGTAAATGTTTGGCTGGGGATTTTAAATCTCCGAGTTGTCGGACCAATATTTCTTCCAAATCGTCTAAATGGAATTGAGTACGTTAACGTTTTAGAAGAAGTACTGGATAATATTCCACTGAATTTGAGACCCAACAGAATTAAACAAAGATTAATCGATTAGTTACATCGATGTATTTGAGATAATTCCATTTCTAAATTTCACCACAATGATTTTACATAGATAAATTTGATGAATTTTGATAAATTTTAGCCGTACATCTTAAGGTTTGATGGTCTCGTGCGCCTTAAGGAAGGATCGCATAACTTTTTTGGATAAAGATTATCGCCTCAGAATTGAACAAAGAATCGTTCTACCTGGCGTTTGTCCGTATTTTTCTGGCCACCGTGTATAACACGTTTGTAGAAAAATATTTTTTAATTCTGAAGGTGACTCACAATAATTTTTGAGTTGAAACTAGTAATAAATAATAAATAAATACTAATATTGGATTGCTTAAAGTGTAAATAATTTATATATATATATATATATATAAGTTTTGGAAAGTCTATAAAGTTTTATAAAGGTTGAGAAACTGCTTAGAACATATTTGACTTTAAAGGAAATATGAATTTTTGAGCAAAAACTTGACTCAGCAATTCTTTTAGAACGTCTTGACAAAAACTGACGTCGGTCTGTCAAACCGTCGACACGGAATAGAGAACACGGTGTTTTACTAACTACAATCCAGTTAATCCAGTTACATTCCAATTGGACTTGCAGTCGCTTTCTTTAACTAATATTTACAAAATTAGTGGTATTGACGACAAGGTCGAGGTACTAACTAATATGTTACGATCTTTATTATATTCTCATGCTCCTGTTCGTACTGTCATGTTTCGAAAACCTTTTAGTCTTTGGCTTACAGATAACGTCAAATTCATGATGAAATTAAGAGATAAGGCACTAAAGAAATTCAAAAAAACTATATTACCCTAACATTGGAAATATTATAAAAGTTAAGAAATTTAACAAATTGTGGTATAAAAGCAGAAGAAAAGGCATATTTGAACTACATGATCCGAAATAGTAATAGTCCTAAAGCTATTTGGAAATACCTTCAAAAAATAGATATATATATATATATTTTAACGATAACTTTTTCGACATCTAGTGTCGAAAAAGTTATCGTTTAAATATTATGATCCCTCCAGTAGGGCATATAGTCGACAGCGCGCGTTTGTACAATAGTGAACTTACACTCGAGTTCTGTCACTCGCGATGAGTCCCAAAAGGACGAAACAGCTGTCGGGTGATTCTCAGTGTTTGTTTGCTATTGTACAACCACTTGCGTACTTTTACTGCAGGCGATTCGAAATTTTTATACTTGCCAACTGTTATGTTGGCTATAATTATTGAAGGATCGACTATGTAACTGCTTTACATACCTGTCGGCAAAAGTTGCTTTTATATATATATAGTACTACAAAACCGACTGAAATACCTTCACACTTGCAAGACGTTAATAAATTAAATAGTCACTTTATTAATTCTAATACTGCTAATATTAACGGAAATAGTACACTAAACTATAATTGCGACCACAAATTTTCTGAATTAAATTTATTATTTCGTTTTAGTATAGTATCTCAAGAACTAGTTAGTACCGTTGTTAATACTATTAATACCTCTTGTGGTAGAGATAAATTAAATATCAATATCATACAAATATGTGGGTCCACTTTAATACCTTACTTAACGCATCTTATCAACTACTGCCTTGAGAAAAGTATTTTTCCAACTAAAGATTATTCTTTAGAAATAAATTGTTCAAAATTGTTTTTAATGTTGTTTGGTAGAGAAAAAACAAAAAATTAGTGTCAAATAAAATCTCTGTTAAGTTAAACGGTAATTCACTTACGCCCACCGAGTCAACTAGTAACCTAGGTCTAACAATCGATTCTAATCTTAAGTTTAAACAACATCTAAACTCTCTAATCTCTAAATAATATTAATTATATTATATATTATATTCTAGTAGAAAACTTTTAAGTGTTGATGTCAAAAAAATGTTGTGTGATTCATTAGTTCTTTCTAACTTTTCCTACTGTGATGTAATTTATGCCCAATTTCTGACAAAACAAGATTTTAATAGAATACAAAAAGTTCAAAATAATTGTCTGAAATTATTGTTTGGAATAAGAAAATTCCAGAGAGTGTTTCACACACTACAGCAAGCTGATTGGTTAAACATGAGAAATCAAGTTCATTTACATAGTTACTGTTTCTTTCATGGAATACTTTACTACAAGTGGCCACTTTACTTATACAACAAAATTACTTATCGAACTAACATACATCATCTGAACTTGAGAAATAAAAACTGGATATACGTGCCACCTTTTACAACATCTCTATTTAAGTTCTCTTTTTCACATTTAATAGCAATAGTATTGAGAACTCATGGCTAGATTTATCAGAAACCCTTGTGCTACAACAGAGACATAGTAGGAACTATTCAAGATTATTCAATTTGTAATTGAGTATGAAGTTAACATCTCTTTATTTGATTGCTATTTTGGTACTTTTCCAAAGTCATCAGTCAAGAGACACTCTCTTTGCTCAAAAAAGACCTAGAGCTCAATTACAGCAGTCTTACCACCCATCTGGTAAAGAAGGTTTCAACAATTTAAGAATCAAAACACAATAGACTATCATACAAAATACAACAAGTACTACCATCTTGATTCAAAAACAATTAATATTCTTGTCAGCACCACTTCTATAGAGGCAATTTTATTTTACCTCCACCTTAGGAAGATTCTTTAAAAAAACAAAGAATAACATTTTTAAAATTCTAAGTCTTTAAAATAAGTCCAAGTGTCTTAGGAGTGCCTTAAGAAAGAGTCTTAGGACCTTTCATGTACATGTGATATACTTCAGATCGACCCATTGCACGTACCACAACTGTACCGACAACAGAACCATACCTGTAAATTATAAAGACGTAAATGTTGCATCACATTATGTCCAAAACTATTTATTTATTTAATCGTATGGTTTATTTTAATATTTTAAATATTGTATTGTGATGTAAGTGTTATGTATGGTGACCCAAAAGATTAGTATAAACTTGTACAGTGTGGTGACAAAACCGTGTGCAATTGTGGATTGGTTCGTCTTGGCAAAGCATTTACTTCAAGGTTTAGGAAAACCACTAAAACCTAAACATGCCAACTCTTACCCACCCTAATATTCACATGTAATAATATTAATTAAGTGTGTAAACATTATAGAAAGTAAATAAGAACATAAAATATAACGTCACAGCCATTGCATGACGACACATAATAGACCGGTCCAAGTGCCAGTCACGACAATGACAAATGAAAAAAAGTAGCTTAAAGTAATAGCAAAACAATCTCATCTCCACAGTGTGTTTCCTGTAAAAGTAAAATATCGACCCTATTTTTGAAACAAATATTAGACATTCATCTTAATGAATGGAAAGATTAATCTAATTAAATTGCAGTAGTGCCTTCCTATTCACCTAAACAACATTTAAATACTTCCTTCTTATATGTTGAAGTTTTTGTGGTTAGATAATAAACTTAACTGGCAACATATTAACGTGTTAACAAAAAAAAATACAAAAATTTCCACTGGTTGCTGGGAATCTCTACCATTGAACAACAAGCTACTAATTTACCAAACTTCAATCAAACCCATATGAATCCATAAAGTAGAACTATGGGAGTGTATGAAAGTCAATCCTCCTATGATACATACATTACATTTCTTTCCTGAAGAATTCCAAAAAGACGAAACAGCTGTCGAGTAATTCTTGGTGTTTGCAATTGTACAATTTCTTGCAAATTTACAGCAGTTGATTTGAGACCGTTTTTTAAACCAACTATTAATTGACAATAGTATTTGAAGAATTGACATCTGCTTTAGAGCACCTTACTATTAGGATGTGTTAACATTGTTATGTATTCAAAAATGATAAAGTGCGTGTTTAATCCTCTGATAAAACGACCTCTCTCATTATCATGACATTTGCCCATTGACGTATAATTTTGGATTTCTAATTGTTCTTCAAACAAAAAAAAGGATGTTAAATCAATTTCGAAAGCTGATCTTTTCAGTGGGTACTGAAAAAGTGCGCTGTTGGGTAGGGGACACATCGCTCACTAGACACAACTTCCAATGGATACATTATCTATTTTTTTTCTAGAGCTTGGATATCAAATCCGAATACATTGTCTGTATTCTATGTAGGCAAAAACTCAATTTTTACACATCGCTTCTTTCACATTTGGTAGCAACGCATAATTTATAATTAAATCTTAATATCAAGCTTGAGTTCTTAATTATAGCCGCATCTTTGGCAAATCTTGGTGAAGGTAATACTCAAGAATAGGTTGTTGAGAATTGTAAAGATTAATTTTTAGGGTTTTTATTTTGGTGGTAGAACGCAGATTGATAGTTAGGTAAAGTCGACAGTGATATATTCGCATTCTTGGAGGTAAATATAACAACCTACACAGTTTTTCAACAACAAAAAATTATTATTACAAGACAATGCATTAACACGCTGTCGCTGATAAAATAACATGTCAAACTTAGTTGTAGTAGTGCCATCTATATTGATAATTGTGCACCGGTACCCGTTAGTTTAACATAACCTAAAAACTAAATCAAATGACTGATTGACCACTCAAGCAATGCTTGATTTTCGTCTTTAAATCGTACTTTAACTTAAGTACGCTTCAAGTCATGACTATGGATATAGGCATTAAAGACTTTTTCACTACCTTCAAAGTTTGGCGTAATGTTTAAACAAGAAAGTGGGCAAAATATCCAAATTTGTCACTGCCTTCAGGTATCAACGTGGGTAATGCTTTAAAGTTAGGAATTGGGTCTAAATATTAAAGTGAGAGATTTATTGAAGTTGGGAGTTAAAACCAAATAATAAAATAGACAATAGAGTCAAATTGACCATTGTTGCAGTAGCTTTTACAAAAAAATAATTTAATTTACGGACTGAATCATTTAGATTCCGCGTCGTTAAAACCTACCCAAAAAATTACTATGCAGGATAAAGGTTTAACTTTTCAAAATTTTTAATGATTTTGGAGTTCCATTAGGACCAAACTTTTTAAGAAATTTGACTAGTTCTAAACTGTTTTTTTTTTAATATTTAAAACTGAGCTGGTATTAACAATTTTGCAACAATAAAATCACAAATATTAGGTATCCATTCTTCTTGGAAACTGAAGAGACAAAAATTAAAGATAAATCATTACCATTCATCATTGAAATTATTCGCCATTGTAGTTAAACAGCTGTTTCCAAAAACTATCAAAACCGACTTTGTTTTAGTACCTACCACTAGAAAATCATTGAAGTGTGTACAAACTGGTGTCACTATTATGAGCTGTTTAAAAACATGGCTAATACTTCTTAAGTATGGATTTGTTGTTTTTGTCTTAAAGAAAAAGCAAATTGATTGCTGTAAACTTATTTATATTGATCATTATGGAATAAAAATTGGTTAAGCTAAGAAAACTAGAAGTCGATCTATGAGAACGTCTTTCTCACAAAAGCTGCTTCACATAATTCAAGAAGTAAATAATCCACAATATGTTGTCATGGCTCAAAAACATCTATCTACATATAATCTATAATCAGCACACTAATTAGTAAATAATCGCGTGTAAAATTAAAATGCAATTTAAATAAGATTTTGATTAATAAACAAACTTTTTTGACAACTATGCCTGGCGACCAAACAATACCGTATCATCGAAATAAATAAAATTAAAACCTCGCCAGTTCTTGTTGTAACTGATGCTGTTTGAAAAATTGTTTTGACGTAGATAAAATCTTGTATAAAAAGCGATATAAATACTCTCCTGCGGCTCGTGTTTTAAACCTCTTCACACACTTGTATCATAAAAATCTACTTCTAATTCGCATTCCTGCATTGTTTAAACAGATTAATTTCCATCATATCTAAATAATTTTTAAGCTGATTAAAATGTCAAGAATTTAAAGCACAAAACAATGTAGGTCAGTACTCAAATTACCAATTTCATCAAAAAAAAAAACTTGTGCATCTAAACATCAACATATAAAATTCTGCAACAACAAAACTACGCCTACAGCCGTGCATTACTAATTTAATTTACAATTAATCATCACCGATTGTTGCGTAATTAAACTTTCGCTCTACCTAAGCTGTCACAATTAAGACATCATTTAGGGAATTGTTTACAAAACCCAATACACTACAACAACAATTAGAGAAAGTGAAAATTACTAAAAATAAACTTATGCGTTTGAGGATTTATTATTTCAGTATTAACTTGTACGTTCTTACGAACAATTACCTGATTTTGGACATAATGGAAGAGTTTCTTCAGTTAAATTGTTCGACTTGCAGTGAAACTTTGCATCCGCTTACAAAAGTGTGTGTATTTAATCATGATAGTGAAAAATACGAGCCCGTTAAAAATTTCATCGTTTGTCCCTTACATTCCTTGAACAATTGTCAGTGGTTTGGAAATTTGCAACAGTTATTGCCGCATTGTAGGCAGTACCATCGCAGCAATGTTTGCTTGACTAACATACAGACTTTTGTTTTGACTAATTGTTTGCGGACGGGAATTAGTTACTATCACGTAGTTTTTGAGGCGTACGAGAAACCGTTTAAGAAAACGGTTGAAGTAAATGGCGCAACCGGGTTTGTTACCTGGAGGATGGCTCATCTTGGTTCTGCGGAAGATGCCGCCAATTACTATTTTAAAGTTTTTTGGAAAAATCAATTTACTGGTGAAGAAATTTGTCAAACGGCAAGTTGCCAAGTTATGAACGGAAAATGCATGGCGAAAGGGAGAATGTACGTCTCGATGGATTTATTAGTGGTGCGAAGATTTTGCGTGCGGGGAAAATTATTTTACACGCTCTCCATTTGTAAAGAAACCGATTTTTTGGAAGAATACTGTCAAAAAAGTGACCACAGCGTAATCTGTCCGCAACCTTCTATTTACGTACAAAGTGCACAACTACCAAGTGTAGGTTATCTTAGAAGGGCAATTCTTTTGGGTTGTAATAATTGAAAACGCATGCAGATAAGTGAATGGTAAAACTAATTACTTTTTAATTACACTAAGTTTGAAATTATATTTCGAAAAAAAAATGTTTTTTTAATTTATTACCTTTAGTGTTCAATGAAGTAGTTAATTATTAGTTTCTTAATCGACTTGTATTAGTAATAACTGTATATAATTGTTGAATTATTAAATGTAATATAATTATTGTAATCTAATTGTGCTAAATGCATTTTGATGAAAAATTATATTATCTTTTTTACTGACAAACTAAATTGAAAATTTCCAGATAATTCAATGTGTATTTTTTCCAATTGATAGTAATTGTCTTATAACGATTTTTTTTTGGGATTTGATTTGGAATTTTTTATCTAATTGGTTGTATATCAACATTCATCGACGTCTGATCGAATTTGGAAAGGGAGATCTAGTAAAAATCAAATTCCAATAGTTCTACAAACAATCGAAGAGAATCCTGCCACTAGTAGGTAAAAAGAATTTAAAAGTACTATAACATAGTGTTGTATCCTTTTCACGTTCAAATTCTTCAGAAGGTTTTTTATGAAATAATAAAAATCATAAGTGGGATCAAGACCGTAACTGCTGTAATAATTATCAAACACAATTTTCTCTAAGACTATTAATGGAAAGTAAAAATTTTCTCTCTTTCTCTTGAACTTATTATGGTTTTCTTTATGTATTTTTATTATTTATCAAGTGCACGAATATACCATAATTATTATAGTAAACAAATTAATTAGACTACCATGATTTTCTAAACTATCAATGTTTGATGTAAATGCTGTTGATAAGATAAGTATTAATTTAATTATAAAAATTAACAAAAAATTGAATGAATCACATATCTAGAATATATGGCCTGTTACTCAATTAGAATAAAAACTGCGGAAATACACTCACCGAAGGAACGAGATGTGGTCATTTCTAACATTGTTGGTTGATATATTGTTATTACACTTTGGTTTAGAAAAAATCTAGAAAACCAGACATTCTATTGCACACAATTAATTATATAAATTTTTGGTTCAGGATTGCGTTCTTAGAATTACACCCTACTCTTAATTAACTTTTGCTCGAGGTTGATCACCTGGTACAACTATTGTAATTACAAACATTTAACTTATTGGTAAGTACTTATCAGAATATACCCAAAAAAGCTTTCAAAAAAATAAGTTATTATGGTTTTACAAACACCAATAAAAACGCTTTTGTCTAAAGTAACACTAAATAACAAATTATAGCTGTGTCATCATTTCATGGACTGTTGCATGTACTAAAATTTTTACATTAAAATAATTTGTAAAAATCTGTAGTATGTGTAAGATGCCGGCAGCGAAAAAAAGCTAGTTCAATGTATGGCATTTACACCAACTGAATAAAACAGTAGTCAGTGATATTTGTAGAATAGCAAAGGCACTTACATACATGCGTTTCGCCTTATTTGTAGTTCATCAATGTAAGTTAGCTGAAACGCAAGTTTATACAAATTGAAGTGTTCACAGCCGACATCTTTGTATACCACAAACTATTTGATAATCTTAGTACAAGGCCACTGTCCATGAGGTAGCAACACCGCTATCGTTTATGAAGCAGTTTCACACTACGTTAAAATTCTGTAGCTATTTCCAGGATTTTTTGTAGGTTTACGTTTGCGCTACCTTACACTGATGTGCCTTAAATAAAGCTTAACGGGTGAATGTAGGTGCAGTTACAAGTTCTTTTTAAGAAATTAAAAATTTTGATACTATTCTACATTGTTCCAGTTGTTCTAAATGGATAATCTTGTTCTAAAAAACAATTTCATAAGCATAACTTATAAAAATCACAAATTCTTTTTAATTTGTTCTAAAGTGGTTCTTTTAGTTTTAGTCTAAAACTAGAATAATTAAAATCTGTATACTATTGGCGCGGAGTAATAAATCATAATTGTTTGAAATAATTCTTTATTTTCTTGTGAAAGCGGTACTTCTACGGTTAAGTAAAACCAATAAATTCTAGCCAAAATACGATCATTGTGCCGCTCTTGCAGCATATCGACCCATCTAGGGTCTGAGAACAATAGTTTAATCTGTTTAAACACGTTGCCATCAGCCCAGGTACTGACGAAACGAGAATCATAGCCGTAGATGTGGGTATTATACCAAGATACAAAAATAATGGTATATAATACGTAAGAAGTAAAATTTGTAATGTGATCTACTATACAAATAAAATAAATAACATATAACCACATAATAATTCATATCAAGGTAGATTTTACTATTATAATATATTTACCTATTAAAAATATAATTTTCCAAACGTATCAGGTACCTACGCCACTGCAATACGGGAGATTCGATAATTCTGACAGGTTTATTACTCCGCGCCAATAGTATACTGAGTATAGAAGATTTCATTTTAAAAAAAAGTTGTTTTTAATTACCGTTTTCCTGAATATTCCAGACGAAACAAAATCTACAATAAAATACCCTCTGAAATCAGGAAAATCACAGTATCGAAATTTTTACATATTATAAATAAAAATTGTTTTTTGTTTAAATTGTTGAACCTATAATTTTAGTTTTGGATTTGTTCTTTTGAAACAATGTTTAGAAGAAATAGAACAATGTAGAATGATATCAAAATTTTAATTTTTGAATAAAGGGGTGCTAGCCCATTTTTTTAATTTTAGGGTCTATAGCTTGAGTTATGGTTTAAGAATAATGTGATGCTAGCTCAAAAATTGTTTTTTAACTTGTGAGCCTATAACTTCAGTTACAAAATTTTTTTGGAACAATGTTTAGAACAACTGAAAAAATGTAGGATAGTATCCAAATTCTGCACATTCAAGAAAAGTGATGCTAGGTCAAAACTAGTTTTTTTACTTATGATCCTATAATTTCAATTAGGAATTTTTCGTTTTAGGAACAATGTTCAGAACAACTAGTACAATGTAGATCAGTACCGAAATTTTAGATTTTTGGAGCTTAAAAAATTTTGTTTTTAGTTTTAGAGTATAGATTGAGTTATAGATTTGTTCTTTTGGTACAATGAGAAAAAAAAAAAAAAAAAAAAATGGTTGAGTTTTTATTGTTGAACTTTTATAGGGTAGATTTGTTCTTTTGATACAATGTAAAAAACAACTAGAACAATGTAGAACAGTATTACAATTTTAAAACAACCTTTAAAAATAAAAATTTTAAAATTCTTAACTGAAACAAAATTTAATTTACGCTTTGTGATTTTTTTTTTTTTAAAACTTTTTTTAAAAAAACAAAAAAAAAAAAAAAAAAATTTTAACTTTAAAAAAAAAAAGGTTCCAACTAAAAAAAAAACGATTCTTAAAACTACTATTTAGTTTCTATTCAAACTAATTACACTTGAGTTGGAAAACAAATTTATTTTCCTGTTACTCTGTAGAACAAAAACAACCTAAAAAAATGAAAACACACCCAAAAAAAAAACCCTTGAAAAATTTTACGGACATAACAAACTATTCTCTTTTGAAAGGACAAAAACAATATTATGAAAAAAGGGCATCTGCTAACGTTCTCTACGCAACAAAGAAAGACATCGAATGTTTAAATTATTTCACTCTGTCAATGACTTGGAAAAGTAATTATCTTAACTGAACCTTGATAATCAAATGTACAAAACTGAAGCAGATATACGAAAAGCATTTCTCAAAATAAACATCCTTCCTTTTTTTTTCGTAGCTATTATAGACTATAAATATAAGTTCACCTAAGGCACTGACATACAAACATAAATGAAAAAATTCCAAAATTTTAATCTCTGCAATACGGGGATTTTTTTGGATTCAAATGATTGTCACTCTGAAAGTACCTATGTTGTAAAAATATAAAAAAACAATTTACTAGGAAATATTACTGAAAACATCATTTGGTACGCTATTGTTCAATTGATTTACACAGAATGCCAATATGATTAATAAAACTTGGAAAAAAGACAATCTATATTGATATCCTAAATCTACTGATACTGCTCAACTTATTTCTAAAACCCGACTGTACTGAAAAATTATCAAGACACTGTACTACAAAAAGTATAAAATAAAAATCATTCAGTTTGTAGGTGGGAGAAATATAGAAGATGCTGATCAGACTGACTACAAAACTTCTATTATTTCCTAACAATACAGATCCAAAACTAGTAGAAACAAATATTATTTTAACATTGACCGGACCTATACCGTAAAAATATTGAAAATTCACTATTAGATGTCCTTTTGATTGAATAATGAAACTTGAGAAACGATGTCATTAATTTCTAAAAATTGAGTGTTAATAAAAATCTCGAATTTACATAAAAATATCTTGCTGTGTGCATATGCTAATAAATGTTCTAACTTTGAGTGTTGTATATAATTTCAATAATGAGTAAAGAGTTTCATCGACCGCTTAGTGGACAAGTATTATTTCAGGCACCAAAAGATTCTGTTTGCAAGATAGAAGAGTTTTGAAACATGCCAAGTTCAGATACGGACTTAGAGAAACATAAAACTTTCAATACTGATACTGAAGTGGAAAGTAAAACTAGCATTAATGATTATAAAGAGGAGGAGGCCGTCTAAAAACAAGGAAACTATTATTTAGGCAGAGAGAAATTTTCTAAATAGAAAAAATCCTCCTCCAGTATCCAAGCCCAGACAACACAATATTGTACTACATTCACCTGGTAGTATAAGAGTTGCGCAAAGTGTTGTGAATTATTTAGATGTTATTTTATTATTTTTTAACAATGAAATTATTAGTTTGATAGTGGAAAACACAAATATCTATATAAATACCAGAAAAAAGCTCAAAGTCGGGAAACATCAAATATAGAAATGAGATTTTTTCTTGGTTTGTTGATAATTTCGGGAGTGTTACGTGGTTCTCATTTGAACTATTAAAATTTATTTGCCCAAAAAGACATAAGACACCATTTTTTAGTTTAATTGTGACATATAAACGTTTTATTTTGGAATATTTTTGTTTTAATGGTATACGTACATTAAGGCCTGAATTTTTCTTCGATCATCCAACGGTTTAAAATTTTATCTGTCCAATTTTTTTGTTTTGTTTTTTTTTGTGGGGTAAACAACCAGATGGGTCGTACGCAGTTTCCAACATGGCAGAAAATAGAACCGGTAAATAAAACTTGTAGAAACAATTATAAAAAACATAATGGAAATTCCTGTCGATTTCCAAACAAATAAAAATTGACTACAATATTCAACATTATTTAGATTTTACCAAAGAAATGAATCTTTCGTATGCCTATAAAGTGACTATTTTCGCTCTTAAGCTTGTACACACAATAACCAGTTTTACGTTTGATTTTAAGTGGTACTGTAAATTTAGGAACCAATTTAGAAGAAATGTTTTTTCCATACACTTTGACCAATTTCAAAATTTTGAAGACTATGTTTGAGATCGTAGAGTACTTTACTATTATTGAATGTTGCATGCAACTTTTGCTTAATATCAACAAGCACTTGTTTGAGTGCATCAGCACGAGGATCAAAACTAATACGACTTGCAATACTAATATCCTTGTCCGATTAGACCCTAGCATAAAGTTTGCCGTTTAAAACTATTTCTCTTACTTAATTGATAGAGGGATATCTTGTTCTTGTTCTTGTTCTTGTTCAGATTCTTTGGGTCCAGTAGCGGACATAATCCTCCCCATTGTTTTTCCATGTTTCTCGTTCTCTTGCTATTATGTATCATTGTTTGCCTGCTATTTTTCTTATGTCGTCCTCCCACCTTTTAGTGGTTCCCCAATATTTTTTTTACCGATTCTTGGTCTTCAGTACAGTATTCTATTTGTCCATCGATCCTTCGCTCTTACTATATGGCCGGCCCAGCTCCATTTCTGTTTTGCAATTTTTTCTACTATATCTGTTACTTTTGTTCTTTCTCTTACCCATTCTGTTACGCTTTCTATCTCCTTAATGTCAGTCTTAACATTCTCCTTTCCATCGCCCTTTGTGTTCTTTCTAACAACATAATGATTGAAATTGTTAAAGTCATTGTTTCTGTTCTCTAGCTTAGTACAGGAAGTATGCAGGAGTCAAATATTTTTGCTTTCAAATCATTCGGAAACTTTTTGATAGTTTGCTGAAGGCTGCCCATCCGAGTGCTATTCGTCGGTTAATTTCGGCAACTTGATTTTCTTTTCCTATTCTTATAGTGTGGCCTAAATACACGTACGAATCTATTTGTCTTATTTTTACGTTTTCTATTTCTAAATGATTTGGGTCTTCACTGTTCGTCATAACTTTCGTTTTCTGTTTATTCATGTTTAGGCCAATTAGTTGAAACTGTTCATGTAATTCCTTCATCATAACCTTCAGTTCTGTATCATTTGCTGCTACCAACACAACGTCATCTGCATATCGCAAGTTTCTTCCGTCCACATTAATCCTCTTTCCTGTCCAGTTTTATTCTTTAAATATATTTTTAACTGCTAACGTAAACAGCTTGGGCGACAAGGCGTCACTTTGTCGAACTTCATCATTAACCGTAGACAAAACGCAAGCGATTTGGGGTAAAACCTATCCCATTTTTGCTGGTTATTGTTTTGAATGTAAAAACTAAACATTGTTTTGATAACAAATAATAAATAACTTCGTATTCACTAGCTTTAGTCGTAAATTGTTTAGAACGAAACTAAACGCTGTTGTCAGCAATTAAAAACTGAGGAGCTCCAAAAACTAAAAGTATGCATTCTCCTACTAACTTAGTTAGAGTTGTAGCTATAGCTTGGGCATGGAAAGAATTTATGTATATTTAGAAAAGCAATCGGTTATAACCAGAACAAATATATGTTCATTAGAGCTACGAGGAAAAGGACCGCAAATGTCAATGCTGATAATTTGCCAAGGTGATTTAACAACGGAAGTTCACTCATTACTCCTAAAAATTTATCTTGAACAGGCTTATGTTCCAAACAAATTTTACAGTTACGGACATAACGACTAACATCGCATTTTATTTAAAGCCATAAATGCATTTGCGTTAAGCGGTTGTATGTCTTGTGTAGACTATGATGACTACTCTTCTTTTGGCACTAATACCTTTTAATCATCTATATAGTTATTTAAGGCTTTAAACTTTCCAATTATTTTTTAAAGGTTTTGACATTCATTACTCTAAAGATTGGGAAATTTTGCATAATATTATGTTTTAAGCGAATATAGCATTTATCTTTAGTTTTTGAATAATCTTTCAATTGCGATTCGTACAAATTACGATCTTTTCAGAATCCTGTTTTATAGTTATGTTTTATATGTTTCTTCTTTTCTTTACAATGTGCTACTTCAAAGTCGTATTGTTGTAATTGTATTGTCCAACGACCTAATATATCTATAGAGTGTTTAACATTGTTTAACCACATTAAATATAGTGATCAGTGATGACCTTAAATTTACTCAATGTAACAACGTAATTTATTTATTCCCCAAATAACAGCAAGGCATTTCCGTTCCGTTGTTGAATATTTTATCTCGGTTTGGTTAAAGAACGACTTAAGTGTGATATTACCATTTCTCCATCAGCAAAATTCTGTCTTAAGACACAACCTATTCTATAGTCACTAGAATAAATTGCAAACAATAATCTTGACAAGTTAGACATGGGGCGGTTATTAACTTAGTCTTAATCAAATTTCATTTAATTTTCGAGCAAAACGTTTTATCTTGCTTCACACTTTCTATACGCTCTTACATTTATTTATTAGTATTATTTACAGCGATTTTTTTCGAAATCAAAGTTTTAAGCTACACTAAAAATTATCAAAGAATCATATAATTCTAATATTTTTGATTTTTCGTCAGTTATAAGTAATTCGATCTTTGATATGATTAATTGTATTTGTTGGAAGCTAAAACTAGTGTTTCGCGTTGACATTATTTACTAAAAATCTTGAAATTATAATGGTTAGCAAGATTCTAAAAAATATTATGTGAAAAAACAAACTTGAAACTGAAGAAATTAAAGGAACCGCGCTCTTATTGTAACATAGTGACGTCAAGCTTGTAATCAGTAGTACCGCGCGTGTTCGAGACACCTGACTAATGACACCCTTCCGACTGCAAATTGCCACCCTGGACTCCTTTAACATGCTGTTAGGTAATATTCGTGTCTTAAAAGCATAGTGCACGACAAAATAAATGACTGCCGGGGTTGCGGCTTTCAATACTTTTACCGTTATACATGCAAAGCAAATTCTAATGCGTGTTAATTGCTCGAAATAAACCAATAAACTGTCGATATTGACTAAAAAGATAAGAATAATTTGTATCACACTGTGTTTGCATGTAAATTACTTTACATTGTTTGTTACATTTAAAGTTAGATGAACCTGTAAAGTGAAATTGACGTTTCAGAGACAAACACTTACCTCTTATTACTTAATTAATCTTTTTTATTCTGTTCTTAATTATTTTACATTGAGACAAAAATGTTACTTATAAATGTCAATAATAACATTAAATACAATTTTTTGGTAAAATAACTTAAAACACAACAATATAAAATTGTTCTACTTTACTGCAGTAATTGAAATGTGCGTTCCATAGGATAAACACTGCAAAAATTCTGACCCAATTTTTTGCAATTTTATAAATAATAGAAATGTTTTAAAGATGCATATATTAAATAAAACTGGTAAATTAAAAAAAGCTACAGATAATATTTACAAAGTAATTGTTATAAATGAACCTTCTGGTGTAAACAAAGACCATTTGTTGAAAGAACGGTTGTTTTCGGCTACTTCTTGTTTTTCGACTTCAAAGATCGAAATAGTATAATGCAAATCCAAACCCAAGCAATATCGAATTAACTTCGATTGCATTGTAGGTAGAAACATTTTACTGTTGAAAATCCTATTAGTGTTCATCGGTTGACAATGCCCTTCTAAACGCAACTTGTCTTCATTGTTCGTCGGATTTTCAAAGTCGACCGAGAATCTGTAATTCAGCGCTCCTTCATCTGGACCCAGATAAATAACTCGCCATATTATAAACCCAGTTAAACAATTCAAGTCCCACGTCACTTTAAACAGTTTATCGTTTACTTCAAAAATCATGAAATAATGTTTTAATGTCACTGTGTTGCTATCTTGCAGTTCCAAAAAGTTTCTGCAAACGAGTTTTTGACTTTTTGCCGAGTAAGCATTGCTTGGGTGTTTTTTCTGGCAATGCGACATTATTTCGTGAATTTTTCCCGTCCAATTGCAACCGTCGATGCATATTAGAGGGCATTCAATTCTTGTATAGCGACAAAACTTATTGTGTTTTTTGATTTCTTGAACTTGTCCTTGAAAATCGCAACCGTCGAATTTGTTGACGCACTTGTAAGTAAGTTTCCTACCGTAAACTTCGAGAATTTTATTTCGTTGGTCCATCATCTCGCCTCGGCACAACGGACAGATGGATAATTTTTTATTGCAATCGTCGCAGAAATTGTGACCAACTTTACAACACCAAATCGGCGCTTCCATGATGTCGCGGCAAACAGGACACTCCACATCGTCTGGATGGTATCGGGTGGTTTCCATGGCGGTTGCTCTACCCCGATTCAAAATAATTTGAAATGCGCGTAATTAACACGTGAATAACTGAACGTCGGATAACGATCTACTCTGCTTGTGCAAAAATTTTAGTTATATATACAGGACGGCTTACGTTAATTACATCTTTATGACTAATAACTCCACCGCTTTTTCAATAATTACTTGTTGTGAAAGTGAAAGTTTTTTTAGTTACCGCGACAGACGACTTTTTTTTAAATGATCAGGTTGAATTTGACTTTGATATAGCGTTTTACGTTTTTATTTTTATTTTATTTCTAGAAAAGGTATAGTCGTATGAGTCGTAAAAAATCAAATTTCCACACTCGCGAATCGGTAGATATCGACAAAACTCAAAATACAAATTTTTCGCTCGTGTTAATCTTTTCCATTAAGATATGTAATTGTTATAGAATGTATCTACTATTTTAAATTTTTTGAGTAAATGTAAGTTTATAGTTAACTATTGCGAAATTTTTACCAAATTCTGAAAAATAATCACATAAACCATTGAATTATTGTTCTAACTTTTTCCTTTTTCTCATATAAAGAATTTGATGGAACAAAGACAGATCTCAGTTTTTCTTTTCGACAATTGCTTTTGAATGACAACCGACAAATACAAGGATGATTCTAATATCATCAAAAATTCATCGGATTTGCAAAACCATGAACCAAACATCTCGAAAAGACTAAGTTGGCAATTTAATAAATACTACCAATTTCTATACGGTACCAATCAAAGTAGCACCCAAAACTAACAAAGTACTAGTTTGGTTTAGATTTATTTCATTTGTGAGACTATTTCAAAAAAGTTTTGACATATCCTTTTTTTAATATTTATTATTATTATTATTATTCTAACCCATACTGTCCCAAGCATCAAAAAGTTTATAAAACGTATAGTTTTGTTACACTTAAGAACACATTCCACGTTTCAATAAAAATTAAAAATATTCTAATATACAAAAAACTATTGGTGCATAAACGAATCCTTGGGAAAAAACAAAGTATTATTTTGAGACACCTAAGGTAGGTAAGACTAATAATTTTAACGAAAACATATAATAAACAAATTCAGTTTTACACAAAATAACTAAACCTAAATTATTCTCTACATAAATTTTTTTCTTTATTCAAAAATGCTATAATACTTTATGGTGCACACCACTGGTAAAAATCCGGTTTTATTTTGGTGATATTGTACAAAGCAGAAAGTATGTAAATTTAATATGGATAAATATTTTCTTTTATAAGTTTATTTAAATGATTTGTTCTTCTTTAAGGAGAGGCACCACAAAACCACTAAATCGCTTTTGCAAGCAACGTTTCGTGCAACGAATGTACACCTCCTCAGGCTTTTAAAACAAAGAAATGGTCCGCCACTTAAAATAACATAAAGCCACATAGATTTGTTAATTGATTTGATAATATGTAAATATTTCCTCTTATAACTTTTATTTAAATGATTTGTCCTTTTTTGAGGAGAGAAACCAAACCATTAAATCGTTTTTGCAAGCAACGTTTCGTGCAACAAATCTGCGCTTCCTCAGGCTTTAAAACAAAAAAAAACAATAAAAACCATCAAGTGGCGGACCATTTTTTTGCTTTAAAGACCCGAGAAAGTACAAATTTGTTGCACAAAACGTCGCCTAAAAAAACGATTTTAGTAGTTTTGGTGCTCCTCCTCAAAGAAAAACAAATCATTTTAATTAATTGATTTGGTAATTGTTGAAATCTATGTGGCTTTTTATGTTATTTTATGGCGGGACCATTTTTTTGTTTTAAAAGCTTTTTAAAAGTTTCGTTGCACAAAACGTTGCCTGCAAAAACGACTTAGTAGGTTTTTGGTGCCTCTCCTCAAAGAATAACAATCTATATAAATAAATATGTAAATGTACTTTACACTTATTACAAATACAAACTGTGTAGCTATGGCAAATTTTACACCTCTTGAGAAATTATGAGGTGACCTTTATTGTCATAACCTAATTCATCTATGGCAGGAGCAAGATTTCTCTGAATTATTGCATTACCAGTTTTAAAAATAACAAGGCTACATAAGGTTATACTCTACCTGGGATATTATTTTTTATTTACAATATAATAAAGTTTCCATGCATTGACGACTAAGATGTCTAGTAAGTTACAAAATAAAGGCCACCACTATTTTTTTCCAAATATTTGGCACTTATAATTGGAAATTCCATTGTTATGCAAATCTACCTTACCCATATATTTATAGTATTGATATTTACATTATGTTGTAGTATATGCAGACCCCTTCGTTTTTTTTTATTGTATCGTTTTACATTTTGAAGATATTCTATGCTATATATAAATTACTTGCCACTGTTACAACGAAATTATCGTGCCAACGGACAATAAAAACTTTTGACTCCGATTCATATGCTAAAGTATAAGATCCGCGATCTTTTGTACCAAATAATTTACAATCTTCGATTGGAGACTTATTTGTACTATTTTCTCGGATAGTACCGGTGGCAAAATTACCAATACTTTTTAAATGTACGAAAAACTTATATGGAGAAAAAAAAATATGTAATTCACTGAATTGTCTACAACAGAAAGTAAAGTAAACTCATGACAACATCACCGTCAAAACCAAGACTAATTTTGATCACCACCATATGGAAATGAATAAAATAGGTACTCACTTATTTGTTCTATTTTCTCGGATAGTACCAGTGGCAAAATAACCATTACTTTTTAAATGTACGAAAAGAGTGTATGAGGAAATAAAACTGTCAAAAAAAATTTTGGAAATTCACTGAATTGTCCACAACAGAAAGTAAACTCATGACAACATTTCCGCCAAGAACAAGGTTACAATGAATTCAATTTTAATCAAGTGATTAAAATAGGTACTCATCTGATGAACAAACGCACTAAAGTTTGAATCCAAAACAAATTGGCTTATCCTTTATAAACATGTTGCAAAAGTGGCGTACAAAATAAAGTACTATTTATTCAACTATAGATAGATTGAATAAAAATATTTCAAATTGAAATTTTTTTTATTTATTCAAAAAAGAGTCTAACTTTTAAAAATTTGTGTTTAATAAATTGTGCCTAATAAATGTAAGTACTGTTTTATGAATTGAAATCTATTGCGGTTCATACATTTATTTATTAGATCAATTCTTTTCTTCGTCAGTAGACAATAATGTTGAATATGTGGCAATGTATGTTAACCCAAAAAATAAAAAATCCAATAAAATTTAACAGTTTGTTTTTTAGTAATTCAAATCCACAGCGGTTGTTGTCTTGAGCATACTTAATCGAAACATTTAAATTCAAGTCAATCACTTCGTCATCAAAAAAACATAAAAAATATTTTGAGGGGAGCGAAAGGTTCCTTGAATAATATTGCTTTTTATATTTTTGGCAACTAATACCAGTTTAGTTAGCAAAAGCTCTCTAGTTGCAATGGTGGTTTTGGAATAGATTACACCCAACTTTTAGACCTACACAAATTTATAATATTTGACTCTTTATTAAAGTGACTGTATTTTGTGATGACAGTGCCTCAAACCAAACTCCTCATTCTGGACATTAGAAAGCTTTAAACAGGCTAAATCGGTAGTTTTTTTGATGTAATGTCTCAATTATTCTTATCAAATATTTTTGTTGGTTGTTCAAAATTTAGCCTTGACCAAGTAGTTAAAGCTAATAGCTGATCTTGTCATTCTTTGTAAGGAGCTCAATAGAAACAAGATTATACACACCGTAAATAGAACTAAAAAAAGTAGAAAGGCAATAATCTGCTAGCTTACCAACTCCAAGTCCACCTTTTGAAATTTGGAAAGAAGCTTGCCACTAATGAATACTTTTTAACCAAATATTGCAAATAGATTCTAAACATTAACCCAGACCAGAGCCAATTTTCTTCAATCAAAATTAAAATTTCCAAATAGACGAAGTTCGAAAAAAGTACGCTAACTTTGAAACAAGAAGACATTTTTTTAAAATAAATGGAGCATATGTAAATTAACTTAGTCAAGACAAGACATAATAAGATGTAGTTCTTCTTTTGATATTCCCCTTTTATTAATTATTATGTTCCTCCTGGTCGTTGGAGCCTTCGTGTGGAGTTTAGAGGAATCGGTCAATAAAATTACTTAATTAAGAATCTTGGTTTTGATGAACAATGGCTTTATCAAGATATCAAATGAAATTGGTTTCAAAGTGCTATTAAAACTGATCTAATGGGCAACGTTGAAACATAACTTAAAAATTAAAATTAACAACCTATTGGTTGCTAGGAAAATAATTTTGTGTAGATCATGGAGAACAATTTTGGTTCTATTGTCCAAATACCAAATGTGCAATTGTGATTTTAATTTGTTAATTAAGTGATGGATTGAAGCTCTAAAAGCAGCTAAACCAGAAGGCTTGTTTTGTCGAACTCCAATTTAAAATGGAATTGTTTTGTCACCAAAAAAAAAAAATTCTGTCAGTTACTTAAGTTTTGAAAGCGGTATAACAGCTGAAATTTGTTTTTAATTTCGATTGGCATTTATTTCTATGAATTGAGTCTAAATTTATTTTTGCTACAAGTTTTCTTTGCTTTCAGGCAGTTTCTCTTTTTTTTTCTATTTCGTCGTTCTCAAAGTTAATGCAAAAATGTAATTTTAAAACTGTTGACTATGTTTGAGGCAAGCTACTATTGCCAATAGTAATAAGTGTAATGTTTCCATAATTTTTTTTGAAATGCGCAAGCATTTTGAAACAAATTTAGGATAACTTTACCCGCAAGAATAAAATTATATAAAATAGTTGTGTACGTTCAGTTGCTTTACACGCGGAGAAAGAAACAATGTCCTTCAAAAATTTAGATCCTGTACCATCAATTCTTGGAGTTGAACCACATAACCAATGTTTAGGTACAGTTGATTCATGTAGTTTGCTCATATAAATCTTTCTGCAGTATTGTTTGTAAACACTCTGTAGCAGATTAGGCATTTGAAATCAATAATATCTTCAGATAGATCATACTTTTCAGATAATATTGACGACAACTGTTACAGTGACTTTTTTTTGACATATTCTTGTTAAAATATTGAAAAAATCCTTAAGGTTTACTTAATGGTATTGTAATTTAATTATCAAACTATTAATTTTCTAACTAATTTCAAGTAGGTATTTTAACGATAATGATCTATTAAGTGGCCATTTGATTACTCTGTTCAAAAGATGGAAAATATGCAACTTAATGAGACTTAATTAACGATTGCAAATTCTATAGATTTAAAACCGAAATATAACTAAACAACAATTCGAAATTATCCTACGTAATAAAAAATTGGATATTGATCAACATACAGAAAAAAATGAGAATAATGAGAAACTCTCTTCTGTGATGGGTTAAGAAATCAGATTAATTAAAATTCTAGCCTTAAAGACATAGCAATGAAAAGTAATTGAGTATTTGTATGAAAAATAAAACCATAAGTGTTTTTCTTTAAAGAACTAGGAAATTGGAACAAAGAGTCAGGAATTTCTTTTCTAAAAACATAATCTAGTTAATTCTACAACGCTAATCACTCTATTTATGTAATTTTCTCAATTTGTTTACAATATTTTTGAAAAATATTTTGAATCAAACAAAAATCTGTTTTCGGTTTAATTATAAACAAATTTTGTTCAAAAAACTTTGATGTAATTTTTGGTAAACAATCATATTTATTCAAAAGCGTATTTTTTGGCAACCCATTTACAAATTAATTTTTAAAATAATAATTGTTCCTCTTAATTCAATTGTAACGATTTTAAAATTTTAAATTAAATCTAAAAGAAACAAAATTAAAAATTTCACAAATCATCAATGTTTTTTGAAAATAATAAAATTATTAACACGTCAGTTACTAATTTCAATGCTAAAGTGTTTTAAACAATACCTATTGTTATCAGTACAATTTAAAATTATCCCCAAACTTTTCTTCGAAAATTATTACATTCTAGATCCTTCATTTTTAAATGTGATTTTTGTAAAGTTTGTAAATGTTTTTAATGAAGTTTGACTCGTCTCAAAAAATGTTGCAACATATACATATTTTAAAGTCAAGTCTTAAACTTCCAGGCTTAAACGACATTAAAATAAACAACTAACTTTTTTAGTAAATTTTTTGAGATAGACTAAATTAAAAATAAAAATTGTCAATAGCCTTTATCACGGTTTTAAAACTATTGAAATGTTATCAAAAGTATCGTATAGTATGTTTTTAGCTATGTCCGATTCAAATTGATGTAAAACAAAATAAATAAACTTCAAGTTTAAAATTTAATATGTATTTAGGAGAGCTTAGTAATCATATCTGCAAAATTTTATAGTACTCTAACGACATTAATTTTTTTGTCTTTACGTTTTTATTGTCGTACAAAATTTTTATTTTTGTATTTTTAAAGTTTGTAAACCTTCATTAAAATTGGTTGAAAATGTTTATCTCGACAAGAAACTACATTTTAATATTTCAAAAATGAACTGAACCATCCTTTTTTATTTGTTTTGAAACCGATGAAACCCAATTTTGGTTTAAATCAAATTATTACATCAAGTACTTCAAAAACCGAATCCGCCATTTTGAATTTTGATAGATCCAAAATTTTGCCAAATTTAAATCAGGCATAGATAAAATATAGCATAAAATAATTTTGATAACATTTAAAAATTTATGGCCTTTTTTTTATTAAAAAAAGTTGTGACCTTTTTTAAGAGTTTCGGCTAAACTAAATTGTACCTATTCATTACATACTTTGTCCCAAATAATAAAAACTTTAATCTCTACGCCAACGGAGACAGCAATACATCTCTATAATTTGAGAGGCGAGTAACTACGGGATATATTTTCACGCCAACAAACCCTGTTAAAAAGAAAGGTGCGATATTTTTATATCACTGAATTTTATTTTTTTTAAATATAATTAAAAGGGTATTACTTTGTATAGTTTATATTACTGTATGTATATAAATGTATAATAAATTAAATCTAATGTAAATAATGTAAACAATGACAATTAATATGAAAATAAAATAACAGTAAAGTAAAACTTTTATTTTAAACAATTTGCAAAATTACTTTCTAAGCGATATTATGGGAGCAGAATAAGATTAAAACATAATATTAATTGCGATAACCATGGGTATTTTCTGAAATGTATTAAAATACATATTAAATTGTAATTTTAAACAGAAACAGTGTAAAATTAAAAAAACAGGAATAAATTAATAAACTTGTGTAAATTTGCAAATTAAAAACAACAATTATTTTTGAAAATAATTGATAAAACTTCTTCTAAATGGATTGCCAAAAAATATACTTTGTATAAATATAATAATTTTCCAAAAATTACATCAAAGCTTATTATTAAACTGAGAACCGATTGTGTTTAATACAAAATATTTTTCAAAAATGTTGTAAACAAATTGAGAAAGCTGCATAAATAGAGCGATTAACGAGGTAGAATTAATAATAGATTATGTTTTTAGAAAACAAATCCCGGACTCAATTACCTTTAATTGTAATGGCACTAATTTCTTTAAAACTAGAATTTGATTTTTTAACCCGTTCCAAAAAAAGTGACAGTTTCTCATTATTCAAATTTTTCTTGTGTACTTATGTTTTTATATAAAGTAGAATAATTTTCTTAATGTTAAGGAGCTTTTAGTTACATTTTGATCATATAATCAACCCCTTAAATTAGCTGTTTACTCACACAAACAATAATTAAATTCAAGGTCATCTTTTCGTTTTAAATGTATTGCATTTCAAATCGTTAATTAGTTTTCATTAAGTTGTACATTTTTATCTTTTGCACAGAGTAATCAAAATGTCACTTAATAGATTATTATCGTTAAAATTCTCACCGAAACTTAATGGTTTGATCATTAAATTAAAATACATATTAAATAGAACTAAAAGTTTTTTTTAAATATTTTATCAAAAATATGTTACAAAAAGTCCCTGCCACAGCGGTCGTCAATGTTATCCGAAAAGTATGATCTATCTGAGGACATTATTAATTTCAAATGCCCAATCTGCTACAGAGTGGTCAAAAACAGTACTGCTGTAAAGATTCATATGAACAAACTGCACGGATCAACTGTACCTAAAGTATTTCTTTTTAAATTTAGACAGATGTGGTTCAGCTCTAGGAATTGATTGTACAAGATTTCAGTTTTTGAAAGACTTGGTTTTTTTCATTAGTGAAGGAGGTGAATGTACACTAAATACAACAAGTTGTTTATGTAATTTTATTATAGAGGTAAAGTTAAATCAGATCTGCTTCCGATTTTCTTTGCACACTTTAAAGAATTATGGAGACATTAGACTTAATGATATATGATGGGCCTTTACAAAGCTTAAGGCAATAGTAGCTTGCCTTGAACAAAGTCAGCAGTTTTAAAACTACATTTTTGGCCTCTTCAACTGTAAAGCACATTTTTCAGATGTTCATACTTGTCCTGAAACTTGATTTTACACACAATGTGGTAAGTTACAGCTAGTATGCGGTAAAGTAGTGGCTGATTTATCAGCTATTTGGGAACATTTTAAAAATAAACTAAGTATAAAATCCGATAAATTAATTTTAAAAAATTTACTTTACACCATATTTGACACGATAATGTAAGAATGCGCATTTAATTTTGTTATTGATGATGATATTGATGGCGCTATCTATTCGTCAGTTAAACAAATAAACACATATTAGGTGGTGTATGTCAAAATGGTTAAACATCCAGGTTTATTTAAAATCAGTATAAAAAATTTTTTTCTTTTTTTTTACTTTTTGATGATCGTCGGCCAAGAAATATTATAGAAGTTTCGTGTGTAAAGTGATTTTACGGCGCTCCAGCTAATGAGTAACTCGCCCTTCGGGCTTGTTCCTCAAAAAAAAATGCTACTTTCCACACTCTAAAGTAAATAACTACTTCCGCATCAACTTGAAGAAGGACTAAAAAGATGCTGAGATATCACTAACGCTCTTGATTCAATTTATAGAAATGATTGCTAATTAAAATTAAAAACAAATTTCCGCGTCGTTAGCCAATACGTTGGCTATCAATTTTTTCAGATCTCTCACCAAATGATTTAAAAAACACAATTTATAAGCCAACAGCTTTTGAAACAGTAGGCAAGACAGCATTGTCCTTGCTTAAACACAACTCCTCGCTTTTATGACTACCTGGTTGAAAATTGCGGGAAATTTGAACGATTGTTTAAATTTTTAAGAGAGAAGATAATCTCACGTACTATCAAAATCCACATTTATTTAAAAAATGTGTTGGGCTACTTATTTTATTGTTCATTGTACCTATGTTGAATTGTCAAATCACAAATTAAATATTTTCTGAAATTGTGTAACCATAAAAACGAAGATGAATAATCTCCTCAAACTTAGTTGATCCTGTAAACATTTTACTGTTTACTGTTGAAGCTCGTTTTCACTCTGTATATGCTCATGTTTATTTTGCATAACTAGGATAATTGACCAAATTTTTAAATAGGTATAATAAAAACGTTATGACACAATCCTATTTAAGTATAGAAAGTGTAGGATTTAATAAACGAAAGACATATTTTTTGAATAAATTAGATGATTTTTTAAAAAATTAGTTACTTGTTTATTAGAACAATTCTATGCAACAAATATCTTTCTTATTATTAAAAAAAATTGTTTTTTAAGTTTAACATTTAAAGTAGCATAATCAGAACATGTCCATTTTTGTCACTAGTCACCAAAAAGTGATTATTTCGAAACGGATATCTTTGCATAAAGTTTGAAATTAATTATGTACAGTTGTAAGTCAAATTGTAATCGAATGTAAGTTCAATTCAATTTTCAGCACTACTGTTGACTAATGATTGGGCGCAGTGTGAATAGGCATCTGAAATTTTATTCGGTCCAGGGAACCGTTTACAACTACTAATACTGCAATTCTGTACTACAAATCAAAATATCGTAAAATCGGAAGATTGTATCTTATGATCTGATCGTAGCGTAACATTTTACAGATAAGTATTATTCGTAATTCTGTAGCTCTGTCAAATTTTTTAAGGTCTATTTGTAAGAATTTACGAGAACCGTAAATGCTTACGAGAATTTATAGCTTTTAGCAATTTTTCACGCTACGATCTTACGATCGCTACAGAATTGCAGGATAGGTTTAAAAAGTTAATTCTGTTAAAATCTCTATACAGGTTAATTGTAAATTCAGGACACTCGCTTTACTCTTTTATTTATTTATTTATTTATCGTATGGTACTTTCTAAATATTGTATGGTGATGTAAGTGTTATGTATGGTGCCCCAGAATATCAGTATGAACCTGTATAGCGTGGTGCCGAAACCGTGTGCAATAGTGAATTGGTTTGTCTTGGCTAAGCATTTGCTTGAAGGTTTAGGAAAACCACTAACATCTAAACATGCAAACCCTTACATACCCTAGTATTCATATGTAATAATATCAATCAAGTGTGTAAACATTATAGAAAGTAAACAATAACATAAAATATAACAGCACAGCCGTTGCATAACGACATATAATTGACCAATCCAAACGCCAGTCACGACAAAAAAATTGTACGTTAAAGAAATAGTAAAACAAAATAATGAAAAAACAGATTGCATTTTGTTCTTATTCAATTTACTTTTGACAAAATTTTTCTTTTTTGATCAAAGCCCGGGACTTCTATTGTTGGATCATCAATGAGATGTTTATTAAAAACATCAACTCCAGACCATAATTTTTTCCACTTCCACTTCAGAAAAATCCGTACTTACGTAGCCTTGCAACCATATAAGACTTCAAGATTTAAGTCTTTTAGTAGGAGGGTTGTCAATGTCATTCCAAATCGGTAAGTTTTTGTTAAGTTGCCATTTATCCCATTCTCGTTTTAACGCAGCTTTTTGTCGAATGTTCGATGGAGTAATATTACAAAAAACAGGAAGCCAATCGAAAAGAGTAGATTTAATGGTTCTAGTAATTATACGCATAGTGCAATTCAACTGGGCATCTATTTTTTTTGTATGATAACTATTCAACCAGATAAGAGCACAATATTCTGCTGTACAATAAACTAATGCCAATCCAGCTGTACAAAGTGTCTTTGCATCTGCTGCCCAAGTTGTTCCAGCTAATTTTTGAATGACATTATTTCTTGTTTTCATTTTTTTTTACTTTTTCTGAAAGATTTTTGTAAATTAAAAACGTATCTAAAGTTACTACCAGATACACAGAGTTAAAGTTATAGTTTAACTTTGTATTATTAAAGATAACATTAGGTTTTCTACTTTTTTCTCTATTACCTAAATAAAAACAAGAAACCTCTGTCTTTTTAAGAAATGGGGCATAATCGCCATTTTTGAAATAATTTTCAATGATACGCAAATCATCAGATAGTTTATTTTCAATTTCGAAAAAATCCAAATGTTGAAATAAAATTGCCATATCATCGGCGTAGACGAATTTTCGACCTTGTAAAGAAGGACCATCAGAAATATATACATTAAAAAGAATAGGTGCAAGAACCGATCCCTGTGGAAAACCATTTTTTAAAATTTTAAATTTACTGCTATTATCTCCTACAAAAACTCTAAACTTTAGACAATATATTTTCAATAAAAAAGTAATTTTAGAACAAGGAATAACGTTAAACAATTTAAAAAGTAAACATTCTTTTTACACATTATCGAATACAGCAATTAAATCGAAAAAGACAGCTCCAGTTTTAAGTTTCTTTTAAAATCCAGCTTTGATATGTGTTGTTAATGCCAATACTTCATTACAATAATGTCTACCGGATTGAAATCCTACTTGTTCAAATGGTAATTTCTAAAAACTTTATAAATTACACTTAACAAACTTATTGGACGATAAGAAGTTGGGTCTGTAAGAGATTTACTTTTCTTTAAAATTGCCACGACTTTACATTTCTTTAAATCTGTTGGTAACATAGCTGTATTATAAATATCATTGAGAAACATAAGTAGCCACTTCAAAGAGTAATTTCCATAATAGACAAACAGTTTATTAAGAAAAGTTTTACAAGTATACAAGATAAATATTCTCCAAACTTTACACAAAATGGCTGACTTCCAGTTTAAACGAAAATTACATCAACTTTATTTTTATTAATGAATCATGTAGTATTTTTTAAGCTGAAGTAATTCTTTCATAAATTCTTTGTAAAAAACTATTACACAAGTATAGCGCTAAAGTTACTAATAAATTAGTTATTTATTATTCAAAATTTAAAGAGATGCTTTCGATTGGTATAATTAATCTTAGGAAGCTGTAAAAACTAATGTGCACAACGGTCAGAATACGATTGTTAGTAGTCTTTAAAAAACTATAAACAGGTATAACGTTTAAAGTCACAAATCAAAAAATCAAAATTTAACAGCAGTCGATCATCAAATTAATATTTTGCAAATTAATAAAAACAGAAAACAGTTAATATAAATAACAGCTTATAAATATCTCTAACCACAGAACAAAAGAAAAAATAACTAGTTTAACAAATGTTCAATGTGCCCCCCATTTTGTTGTATACATAAGCGGCTTCTATACTTCTTTGTACATTTTGCAGTATGTACGGTGTTATTTGATCGTATTCTGACCGTTGTGCACATTCGTTTTCACAGCCTCCTAAGATTAATTGTACCAATCAAAAGCATCTCTTCAGATTTTAAATAATCCCATTTTGTGCAAAGTTTGGAAAATACTCATCTTCTATACGTGTAAAATTTTTTGTAATGAACTTTTTGTCTATCATAGATAATAAAAGATTAAATCACGTGGCCCTGAATTTACAATCAACCTGTATAGGCAAGTAGAATTAGACACAAAAATAGATAAACCATGCAAAAATATTTCAGTAGGTTTTTTTTATGTTGTTAGATGTGATCCCAGTAGTTCATACGTAATTTTTCCGTTCTCAAAACCTTGTGCTAACATTAGGACAGCCGAAAAACTTTTTTTTCATTTTTGGATCTTAGCTCTTAAACAATGCATCCTAGCGCCATAAATATAATTATTATTTTTAAACCACATTAAATTTGTAACAAACCCAAGTTGATATCAATAGTTTTACAGTTACCGAGATATCGCTTTTCAAAAGTAGATCAATTTTACCAAAAACTGTTTCTTAAGTGTTCCGCTCGTGTTTAGAGCTATATATTTGCAAATGATCTCTCCTGAACCATATGTAAGAAGATGACTTTATATAAATGTTATCAGCTTTCATTTAAGTCCAAATAAAACCCAGGATGGCTAATAGTTATCGAGAAAATGAGAAATGAGTTTTTAGTGATACATAAGATCAATCGGGTTTCTCCTAGATGTTTGTGGATTGTTGATTAAGAACATGGGTTAAACATGTAAAAGAGTAAAAATGAAGTTTATTACATTATATGGAAGAATTGTTTGTATTATTAGGTATTATTATCTTTAAACTGCAACGTATATCTATGGAGAAAATCTAAAAGAAAACACGCCAAATTAGTTATCTGATTCATACATAATATGCTAATACTACAGTGCACGTTATGTATGGAACACATCCACTATTGAAAAGTTACTTACCATTTTGCTTATTTTTAAGGGCTTGATGCATTTAACTCTATATCAGACAGTAGGATTGGCTCTTCCTCGTCCAGTTGCTGAGGTACAAGATCTTCAAGGATGCCCTCGTCTTTCCAATTGTCATCAAGGTCAACTGATGGTGTTTTGAGGCATCTCTTCCCCTTGCAGAATTTACAGAGGACTGAGCGTTTGAACCCTGTCTTGACACAAGAAGCACAAGCTATCTTGAATCTGCAGGACAGTATTTTCATTAGTGTCTGTGGGGTGGATCAGATCTCTTTGTAATGAGAAGCAGTCCCTGGTCGGTTAATGCCCAATCCCATTTAGTACAGTCCTTGTTTTTTCCTAACCATGTCTGCACTTGATGGTAGGTGGGGTTCGAGTAAAATTAGGCTGATTCTTCAGTTGAAGGTAAACGAGCAAGTTCTACTTTGGCACTTCTTGCAGTCTTCACAAACAGCTTATAACGTAGACCATAAAAGTTGATGCCGTTATCTCCGCCGTATAGTACCATAAAACAACGTGCTCCTGCTGATGCAATAACTTTATGAGTCGCGCTTGAGTTAAGGATAACTATTGCTTCACTAATCAGATGGGGATGTTTCTTAAGGTTGTGAGTAACTTTGTTTTGCCGTTCCAAAAAGGAGCAAAAGAGGTATTAGTAGTTTTCCATTATTGAACGACGTATGTCGTTTCAAAATGAACTTCGTCTTGTGTAAAAATTTTAAAACTTGTGATAGTTTATGTTTTTTTAGTATATAATTATTATTAATTAATTATATTATATATTGATAAAACCTTAATAATTAAGCAAGGCAAATTTGCCCATAGAAGGTCTTGCAATGTGAGGCCGTGTATTATCTTGTTCCAACTCCTGTTTTCCGTTACCATGTATTGTGATAGTCCCCAGTTACGTCTAAGTATTTGTTTTTTTTTGACCAAAGTGTCACTGTTTGTTTAGGAGAAATTTTTAATTGAGTCTTTTTTCCATGTAAATTCCAAATTAGATTTATTATGTGTATGGTTTTGACTATTTTGTCAGACAAACGTTGGTTTTCTTAAAAGGAAAATTAGTGAAATTTGCACCTGGATCCAACAATCTCTGTTATTAGTCAACCGCCCATTTTGGTGATTATTTGGATGGTTTTCCGGTATCATGTATTGTGGTAGTGCCCAAACTGTTTGTTTTTTCTATCAAAGTGTCGCTGTTTTTCCCAGTTGAGTTTTCGTTCCATGTAAATTTCCAAATATTTAGCTTTACCCTCAAGTACCGTATCTCAAACAAGTCAAGAGCTGGTTAAGATTCTTTGATTGTCTTGCTTCTCATGCTACAAATACAAAAAAATCATGGAAAGGTGGGATTGGAATTCCTAACCTCGACGCCAATTTCCAATGATCTATCCAAATAAGTAGAAGCTGCAACTTTTGTATGAGAATTAGTCAGGACTACCTACGAAACATTTAAACAAAATTGGCGTTGCTGCCAACTTTATGATACCGGAAAAGACATGAGAGAAACCGCTTGAAAATTGATAGACCACATGAAAAAGTTAAAATAGAGTTAGCAAGACCCAATTGAATGATATGGCTGAACACCAAAACCGGGGTTTGGATATTCTTAGGATTTATTGAAAACGCTATTTTCTTTTCACACTATCGCATTATGTAGCTTAATGATCATAATTAATCAGGATGTGACTATCTAATTATGATTAAATTTTATAGACTTCAATAAAGATATAGGACTGATGTTAACATCTATGTACTCAGTATCAGTTTCGTTTCTTTAGATTGATCTAGATGTAATTTTGGTCCGATCCGCAATGATCCTATCGTATCCGATAGAATAATCATTGGCGCCTTTTTAGTGTCTCGTTTCTTTATTATGTGATTGTTTGGAGTATGGCAGACTATTTTATCAGATAAACGCTGATTTTCTTAGAAGAGAACTAGTAAAATTTTAACCTGGATCAAAAATTACTGCTTTTAGCGCCGATTATTTGCATGGTTTTCCGTTACGATGTATTGTGATAGTCTCCAATTACGTCCAAGTATTTGTCTTTTCAACCAAAGTCTGGCTGTTTGTTTTCGAGATACCCTCAGTTGAGGCTTTTTTTCTTGTGAATTTCCAAATATTTATCTTTATATCTCGATTTATCTTGTTTTTTTCAAACGGTAACAAGCAGGCTAAGCAGCAGGTCAAGATTCTTTGATTCTCATGCCCCACTATCAAAATTTCTACAACAACTATAACAAATTCTTGGTGCGGTGCCATTAGAATTCCTTACATTGACTCCAATTCCTTAAGATCTATCCAAGTGAGTAGAAGTCGCATCTTCCGCATGAGAAAAAGTAGGAGTTGCTGAATTACCGCCTGTCCTCTCCGTGATACTAGAAAAAACATGACTGCGGTCACTTGGGAACTGAATACATAAGGAAAGACTCAACTCGATGATACGGTAAAACACCAAGACCGGACGTAGGATAATAAGAAGGATTACATTTGTTTTCTTAGGGTTTGAAAATCCTCTTTGCTTCTCGCACCATCGCATTGTGTAGCTTAAGGATCTTAATAAATCAGGATGCCAGCATCTTTTCATCTCTACAGCTTTATCGCTTCTTTGTAAGAGCATCGCCTCCCTATATTAGAAGAGTTTAGTCTTACACTTCCACGCTGGCCAGACTAGTTGGAAGTGGCTGTAACGGTTACAAAAGGTGTTAGTATGGTAACTGGGACCGACGGCTTAACGGGACCTCCGAAGCACGGTGGGAGCAAACTCTTTAAATTGACTCAAGAAAATCCCTCACCGTCACTGAAATCGAACCAGCTCAATATGAAAGAGTATGGGGTTATATCACCTCTTTCACATAGCGCTAAGCCCTTGTATTGCATAGAAGAACACCAAACGAAATCTGCTTCTATAAGCTATAGCACCCTATACCATAATTCCCACAATTTGGTCCACATGCCTCTCAACAAAAAATTCAACATTGCGACGTTACCCATCTCTTCGCCTGATACTTAAATTCATCAGTGAAAACAACTCTGCGGCACTCTAGGTTCCAGAGCTGTTGCAATCTACACCACTCTAACTGTTGCTGCCAGTGTTCAGTTGTTAGTAGTGGCAGCATAAAATATTGCAATATAAGATTATGTAGGATTGCAAGCCAAAAGCTTGTATTCTTTCGTAAACCGTTCCAATTTTGAATTCGTTTAACTGACGGTAATTTCCACGTTGGCGTATGATTACAATTTTCAAATAAACGATCAAAAGAAAAACAATAACAATAACACAATATCTTTCAAATCTAACACCTGATAAAATTCCTATAGAAATACCTAAAAAACTGTCAGATAAGTAACTGTTTCTTGATTCAAATGAATAAAATTTTAGTTAATTGCTACCTTTTAATAGTTAAACGTTTGTGACAAGTTTCGTCAAAAAATTCGTACCCCCTCTTAGTGTTTCAGTTAGTATAAGTATGTGGACAATTTAAATTTTTGATTAAATTAAGGACCTTTAAAAAATAATCAATATAAGAGTTAAAATTTAAAAAGGACGTTGAAAATTAATTAAGTACTGTTAAACTTATTTTGTACCATATTTTTGATCATCTTCGCGTTATCTTTACAAAAATGTTAAATTTTTAAAGTAAGTAAGTAAAATAATCTTATGAAGATACAAAAATTTGAAGTATTTCGTCTCTAGTTTTAAAATATCTTGGCATAATAATGTGAACTGGAATTAAAACTAAAATAAACGCTCTGCATGAACGTCTAATAATTTTTAAAAAGTTTTTTTTTTATTTTTTATATTAATCTGATAAACAAAGGTGTACATACAACATATTAATGCTTGTTAGTTTTAGGCATATTCAATTCCTTACTCAACAATTCGGTATTTTCTAACTTTTTATAAAATGTGTAAACCCCATACACATAAAACACGTTCGTCAGTTGTAATTTTTTTTAAATTACAGAGTACTTTTAAAAAGTGGATTTAATTTAAATACTGAAAATGGCTAAAATAGGTCATCTATATCGTGACGTCAATTTTCGTATAAATAACATAATATGATTGTTTGATTTGTCTGCAATTGTATTTTTAAGTATTAAATTAGTAGTGTTTTACATAAATAAACCACTACTTATATTTGATTTCTACGAAGATTGACGTCACGACTAATGCCAATGCGTTTAAAAAATGATTTTAAAAGATAGTGTTTTGGAAATTTTTAAAATACAAATATTTAATACTGAGCACATTATATTTTTTTTTGTAGTATTTCGGTTTCTTTTCACGTTTAGGACTTAACAATAAAGTACAATTTTCTTAAATATAAATTTTATGAGAACACCCAATTTTGGGGTACATTCAGATCAACTAGACGAGCAACAGTTGATCTTGGTTGTATTAATTAAGAAGTTTACTACTAAAATGGCACCCCTATTTTTAAAACAATTAAAAGAAAATGATTTAAAATGACAGTAAGTAAATAAATCAAAATTTAAGTAACAAACCACTTTGCAAAGATATGAAAAATTAAAGAAAACTCTGAAACACAGAAAAAGTAAAACAATTACGTTAAGTACATTCAGTAAAAATGCAGGACATGCAAGTATCTTGTCACGTGCACGACAGCAGCGTTTGTAGTTAAGAAAATTGAAAACGCAATTACTAACAAGAACAAACAAGAATCGTTTTCTATAGTATAAAGTATATTAAACAAAGACGGAGAATTGTTACCCAAAGGGCGACAGAAGTTTCGAGGTAGAAAAGGGAATAATTGAGTTATAGTCTCGCCTTCCGTTGCTTGTGATATCTTAAGGGAGGATGGCAGACGTTTAGGAAACCCTAACGCAAGGATCAGAAAAAAAATTAGAGCAACTTAATTTTTGTGCTTTTTTGTGTGTCTGAATAGGGTGTCGTCAATCTCACCGAAAATTATACAACAATTAATTTTATTAAATATTTTTTTCACTGACACACATATTTGTCTAGAAATTTAACATTCAATTACAAATTTTAGTTTTTTCAGGTAATTTAAATTAAATGAGTGTAGATAATTAAGAATACAATATGTAATGAGCGCCAAGAAAATATTTTAGGATTTTTTTTATTGATTTATAACTAAATTGCATCACAAAGTCTTTTTTAAAGCAATTATTAATAACACTACTAAAAATTAACATATCTTTAAATTATTACCATTTACTTCGTTCGTATAATGTTTAAATTAAAAAAAGTGAGTCGTGTAAAAATATTTTTATTAAACACAAATTATTAACATTTACATGCATGTACATATTGGAAATTTTATTACACATTAAAAAAAATTTAATACTTTTAAATTACTGAATAATTATCATTCATACAATACACGTTGTGGTCCATATGTTCCAGAATATAAAAACATAATTTACAATTATACAAATCTAGTCCTAACTATATGGGATGTGTACTCTACAATAAACTACCTCATAATATCAAAGCCTGTAATAAAATCAAAACTTTCAAAAATATTATCTGTGATATGTTAGTTGCTAATGCATTTTACACAATAGAGGATTTTTTACAATATAATTTTTGATTGGTTTTTATTGTGTCTTTGACTGTGTATTTTAATTGTACCTAACTTTTAATATGTATTTATTGTATGCAATTTTTATGACGTGTCCGATAACATTTCATTGTTCTAGTAGACAAATAAAGTTGATTTGATTTGATTTGACTTCATCTGTACACGAATAAAAATTATGCTTTTCCTTTACATAGACAAAACATTATTAAGCCTTTAAAAACGTTACAGCCCGGTTTCATACATCTAATTAGTCGTTAACAAACCGTTAAACATTTCCTAGGCAATAAGAAGTTTTAAAATTTGATTAATAACCAATCAGAAGGACAGTTACGTAACAACAGATTTAACAATCGTTTGGACATATAATTTTATATTTATTATTTAAAGAAAACCGTTTTTATTTTTTAGAATATAAAAAATGATTACCTATTATTAAAAAAATGAAAAAGGAATGGTTTAAATACTTAAGTCGTTGAATTATTTATTGTTAACTATAACATATAACATTAAAATTTAATTTTGTTTATAGTATTAAAACATTTTATTAAAAATAATAGTTTTTATAAAATTTTGAAAAAGTACAGTTATTTTCAGACTTAAGAACCAATTTTATTCTAATAACTTTGGCATAATGGGGTTTTAAAAATCATATTGAAAGTTTTTCCAAGCTTGAAATTTTATATGTAATTACAGTTTTTCTTTAAACAATTTTGGAGGTTGAACTTCGGCAAAGAAGAAGCAACAAAATATGTTAATGTTATACAGGGTCCTGACCTCACCTCCCGTTTTCTGTAGTTCATTTATTATTTAAGTAAAGATTTTTTATATTTTTTAGACGCTACCTGTATTTTTGAATGTATTTCCGAAAAATATTTTTGATTATACAGGGTGTTTCAACAAAGTGTGACGCCATGATGGATTTTCTTTTTAAATTACATGCTATATATTGTATTTTTTACTTAGAGATCTTTTAAGATTGCTTACGTATTCTCAAAATTTTACTGAAATCAAACTTCTTAAACTGTAAAACAATTTATCTTTCTTATTTTAAATTGTAACTTTTACTAATTTTTATGTAATTGTATGGGCAATTACATTACAAAAATTTTTTCCTCAAGACCTCATTTTAATAATGATTCGTTATTTTTTAAGGAAGGGCACTTGCAAAACAGACTCGGTGGTTATTAATGCCTCTCCTCAAAGAAGAACAAATCATTTAACTAAAACTAATATCATTATTTTATAAACTGTTGCAATAGTGAAATTAATTAAAATGAATAAAAATCGAACAATTTATTAACATGACAATGTTTTGTAATCATAATTATAGCAAAAGTCTAATGAATATTTACTATCAAACAAAATGATAGGAAAGGAGATAAAATGTGGGCCAGTTTTATAGACGTAAAAGCGGAGATTGACAAGGTGTAAATGGAACGCCTGTGAGGGTATTTGAGAAGGAAAGGTATACGTGAATGTTTAATAGAGGCAATTGAAGAATGTTATATTAAAACCAGATGCAAGACAAGAGTAAAAAGTGAAATGGAAACCGGATTCAAAACGTTAAGAAAGTTGAAACTGGGATGTCTAATGTTTATTTGCTTATTATGTAGGAGACATGGAAGATGAGTTGGAAAAACAACAAGAGGAAAGGATCGTGGTAAGGAAGAAAAAAGTTAGAGTGCTAGCGTACGCAGATGACATAGTGGCAGTGGCAAAGAGCGAGGAAGAAATGAAAGGAACTATAAAGGTAATAAAAAGCACTTAGAAAAGAAATCATTGCAGGCAAATGTGTGGAAAACAAAGATCATAAAATTTAAGAGAAAATGAAAGAGAAAGAAAAATAAAATAATGGTGGGAAAAAAACGAAATAGAAAATGTGGACAAATATAGATACCTGGGATACGTTATAAGTTTTGATAATAAGGGTAGGGGACATATAAAGGAATTGGAACAGAAAAAAAATAAGATAGTGAGGCAAGTGTGGAGCATAAGGTAAGAATGTTTAGGAAAAATCTTAAGAAAAGAAGATAGCAAAAAGTGTTATGACATATGGAGCGGTATTATGGGAATAGAAAGAACTTAAAAAATATTAGAAATAGACACTACGATTAGAAAGAGAAAGAATGGGATACATAGTAGAGGAGGAAGTCAAGATGGAAAAAATGAGATATGAGGAGAAGATTGAAATCAAGAGAGAAAGAGATATTAAACGAGTGCTGAAAAGAAATACAAATGTAGAGAGTAAAATATAGAGAAAAGGAAAGGAAGTTATATTACGAAAGAAAAGAGACAACAAGGATAACAAGAGAAGGGAGATTGGTAGAGGCAGAGATAGTAAGGAAGAATGTGGATTTGCAAGCGCAGGAAAGAACGGGAAGAATAAATGAAGAGAAGTGCAATGGGAAATATTTATTTATTAATTTATTCGTATGGTATATTTTAAATATTGTATTAAGATGTAAGCCTCAAAAGATCAGTGTAAACCTGTATAGTGTGGTGACGAAACTGTGTGCAATAGTGGATTGGTTCGTCTTGGCAAAGCATTTGCTTTAAGGTTTAGGAAAATCATTAAAACCTAAACATGCCAATACTTACCCACCTTAGTATTCATACGTAATAATATTAATTAAGTGTTAAACATTATTAAAGGTAAATAAAAACATAAAATATAACAGCACAGCCATTTCATTACGACATATAATAGACCGGTCCAAGCACCAGTCACAAAAATGACGAAAAAAAAGTGTGTTAAAGAAAAAGCAAAGCAAAATAATCGAAAAATAGATAATCAGGAGAAGAATATAAAATATTGCTGAACTTCAGATGTCCTTCAGATTAGTAAGCCATAATATAGCTTTATCCATTAAATTTTGAATATTTGGAAACCCTCCTTTAAACTTTGTTAATTGACAATCCTCTGGAAATATGTGAACAATCTCCAGTTCGTTTCCACAGTCACAATTTGGATTAGAAATCGCACCCCATTTAAACAACATAGAGTTGCATTTTGAATGACCTGTTTTTATGCGATTTAATTTTGACTAAATTTTTTTTTGTTCAAAGCCCATTGTTGGATTATTATTGAGATGTTTATTGAAAACATCAACACTAGACCATAATTTTTTCCACTCTTCAACTTAAAAAAAATCCGTACTTAAGTAGTCTTGCAACTATATAGGACTTCGAAATGTAAGTCTTTTAGCAGGAGGGTTGTCAATGTCATTCCAAATTGGTAAGTTTTTGTTAAGTTGGCATTTATCCTATTTTCGTTTTAACGCAACTTTTCGTCGAATGTTCGATGATATTACAGAAAACAAAAAGCCAATTTAGAGGAGTAGATTTAATGGTTTCACTAATTATACGCATAGTGCAATTTAACTGAGCATCTATTTTTTTGTATGACAACTATTCAACCAGACAGGAGCACAATATTCTGCTGTAGAATAAAATAATGCCAATGCAGCTGTACGAAGTGTCTTTGCATCATTGGGAAATATTGAAAGAAAGGACAGAGAAAACCAAGATATATAACTGGAGGGAGTGGATTAATAGAAAAATTGCAGCAAGGTTAAGGGTAAGAAATGAAAAAAGAAAAAACAAATATTAGTTAAAGACTAAGATAAAAAATGCAGTATGTGTGTAGAAAGGTGGGAAAACATAAGTAAGGATTGTGGAGAACTGAGAGAAGAGGAGAAAGGGCGACGAGAGCTGCTAGGAAAAAAGAGGAGAAAATCAAGTAGACAAAAAAGGTATTAAAAAGAAGAGATGCAATGCTGAGAAGAAAAAGAAACAAATAAATTTATTGATTGATTGATTGATACCTAGTAGGATTGATGTTCGATATTTCTTCCGTTTTCTTCCAGGCATAAACAAAGACAAGTATGAAATGACATTGACATTCTTTTTAATAGGTTAAGTGTAATGTATTGAAATGCGTTCCGGATTTTATGCTGCATATTTTTTGTTGTGGTGGGACGTTCTTGATAAACGATTTCCTTAATGTAGCCCGACAAAGAAATCTAATTTAGTTAAATCTGGTGATTGAGGAGGCCAAGCAATTGGCCCTCCTCTTCCAATACACCGACTTAGGAAAGTTCTGTTGAGAGGGTTCCTCACTTTTAATGAATAGTGTGATGGGGCTCCATCGTGCTGCAACTACATTCCATCTCTTGTAGCTATTGGTAAATTTTGACATAAATTTGACTATTGATTTTGCAAGAAATTCAAATGTTTGTTGAAAAGGTGAGAATCAATAATATGTTCACCAACAATTTCTTCCCTTGCATCAATGTGTATGTGTTGTCAATCAACCTGACAAAATCGTTTGAATTGTGGCCTGTTTAATAAGGCAGGTTAAATGGTGATTCACAAATCAATTTTTATGGCATTTTATGGATAAATTGCTGTCCAGTTTAAGAAGTTTGACACTAGTTTTTGATCACCATGTATAATTTAGAACAATGAGACTTAATAGAAGATACTACTAGATTTTATTTAATGAGTGTGTTGTAAAATTTTATTAATTAGGTACTAATTACGTTTTCTATTAATTTTTAAAACTATTATGAAAAACCGATTTATTTTCGTTTTTATATTTTTTATCCGATATCATTAAACCAATTTCAATAAAATTTTGGGAATATGTAGGCAATCTTAAAAGAGGTCTAAATAAGCAAAAAAATATATAGCTTCTAATTTAATAAGAATACCATCATGGCGTCACGCTTTGTTGAGACACCCTGTATAATCAAAAATATTTTTTCAAAATACATTCAAAAGTACAGGAAACGGCGGCAAAATATAAAAATCTTAACTAAATTAATAACTGAGTTACACAAGACGGAAGGAGCAGGAGCAGTGAATTTTGGTACGTACAACAAACTCTAAGAAAAATCGAAATCTTGCATTTTTTTTTTATTTTTATGTCTTTGTCCTGATGAAAGTTGACTAACACATTCACTATTTTGTGATGATTTAATCCACAAATTTTTATTTCGCACACGATAACTACAACTTTATATCATTAGAATATCTTGGAAAAAAATATTTTCTTGCAAATAAAACATAACTTTCAATTAATTTTCTGAGCATTTAATAGTTTTATTTAATTAACCCAAAAATTCAAAAAAACAAACAATTTTAAAAAATATGTAAAAAATGAAAATAAGTTTTCCAATACAAATGTAGTCAAAAAGAAACTATTGAAAGTAAAACTGATATAGTGGAAGCTTAGAATTATTGAAACATACTATATTAAAAAATTATATAATTTTTCCACTACTTACTAAAATTCTTAAAAATTCGGATATTAAGTGCAAACAGTAATTCATCTCTAGACCTTTTTAACTGTTTTATTCATCAAAACCATTAAAGAAATTGATCTTTGGCAAATGCATCAGATTGTGTTCTATATAGAATGAATAAATTTATTATTATTATTATTATTCTGTTACAATTTTTTTTCGGTTTTAAAATTTGTGGTCAAACGGTTCTTCTTTCCTTTTGTACTTTTTATTTTCTTCTTCATTTGTATAATTTTTGTTTTCATTGTGCTTCAAGTTAATGCTCGTTGTGTTGCCGGTTTTTATTTTGTCTCTAGTCTTTCGTTTTCGTCTTTTAATTTTTATACCTAACTTCACTATTATTGCAGTATCCTCTTTTTTCTTATTTCTAACTTTTCCTGTTTAATTTCCTTTAAGTTTTTTCATAGTGTTCTCAAAATCTTCCTCTGTCTCACTAAAGGATCTGCCTTCTGCACTGCAATTTTATCCACATCCCTTAAAATAATGAAAAAAATATTTGTTAGCCTTTGGTTAACCTAATAGCATTAGGAGCGGAAGTAGAAGAGTGAAGAGTTCGACCAAGAGGGGTTGTAGGAAAAAAAAAGAAGAAATGGTTTTAAGGAAATAGAACTCTAAACTGTAGCGTCTATCTGTAACAAAAGAGAAGACACCAAAAAGCAAACAGTATCGGTTCGCTGATGATGATAGCTTGGCTATTGAAACACGTGTCCGAATATAGTTTTTTGGTGTTTTCTCGTTTGTTAAAAAAGTATTTTATTGATTCTAGCTACTCATCTAGTTACTCATTCAATTACCCAACTAACTGCAAATCTAGTTATCCATTTAACTGCCCCTCTAGCTACCGATCTGGTTACCCATCAAGTTGCACATCTAGTTATTCATTTAGTTATTCATCTAGGTACTTTTCCAGCTATTCATTAGCTATCTATTTAAATATCCATATATGTATTCATCTAGCTACCGATCTAACTATCCATCTAGCTACCCATCTAACTACACATCATATAATCACACTTCCATTTACTAAAATCTTAATAAAAAACTTTTTTATTGTGACTAATTTTATTACTTTTGTTTATGGCGTAGTTATAGATACATTGTACAAAATTGAGCATACGGTTTAAGTGCATATACAGGGTGGTCCAATTTATACGACACAGTCTCTCAAATGAGAACGCATCAATATGTTGCAGCGATTTTTGTACCCGTATGCAGAGTCTTATTGCGCATAATTTAAAAATATTTTTTATTATACAAGGTTTATCAAAAAAAAGTTAGATGTCAAAGTTGCAAATTTTTTAATAGAACACCTAGTATTTGAGGATTAATTTGGATTGTAGAGTTGCAATAAATGTAAGTTGATGTTACATGCCCTATATCTATCTCAAATAATTTTTGAGGTATTTAAAAAATGATAAAATTGCAAAATAAATTAAAAAAATATAAATAAAAGTGCTTTATGTGACGTTTGAATCGTTATGCTTTATTATAGTAGTAATGCCTTGGGTAATAAAGAACAACAATAATTTTCTAAAAAAGTTATACAGGGTATTAAAAAAATGAACTAAATTATAGTTGAATTGAAAGATGTTAAACTCCATTATTTTAAAAAGTTAATATGTTTTCCATTTAACAAGATTTAATTTTAGGGAAGGTGGCTGTGGCTGATTGTTTTGTTTGTTTATTAACTACCACTGATCTGTCAAAATATTTTAAAATCATTGTTTGTTAAGTTAAAAAGTATTAAATTAAAATGAAAACTTATAGTAAACAAGAAAGAATTGACATGATTTTTGTTCTCGGGGAGCGTGACCGGAATTGTTTATTAGCCTCGAGAGTTTACGATTAAAAATATCTGACACGTAAACATCCCATGTTTTCCAAAGATTATTAGAAGTTTTTCTCCAGGATGGATCCGTAAGTTGTAAAAAGTAAAAGGCACAAAGTACGTAACTAGCAACGAAGAAAAACAGTTTACAGTAATTGGATCCGTAATTGAAAGTTTACACACAAACCAACGAAAAATTTATTTAGAAACTGGAATCAGTAAAACCAGCGTACAGCGCACATACTATGTGCAGCTGCATCAAGAACTTTTGGAAATAGATTTTGGTCGAAGAGTTCATTTTTGTTTGCGGGCGCTAGATAAAGCAGGGGAAGATGAAAATTACTTTGATTAAGTTTTTTTTTCACAACAACATCTTAGTCAACAGGCATAATTTTTACTACTATTGTGATCAAAATCCCCATTTTTTAAGAACACTTAACTACCAGCATAGGTGGTCTATTAATGTATGGGGAGGAATTCTTGGAGGGCGTTTGGTGGGACCATTCTTTTTTGAATGCCATTTTGACTTTTACTTGACCTTTTGCTAGATCTGCGGTGCTTTTACGAGCATTACACTGAAAATACTGGAGAAAGTTAAACAATCATTCAAAAAACATGTTCAGTTAGGTATTGAGACAAATGGTCGCTATTTTGAACATTTAATTTAATGTTAAGTAATTTTTTTAATACTGTTTAGTTTTCTTTGTTTTCACGTTATTATTTTGCTTTGTTTCAATTTTACGTTAGAGCCAATGTATCTTATACCTTATCATTTTGTAGTTCAGTTTGACTATAATTTAATTCATTTTTTACTACTCAGTATAACCTTTTGGAAAGTTATTGTTTTTGTTTATTACCCAAGGCATTACTACTATGATAAGGCATAACGATTCACACGTCGTATAAAGCACTTTTATTTTATAATTTTTTAATATCTCAAAAATTATTTGAGATAGGTATAGAGCATATAACATCAACTTACTTTTATTTCAGCTCTACAATCCAAATTCGTCCTCAAATTCAAGTTGTTCCATTAAAAAAATTGCAACTTTGGCATCTAACTTTTTTTTTTGACAAACCCTGTATATTAAAAAATATATTTAAATCATACCCAAAAATTGATGCGTTCTCGTTTGAGAGACTGTGTGGTATAGATTGCACCACCCTGTAGATGCATATTTTTATTCAACCATTAAATCATTCAGGTTATTGGAAGAATTTACACTTGCGATTGGAATGCATGTATGTATAATTGCGTAATCTAATATATCATTAAAACAATGGTGTCGTATAGACCTAAATGGTTTCATAAAAGAAACATTGACAAAATATCAAAATATTATTAGGGCTCAGTGGAAATACAACTTATAAGACAATTTTATAAACAAACAATTTGACTAACCAATTTTTCCAACCCGAAAAAAGTAATACACAGTAAAAAAAAAATATAAAACTTAATACACTGTATACAACTATTTAAATTTAGCATTTCTGATAGATTTTCGTGCGACGGCTTCCGGATAAATACTTAATTCAAAATATTGATAACAGTTAAGGGTTAAAGTTTTAGTTAAAATTAGATGGTGTTCCAACCTTTAAAAATTGTTTAACTGTTTGCTGCTGCTTCACAACTTAACATTAGCTTCCTGAACAAGTTTAAACTCAAAAGCTTCATAAAAGTTAGGTAACTTCTCATACGGATTTTCGGATAGGATTAAAAACTTCATGCCTTATCATTTATGTACCCTTTTTTCTAAAATATACGTAAATGGGTCGAACTTATTAGAATAAGTATATGTTTGCCTAATCCGTTACCCCAGATAAGTATATGCAGATGGGAGGGCTTCGCATAGCAGGCCATCATCACAACTTTATCCCTGCTATTCCACTAATGCATTCTCTCTGTGAGAAAGGATTTCACCTTAACACTTGCTTAGCACTCTCTTTACTCACAGTAAAAGCTTATCATTCGGCTGTATTCGTAACAGCAAAATTAACCGTGAAATTAAAGAAAACCGAATAACCGAATGAAAAAGGTTGCCGAACGCGATTATTGAAATAAAATTACCGTTACTTCCGGGTTGGAATAGACGAAATACTTTTAGATATCGAAATTTTCCGAACTAACGACAGTTTCGAATCTCAGCATCCTATAAGATGGTAACCCCTTAATGCCGTACTGGCATTAGTCTTGCTCCGTTTTAAAGGGGTTGAATAATCACCAGCCCAACACCTCAGCTTAACCCTTGCAAGATAAATGTCATTCCGCCCCTCATTACTCCGGCAATCAACTTACGGAATCTATCTGAGAACGAAGCTAAAAATCCCTGGCATTGTTAACACGGCTCAGCCCGGATGCCCGCTTTAACGAAGTTTTTCCTTCGAGGGATTTTAAACGAAGTTTTTCAGTTGTAAAGGGATGTTTTTTACGCCCTAAGCTTATCTTTAAGGGCTACTTTAATTGTGAGAGAATCCTCTAAATTTTGCTTTCACCCTTACGCGTTCTCCGGATTCCTTAAATTGCCCCATTTACCTTCTACTTAGATTATCCTGTTCTTTATTTTGAAATTAGTGCTACTCATATCACCCGGAAAAAAAATTAATAATTACGTACTCGTTAATAAAATAATCGAGACTTACTCAGCTGAGTGAGATCTAAAGTAAAATTAATTTGAACTTTGACTTCAAAATCAATAAGAGAACAAACAAAACATAACACAGTAGGAAGGAGCATAAAACATGCCAGAGTTTAAACGCAAAGCGACCCGATATTGTAACCTAAAGCAAAGTACATGATATTATAGTGGCTCTGTAAAATCTTCAAGGATAATAGCAGTCTTGATGACTTATAAGCGGAAGGGTTGACTCCAAGACGTGCTATTGGTTGGGTGGGGCACCCTCAAACCCGATTGGCGCGCCGCAAGGACCTGCTGTTAACCTTTACTACCAAGATCTATACCGAGATGTGTTGCGCTCACAGGATTTCAGTTCCCAAGTTATTGTTTGCAGGAAATATAGGATTATGGAGCTTATTATTGAGTCCTTAGGCAGGATGTTATTATGCCTGTAGGAACTTCGTCGTTGTTTCCCCATAAGAGGATAATACTCTACTTACTAAATTGTTTCATCTTAGAAATTGTTGCGTAGTAAACGTAAAATAACTTTTTCTTTAATCGTTTCTCGATAAAAAAATTTTATTTATTAATATAAGCGTCTTTAGATTTTCATTAGAGTATTTATTGATTTTAGGAATCGCGCATCACTTAGCTGGTCTTCCTGGTCCGCCGCCGGATTGGGTTGCACTTACTGGAAGACATCAGTACCCACCTGCACCTTTTTTACCCCATCATCATCCGCATTTTCCGCATCACATGTTCGCAGCTTTAGATAACCGTCCTTTAAATACATCACCACGAATAGGACGCGGTAAGTGTGTACGAGACGCTTAAAATTCGTCTCCCTAATTTGAAACTTTGTTTTATTGCTCAGATCCGACGCCGCCGTCTCTAGGTCCAATCAGCATAAATTGTCAAAGTAATTTGAATTCATCGCCAAAAACTCACCTACCCAAGTAGGTCTTCTGACAACGACGAAAGCACCATCATCGCCCCAAGAAGACGACATATCAGTGACGGCTTCACCGACGCCGTCGCCGCAGCCGCCGCCTGCATTTCCCGGTGTGCCACCGAACTCTTCCCTTCAAAACAATAACTTATTCAACAATGCCCTGGCTGCTAGTCTATTCTTGAACGCGCCTTTACTGCCGCCGCCGGGGCAGTGGTTGTATTCCCAATTATATCCACCCGACTGGTCTTGGATACATCTGCGACATCCGTCGCTACTTCCAAACGCATCTCCTAAAGATATTAAATCATCGAGTAGTGATCACATGTTAACGCGCAACGAATTTACAGAGGTTGATAGTAGTAGTAAACAAGACGATAGTTGTGAGGAGGACGCGCGTAGAATCGTAAAAGATGAAGGCATAAACTTGACCGTTGCAAGAGGTAGAAAAGCGGCAATTACGTTAATTCGACAAAGAAACGAAAACGCATTGGAAGAAAGAGATTCAGTAAAAACTTCGCGGAACTCTAGACATTCGGACGTTTGGCGACCTTACTAAAATATTTGTGTAAAATGTAGAGATTTTACGTGTAAATTTAAATTTATATACAAAAAACGATACCGTCGAAAACATTGTAAAGATTGTACCTAATGTTTTTTCTTTTTGTCAACGGTCGTACGTAAAACGTGAGCAGTGGCGTAAAGCTATCATTTGCGAACTCTTTCGTTGTGGATTCAAATCGTTGACTTTTCCGTGTGTATTATAAACAATTATAATTCTTAAAATTAATTATAAGTAGAAAAACTATGGCTGTTTATAATTTTTAATGTCTTAGTTATAGAAAAACCTCTGTTAAAATAAAATTGATATGATCACGGCGTTGTTGAGTTTATGGAAGAAAAAAAAACAGAACTATTTTTATGAAAAAAAATAATAAAGCTACTTATCTTAATGCTGAAGAATACTGAATTTTTCTTCACTGTCTGCTTTAGCTGGATCTAAAGCTTTTTAACTGCATTTTTAGTCATAGTAGTACTAAAATTTTTATGAATGATTTTTCTCTCTAAATAGAATTTAATTTTTGTTACTAATAAATTTTCAAAAATTATTAATACTTTTAATAATTGTAGAATTAAACATTAAACAATAATTTTGAGACAGTTGAGGAACAGATGAGTGCATAAAAGTTCTTCTTCATGCAATATTCCTTCTATTTTGTCATTTTGTAGCAGTATTTACCAATACAAAGACAATTAATAAATCTAAGGAATTAATAGAAGATTTCTTGAAGTTAAACTCCTGTTTGATGTAATAGTATTTTTATTTTTCCCCATCTTTTGGGACCTTTTAATAGGAGAAAGAAGTAAAGAATCAAAATATGACTATGTCAGACTACTTGACCGAAACGTCGGCATTCTTAGAGTAATTGGAGTCATAATTTAATTCTTTTCTTCTTACTCCTACCAGTAGGTCTCACCAGTTTGGGAGAAAAAAAATACTATATTCAAAGGCTGTTTATATTTATATTATGATAAAAATAAAAATTTGAGAAAAAATCTTCTACAAAATAGTAATTTTATGTACCTACTTCATTTTAGATTTTGAATAAAATTATATAAGAGCAATACATTGATCACAAAGTATTAATTACCCGTATAGAGTCATTACTATGACTAATATCTGAAAACCACGCTTGATACGCATTTCATTTAGTAGACATAAGACGTCAAACTTTTGTTAGTTGACATGCCAGAATTAGTAAGTAAGTAGCAGTGAAATATAATCTGCCAAATACAACTCTTGATTTCTAACAATCAGGTGAATTGATACAGTCAATAGATTGTCGAATCACGATTATTATTATCAGACAGCATCTTAGGAATTTTTATTTGGGGTTATCGATAATTACGGTTCTACTACGTTTGATTATTCAACTCAAAATTTGTTGTCTGGGTATCTGAGCCATCGATTGATGAATGATAATCACTTTAAATCAAAATTGATCAGTCAGTAGTAGTATTAAAAAAATCTAAGTACCTAATTAACAAATTAAGTGATTAAACAGAAAAAAAGAAGTTACAGTATGTTTCCATGACAAAAAAGTTGGAAAGCAATCCTAAAATGCTGGCCGCATTCTCTAAAACAACAAATCTGTAACATGGATCCGATATCGTCAACCGATTTTTAAAATTTTTTTTGGTGCCAAAGTTTCAAAGGCAAGAGCTTTGACGACATGAATATATTTTTATCGTGAGTTTTTGCATGCCGCACCCGCTTCTACAACGGTCTTAGCTAGATATGACTCTGTATCTACGCAGGTCACATTCCACACCAAACGTTGGCCTTTTATCCACGGTACTAAAGTGACACTATGTGATCGTTTTACATTGCCTTATTGAAGACCTACTGGTTCTACTAATGACAAAGTATAAATGAAAGCTAGAGCACGCTAGACCAGGATCCGTCCTTTGATTTATAGGCAAGAGGGTTCATGGTGTTTGTCTCTATTGACTTTAGAGTTACAATGACATTTATGCTGCTTATATACCGACCGAAAGTTGCGCTAGTTCTAAATGACTGATAATCTGTAAATGTTGACAGAAGAGATTGTTTGCAACCATGCACCTAGTTCTTTTTCTTTTAAAGCCAAGAATTTTGCAACTTTTTTCTTGTTTCATTCTATCAATTTCACCTCAATAAATCGGGAAACATCGTCCTTGTCCAAATTCTTTTGAATATGTGGTGTGGATGCAGTAGAATCGGTTGGAAGAGTTAAATCGAAGGCTAGCTTTATACCAAGGTTTTCAGAAGCCACTGAAAGAGAGCATTCTATTCATTTCTGGTTTTTGAGCTTAACGTTCACAATAGCGTCCAACTCGTTAAACCTCCTAATATTTGATGCAGTTTATCAGTTTTGCTTTGAATGGTGGAATCGAATGATTCATCAAAGATCGGCAATCCCACTATGTCTAATTCAGTTGATAATGGAGAAAGATTTATAATACCAGATATAAAAAAAACTCCCATTTTGACGGATTAATCTCCAATCCGATGATTTAAGCCTTTTTAATTTTTTACCATACAAATAAATAAAATAAATAAAATTACTTTTTGAAAATTTTCCAAATCAACTAGGAAAGCATCGCCCGTGTTTCGCATATTAAATCCCGTCGCTAGTGATCGGACTAGGGGATAGATTGTAAAGGAAAACACTATTGGACTGCATGGATTGCCTTGTTGACAACCAACTTCTGATAAAACTTTGTCTGTACCAAGAAAAGATGGCAAGGTTTGTGGTAAAATTTTCACAGAAAAAGGTATAGAGTTGAAACGTGATTCTTGAAAGAGTTAAATCGAAGACTAACTTTATACCAAGGTATCCAGAAACCCATGAAAAAGAACAAATATCCATTTCTGGTTTTTGAGCTTGACGTTCATAATGGATTTTATGGAAAAATGTACGTGGTTGTCAATTTTACCGACACTTCCTAGGAACTTTTAAAAAAGGCTGGTAAGAAGAATATATGTTAGTTTAAGGATAAAAAAACAATAACTCAAAACAAAGTAAGCAATGTGAGGGTCCGACTAGTTAATCTTCCTGATAACTAGATGCAATTTATTAATTTTGTTTTGAATTGTTGAATCGAATGATTAATCGAAGATCGGCGATCCCCCTATGTCTAGTTTAGTTGATGATGGAGTCAGTATGAGTAAAGAAATAAAATTGAAGATTTATAATACCAGACATGAAAAAGAACTCCTACTTTGCCGGATTAATCCTCAATCCAATGAATTAAGCTTTTTAATTATTTTTTGAAAATTTTCCAAATCAATTAGGGAAGCATCGCCCGTGTTTCGCATATTAAATCCCGTTGCTAGTGATCGTCCTACGGAATAGATGGTAAAGGAAAACACTATTGGACTGCATGGATCGCCTTGTTGACAATCATCTTCTGATAAAACTTTGTCTGTACCAAGAAAAGATGCAAAGGTTTGCGGTAAAATTTTCACAAAAAAAGGTATAGAGTTGAGACGTGATCGTTGAAAGATTTAAATCGAAGACTAAGTTTATACCAAGGTCTCCAGAAACCCATGAAAAGAAACAAATTATCCATTTCTGGTTTTTGAGCTTGACCTTAACAATGGATTCTATGGAAGAATGTACGTGAATGTCAATTTTACCGAACCTAACTAGAAACTTCTAAAAAGGGCTGTTAAGAAGAATATAAGTTAGCTAAAAATAAAAAAATAATAATTCAAAACAAAGTAGAAAATGTGAGGGAAGCATCGCCCATGTTTCGTATATTAAATCCCGTTGTTAGTAATCGGACTAGAGGATTGATGGTAAAGGAAAACGCTATTGGATTGCATAGATCGTCTTGTTGACAATCAACTTCTGATGAGATACCAAGAAAAGATGGAAAGGTTTGCGGCAAAATTTGTACAGACAAAGGTATAGAGTTGACACGTAATCCTTGGAAGGAGTAAATCAAAGACTAGCTTTATATCAAGATCTCCAGAAGCCACTGGAAGAGAACAAATTATCTATTTCTGCTTTTTGAGTTTGACGTCCACAATGGATCCCATGGAAGAATCTACGTAAATGTCACTTTTACCGACATTTGCCAGAAACTTCTAAAAAGGGCTGGTAAAAAGATTATAAGATAGTTTAGGGATAAAAAAACAATAACTCAAAACGAAGTAGGCAATGTGATGGTCTAACTCGTTAGTCCTCTTAAGAACTAGATGCAGTTTATCAGTTTTATTTTGAATAGTTGAATCGAATGATTCATCGAAGATCGGCAATCCTACTATATCTAGTTCAGTTAATGATGAAATCAATATAACTGAAGAAACATCGTTGTGTTTGACTAAAATTAAAGATTTACATTATTTATATTAGATATGAAAAACAACTCTCACTTTAAATGATTAATACCCAATCCGATGGTTTAAACCTTTACAATTATTTTTTGTAAATTTTTCAAATCAACCTGTGGAGGAAAGCATTGCCCGTGTATCGCATATTAAATTCTGTGGTTAGCGACCGGACTAAGGGATGGATGGTAAAGGAAAACGCTATTGGACTGCATGGAACGCCTTTGTTGACAATCAACTTTTAATGAAATTTGGTCTGTATTCAAGAAAATATGTAAAGGTTTGTGGTAACATTTTGACAGAAAGGGTATAGAGTTAATACGTAATCCTAGAAAAGGTTAAATCGATGATTAGTTTTATTCCAAGGCCTTCAGAAGGCACTGGAAGACAGCATTTTTTTATTTCGCGATAATAAGAATTAGAATTGTAGATTTGTTTCAATATCAAGTTGAAGAGAATAAAATACGATTAAAGGTTAGTTTGGACAAAGGAACAAGTTAGTTTTTCTACTCATTTGCGAAAAAAACTTCCCACTTTTATAGGTCGGATTCTACCGCATTTTTTAAAAGGCAAAACTTCACCACATATAGTTGGGATTATGTATACGTTAACATTTTCAGAAAGAATAAAATTGTTGAAGTTCGTTATTGTTGGCAGCTTCTTTAGCAGAGTGAGATTCTGTTTTCTTTATGACCTGGAGTCGGAAACAATCTATTTCTTTAACAAAACCAATCGCAAAAGAATTAATTGCTCTCCGTACATTAACATCTGAAAGACTGTAAAGAAGTCTTTACACTAGAGGCGCATCTGGCTACTTATTTGTGATGTTTGCTTTAAAGATATTTTAATGTTTCATCATTATAAGAATACAGCTCCTGTAGAGTAGGTGCACCATTTTTCTGAAATTGGGCTGACATATTGAAAATCTGTGTATTTTCTTTAAACTTTACTCCAAGTAATTCGTCCTTTTTCCCGTTTCGTATGACGTGTAATATACAAAAACAAGATGAGTTGTGATGTGACCATGCTTAAACAGAGTTTGCATTTGCAATTGTTGCAAATTCTTCAACAACAGAGCTGCTTTAGCGATTCTTTGAAGTGTTTGCGTGTAATCTTTTCTCTAATTAAGGAGTCAAGCAAAGAGTAGGCAAAGTCTTTTAGGAGATTTGGGTACAGTAATCCTCCAAAGATAGATTGTGTTTTTTGCGCACGTGATGACACAATTTTTCATTATCTTATAACGTTGTTTGAGGATACAATGGACAAAGAACTTGGGATAGAACTGTGTTGACTTGTGACACTTGGATTTATCCTCGAATGAAGTTTGTTTTATTTAGGAAGAAGCGACAATTATTTTTTTGACTTTTTTAATTGCTGTACTTGTGAATTTGATGGTTTTAGGCATGGGACATAAAACCAGTCATCCCACGTAGAGTATTAAATTCTCTTGTTATCGTCGTCAGGTTTTTGGCATAAGCAATAAACGTAGGTTGGTTTAGGGAATAAGGGTCTTTTCGGCTTCAGCTACTAATTGTATTTTCATTGAAGTTAAAAAATGCGCAAACCATGTATTATAGAACCACTTTTAAACAATTTGATTACAAACCGTTTTCTTTTAGAATAAGGATTTCCAATAGCTTAGTAATTGTACTGCGCCTAAAATATTTAAATTAATGTTGATTTAATGTTAATATGAATCTCTCATTAAGAACAATGTGCTAAGATCTGATTAACTTTATGTACAAATTCATTTTCTTACTTTATTAGTTTAATCAGTGGTTGATTTATTTTCTTCAATCGCACTGTATACTGTATAATGACCAAAATTTATAAAACGTCAGGTTTTGGGTTATCTTGACCAATTTTCCGTGCTGTCAACTACTTGGATGGCCCTTCAGATTCGCTGTTTAATGACATCCTGGGGGTAGGATGTACGATCTTGATATATAGGGTATTCTAATCTTGCCTAAAAATAATAATAAACAATCAAGCTTGGACATTGAATTTACAACGTTACAGATCTGCCTTTTCCAATCCCTCTTCTGATAGACGCTTAGGGTCGAATTCAGAGAACTGTCAATTCTCCACTCACATTCATACCCTACTTATTTTGCCCTAACTTCGTTAAACGGTATTCAGAAACAACCAAGTGCAATGAGCGACTAAAAAATTTCTAACTATTGAGTGAAAGGTTAAGGAGATTTGAGTCAGTTTAAACCACCCTCAAATGCCCCTAATCAAAGTGAGTGAGATTAGCTAAATTATATTAAAGTTGACGTTTTAGTTGTTTAATATAATTTTTGTTGCCGATTATTCTACAAACAATATTTTTGACATATTTGACACTCAAATTAACTCAATTTAGTTACATAATTTTCATCGTTTTTAAATACCAAAGTTTAGGGAGATATGTACTCTCACTAACTTGAGCTGAGTATGAGTAACTAACTCTTTGAGTGTTAATGGAAAATTAGGAAGCTTTTGACTTTCTCAACCTGTCAGAATTTATTTCAAAGCGGTAATAAAATAAAATATTTAAAAAAGACCACCACCAAGAGCGCAGATCAACTATGCTTGCCTATTTGACAACGAATGACTTGGTAATTGAACAATAACGACAATGCCTTTTTGCCTACAACATACCCAAATAAAGTAACATTTTATTTGTTATTACCCGTATTGTTCAATTATCAACACTCTCGAGGGCTTCCTAATATGTTGCTTAAGACAAATTATTCGAACATCTATCGAAAACGTTTCCGAAGCAAGACCATAAGATTTAGACTTGTGATGGGAACGTAAAGATAAGACAAAGGGTGTCCAAGAAGACCTCAATCAAGCAAATATTTCAACAATTGGACAGCAGTGTATTGGTACGTAACCAACTACATCATCTCTCATGTATAGATTAAAGAATATATGCAATACTTACTACTATCTTCCTATTTGTATTTGAGGCATAAGTAAGCTGATATAATTATTTTATAATCGGTCAATACACATAGTATTTTACTAAAATTAATTTTCCTAAGTAGAAACATTATTAAAATATTTTAAATCTACTTAGCAGGCCCATAACCTCTCAAGAATCTACCTTAGTATAAAGGTTAGTTATGTTAAATTGTCGTATTTTAGGGTTCTCAAAATGCTCATGCTCTGTGTCGGTTATTATTCGAAACATTATGTATAAAACCCTTAATCCTATTAATACTACAATGGGAGTTAGAAACAATGTCGGTAGGTAAAATTCATCTTAGGTCGAGCCAGAATTTTCCGCTAATGAAACTAGTTCCTTTTCCGGTTAGAAACATTAACGGTACAAGAAAAAGTTGGTAATAAATAAAAAAACAGGCCATTCTCACCACTCAAAAGAAACAAAATCGCTGAAATACATAGTATTTAATGTTCAAAGATGCTCTTTAAAATGAGATATTTTGCATGTTGTTCTAGAGTCAAGCAAAAAATTCTAGAACTATATTCGATGGATGTTAATATTTTATTAACGATTGATGTCCAAGAAATTTGTTTCCTACTAACCCTCAGATTAGTCTAAACTCTGAAAACTTCAGAGTTAGTAATTGTACTAGTTCTTTTTTAATCAAGAAGAAAATGAATAAAAATTATAGTCAGGAATCTGATAAAAAAGCCACCATTTTGTAAATTCTACTTTTTTGATATTACATCACGTTTGTGGTGTAGATAAATAACTTCCCGCCAGGCAGCTTTTGTAACTTGCAATATAGTCCGGGAAAGTAGTCCTGAAAGTAGGCTTGTACGGGGGTTCTTGATTAATAGAATGAGTTTTTCGGATACCAACTCTTTCCCCCAAGAAAATCAAATTTGCTACACACTCATTACCTCTTAGTTAATACAGTTTTTTTTTATAACTTTTTTTCGAATATCGTCAAAAAATCCAACTAAAAATAAAAACATCAAAAAAATCAAAATAGGCCCAGGACTTAAATTTTGCACGCTTATAAGTTTTTCATTCAGAACAACTTTTCTTAATAACATTTGCATGTATCTTGTCCACAAAGAGCATTTTACTTTTGTGCAAAGAAACGAATTTTAAGGGAACCTTTGATTTTCAACCAGGTAGGACTGATCCCCAGAAGCTCAAAATTCAATTCAAATATCTTTTGTGTTTTTTAAGAGACGATCAAACAATTGGAGAACATTATAATTTTGACGTAGTGTCAACGATCTACTTCGTCTAAATGAATAAAATAAAAGCAGATACCAGCAGCCCGAAACAAGCGATAACTAACATGAATAAACAACTCAAAAAATATGGCAAAGAACTAAGACTTCTAAAAGAAGAGACAGTAAAAAAAACTAAAATGGAAAGGAAAAGGCAGAACTAAGCAAGGAAATCAAAACAATTAAAAGATAACTTGAAAGTCGCAACAGAAAAAAGAGAATGAATAATATAATAGTAAGAGTTAACGACTTCAACATAAAAATATAAAACAAGCAGTAAAGGAATTTATAGAGTCTGAAATAGGAGTTGAGGTAGCAATAGAAGAAGCATACAAAGAAGGTAAAAATGAAACGTTAAGTACAATAGTTAAGTTTGAAGATTTTGAACAAAAATTAAAGTGCTAAAGAAAAAAAAATAGGCAGGAAACCCAAAAATATACATAAACTCAGATTTGACAAACGAAAAACAAAGAGTACGAGCAGACAATAGAAAAGTGGCAAGGGAGGGAAAAAGTAAAGGTAAAATAAAAATAAGATACAAAAAATAGAAATTGACGGACTCATCTATGAATGGAGTAAGAGGAAGGGAGGAAGTTTAGAACCACCTTTAAACCTAACGCCAAAAACTAAATGAAATAACAAGAGGCGAACCATCGGAAACGAAAACTGGCATGAATAAGAAAACGAAACAAAACACGAACATCATACAAAAAAGAAAACTACAGTAATAAAGGTAAAAAATCTAAACAACAAATAAAAGTTAAAAGAAAAAAAGGAATGGATTAAGTGTGGAAACTAACAGCTTGGAACGTAAGGGGAATTAATCGAAAAGAAAAGGAACTAACAAAAAAAATGGAAAATATAAAAATCGAATTACTAGCAATAACAGAGACAAAAAAAAAGAACAGAGAATGATCCAATTAGAAAAAAAATATATAATAATTTACAATGGAGTGACAGAAAACCAAAGAACAAAGGGATGTGTAGCTTGTATCATAAGACAAAACTGGGTAAATATGATTTCTAAATAAAATGTGTGTCTTGCGACATCTCGTGTTAACATGAACACGTGTAAATAGTATAAACTAAATAAATGCTAACAGTTAACTGTAAAGACTTGTGTGCGTTAAAGTGCATGGCGCCATCTAAGCGGCTTTATCGACTCATGATTTTTAAATAGACTTGTATAAATGAGAGACTAATGTCAGTGGAACTAATATAAGAAAATCACAAACTAACAATATTGGTAGCATGTGGGCCCAATGAAGACAACAACGTAGAAAAGAAAGATAAATTCTAGGAAAACTTAACATCACTTACAGAAGGAAGTAATAGCACAGTAACTATATTAGGTGATTTCAATGGTAGGGTGGAGAAGAAAGATTAGTTAACAACAAATGTTTTACTCAAATACAGAAAAGAAGTAAGAAACAGCAACAGTAGAAGAATAATTGACCTTTGTAGAGAAAACCAATATATTGTCGCAAATTCGTTCTACAAACATAAGAAAATCTATCAATTCACTAGAGAAGTTAGAAGTAGGGGAGAAAAATTCATAAGCGAGTATACAGGGTTTTCAAACTTAAGTCGGCACTATTGCTATATTCGTTATTATTAGAGCCACAGGGTCGGTTAAATAAGCAACCTAGTAACATTTGTTTCTTTAATCACTATGGTAAAAACAGAATAAAAATCGAACATCGCGTTCGATAGTTATGTCAAATTTTTCTATTTTTTCAAATGGGACACTTTGTATACAATAATCTCAATCGACAGAAAATTAAATACTAAACAAAAAGTGTCCCATTATTTTTTATTCTAAAGTCAAAAATGACAGAGCTATTGATGCTTTTTCAAATTGGTTAAGGTGGCCAAATTAAAAGCAGAGAAAGAAAACTCTTAACAACCGAAAAAGAGGTAATAAAAGGTAAAAAGAAAACTTTAAAAAATACTAATAGCTGATAAAAAGAAAAAAACAAAACACAAGAAGAAATAAAAAAGTATCAGGAGAAGAATGCAGCAAACCACTAGATAAAGAACCACCAAGAGAAAAAATTAAGGAAGCTATAAAAACTATAAAAAATAGAAAAACACTATGGCATAATGGGATAGAGGCGGAGACGTTAAAAACTATGGGAGAAAAAGGCACAAACCTATTCCTAGAAATATGTAAAGAGGCGTGGCACACCGAGAAGGTACTAAAGGATTGGGGGGTGAAGATAATAATACCAATAAACAAAAAAACTGCCGAAAACTATTGTGGAATAATCTTACTTAGCATAGCATGCAAAATATATGAAAGAGTCTTGGAGCAAAAAATACAAAAAAAATAGTGTCAGATTTACAAAGCGGATTTCGTAAGGGATATAGTATGCAAACCACATATTTAACCTAAAAGAAATAATAAGAAAAACAATTAAACAAAATAGACAAGCATACCTTGCATTCATTGATTTAGTAAAAGTACCAAGGAACAAGATTTGGAGTAGCTTGATAAGTGGAGGTGTAGAAAAGACACTAAAAGTCTGTATGAAAACTGTAGGAACTACGCAAGAACGAAACAAGCTCAATCAGAAGAATTCTGCACAACCAACGGATTCCGGCAGGGAGGAGTACTAAAACTTGGAAGAAGTAAACATTACAGAATGTGCGTATGCAGATGATGTGATGATATTTGCTCCAAAAGAAGACGTTCTCCAAAAAAACGTAAAAATATGGAAGAAAAGTTTAGAGGAGTACAACTTGAAAATAAATATTTACAAAACCAAAGTCATGGCAATTGCAAAAAAACAAATACAAACAAATATAAAAATAGGAAAAAATAAAATAGAACAAGTAGAAAACTTTGTATACCTAGGAGTTAACATATACAAAGATGGAGAACAAGAACTGAAATAGACAGACAAATAAAAAATACATCCAATATCATGCACTATACAACACATTATTGAACAAAAAAGAGATCACCAGAAAAACTAAAATAACAATATTTAAGACAATCTACGTACCGACTTTAATTTTTGGGGGTAAACTTGGGTAACCACCAAAAGGCAAAAAAGCAAACTACACAGTATCAAGATAAAATATTTAAGGAAAGTTATAGGAAAACCAGACAAGAAAAGATTCGAAATCAAGCAATCAGAGACACAGTACAGGTCAAAACATTGAAACAGACAATAGAAGAGAAACAGCTACAATAATTAGAACATTTACTAAGAATGGAAAACAGTAGACAGATAAAGATAATATGGGAATCAAAAGAAGGACTAAACAAAACAAGAGGAAAACCACGGAAAGCATGATTTCAAAATATGAAAAACAGATACAAACAAGAGAAAACACGTAACAAAAAATGAGGGAAATGGCACAATAGAAAAAGAAATGGATCAAATTAGTACTCAAAATGGAAGAAATGTGAGAAGCTTAGCTTAAAATATATGTAGAAAGTGTTAGTTTTTACGTACAAATGAGTTGTAATATTAAATTTGAAGCATGTTAAATTTTGTAACATTTTACTTTATTGAAATGGTATATAAGGTTCTTATAATATATATTTACATATTACTATTGCCATTATTATTATTATTATTATTATCATTATTATTATATCAATAATGTTATTGACAAGCAATTAACTTATGCGTCATTTTTAACACAACTCATCACTTGATGTGTTTTTTCTTCCGGCTTTTCGTCGTCGGACTTTTTTTCTGCAGTTATTCTTTTTCCCAGCTTTTTTTTTGCGGTTTTTTTTATTGGTTTTTATTTTCCGGCTTTTTTTACGCCGTCTTATTCCCCCTATCAGTATTTGTACAAGTAATGTAAACTGTTTTTTTCCACGAGTTGTACACGTAATTTTTTTGCATTTGCCAAATAGAAAATAATTTACAAAATAAATAATGTATCTAACAGAAGGTGCAGTAACTCGCATAGTATATGACAAACATTTTTAGAGAGACGGATTATTGTTTCGAGTTTTATTTTAATTGTATTGTATTGTATTTTTACATGTAAATATTAAAAAAAAATATTCTTAGGTAAATAACATTCCATCTGTCTCTTTCTTTAAAACTATACGCATTAGCTTTGAAAGCATACGCTTGCCTGTATATGGTCTTTATTATTCTGGACACTGGAATTCCATCAAAATCTCACACTAAATATTAGTACCCACTTAGACGATTAATCCTATATTCGCTTTATACCGTAAGATGAAGTCGGAATGCTAGAAAGAGAGCACTAAAAGACGACACTAAAATATCACATAGTGACAAGCGGGAGCATGAATTTAACTAATTCGAATGCTAAATTAAGTATTTTTGTTATTTTTCTACGAATTCAGGTGACAGTTGTAGCTTTGTCATTGCACCTTTCCTTCTATTATGGCGACTTCAAAACAAAAGTATGCGTTACTATATTTAGTCTAAGCTCAAAATAGTGAGAATGACATTGGGACTCGATGTAGAGAAATTCTTGAAAAATCTAAAAATAGAAAACTAAAAATACAATCAAAATGTTAATATAAATATCACTATAAATGAACAATCCAAATACATGACAAATTTAATAACTACATAACTACAAACCACAACGAAAAGTGAAGTAGCAACCTCCGGACAGGATTCAATACAAGAAAACCATTATTTTGATGCATAATTTTTTTTTTTTAATTAAGTTTATACAATATAAACTTAATTTGTCACCACTGTTCTTTCTATAATTTTAAATAATGTATAAAGATGAAGTACTACATCCTAAACATTAAAGTAGATATGCTTAATTTTAACTTGTAGAACCAAGGTGTCCCAGTTTTTGTTCTCTAAGCTGCACCTTGACATACGACGTTAGTTAAATAAGTCAGTTGAAAAAACATATGATTTCCATACCAACTAACCAATAATCAAAAACTGGAAAATAATTAGCAAGAAAAAATTAAATTAGTGAATTCATCACTGTGCATAAAAAAGGCAACAAAGTCAGAAATAGTTTTATATTACGATATGACTGAAAGTGTGGAAAAATGCGTGAGTGTTTTTTCCTGGCAGTTCGTATTCTCCGTTTTTTTTCGAATTCTTTTAATAATCAATTAATATTAGTAACGGCATTTAAATTTTTCTAATACAATTGCTAAAATCGCCATTTTAAGAAACAATTTGACTTAAAAACCGATTTAAAAAATCGACTCAAAAAAAAACGGTTTATGAAATCGACTTTAAAAACCGTTTTTAAAAATCGACTTTAAAACCAGATTTAAAAGATTTGTCATTAGATTATAATCTACAGCAAAAAAACTCAAATAAAAATTAAATAATGATTTAAAACATTACAAAACTCGCTGAATCCAAATAATACCAAAACAGCAAATGTGTTAGAAAATGTTGTGGCAAGCATTCATGATGAATGATTTGATGATTAAAGTAAACATTTATGTACATAAAAAAGGCAACAAAGTCAGAAACAGTATATTATCTTACGATATCACTAAAGATACGAATACATTGTGGAAAAATGCGTGAGTATTTTTTTCTGGCAGTTTTTATTCCAAGTTTTTTTCCGATTTTTTTAAAAATCAATTAATATTAGTAACAGCATTTAAATTCTTCCAGTACAATTGCTAAAAATCACCATTTTAAGAAACGATTTGACTTAAAAATCGATTTCAAAACTGACTAAAAACCATTTAAAAAGAGATTTTAGAATTCGACTTAAAAACCGATTTAAAAGTCGACTCAAAAAAAACGGTTTATAAAATCGACTTTAAAAACCGTTTTTAAAAATAGACTTTAAGAAGCGATTTTAGAAACTGACTTAGAAATCGATTTTAAAAATCGACTTTAAAACCCGATTTAAAAGATTTGTCATTAGATTATTATAATCTACAGCAAAAAACTCAAATAAAAATTAAATAATAATTTATAACATTCTAAAACTTGCTGAATCCAAATAATACCAAAACAACAAAAGTGTTAGAAAATGTTGTGAAAAGCATTCATGATGAATGATTTGATGATTAAGGTGAACTTTTATGTACATAGTAAGAAAGTCAAAAATAGTTTTATATTACGATATCACTAAAAATTGAATAGATTGTGGAAAAATGCGTGAGTATTTTTTTCTGGCAGTTTTTATTCCCAGTTTTTATTTCCAAATTTTTTTAAAAATTAATTAATATTAGTAACAACATTTAAATTCTTCCAGTACAATTGCTAAAAATCACCATTTTAAGAAACGATTTGACTTAAAAATCAATTTTAAAAACTGACTAAAAACCATTTAAAGAGATTTTAGAATTCGACTTAAAAACCGATTTAAAAATCGACTCAAAAAACGATTTATGAAAACAACTTTAAAAACCGTTTTTAAAATCAACTTTAAAAGCGAATTTAAAAACTGACTTAGAAGTCGATTTTAAAATCGACTTTAAAACCCGACTTAAAAGATTTGTCATTAGATTATAATCTACAGCAAAGAAACTCAAATCAAATTAAATATCGATTTAAAACATTTTAAAACTCGGTGAATCTGTATGTAATACCTTACAAGTTAACGGGTTTCTTTTTGTGGTGTTTTCAAATAACACATAGACAGCAAAAGTGTCAGAAAATGTTTTGGCAAGCATTCATAATAAATGATTTGATGATTAAGGTAAACTTTTATGTATAGCAAAGTCAGACATAGTTTTATATTACGATATCACTACAGGTGGAATATATTGTAGTAAAAGATGTATTTTTTCTGTCAGTTTTTATTCCCAGTTTTTTCCGAATTCTTTTAAAAATCAATTAATATTAATAACAGCATTAAAATTCTTTAAATTCAATTGCTAAAAATTGCCATTTTAAGAAACGATTTGACTTAAAAATTGATTTTAAAAACTGACTAAAATCATTTAAAAAGATATTTTAGAATCCGACTTAAAAACCGATTTAAAAGTCGAAAAAAAACGGTTTATAAAATCGACTTTAAAAATCGTTTTAAAAAATCGACTTTAAAAGCGATTTTAAAAACTGACTTAGAAATCAATTTTAAAAATCGACTTTAAAACCCGATTTAAAAGATTTGTCATTAGATTATAATCTACAGCAAAAAAACTCAAATAAAAATTAAATAATCATTTAAAACATTCTAAAACTCGCTGAATCCAAATAATACATAAACAGCAAATGTGTTAGAAAATGTTGTGACAAGCATTCATGATGAATGATTTAATGGTTAAGGTAAACTTTTATGTACATTTAAAAGGCAACAAAGTCAGAAATAGTTTTATATGACGATATCACTAAAGGTGGAATGGATTGTGGAAAAATGCGTGAGTATTTTTTTCTGGCAGTTCTTATTCCTCGTTTTTTTTTCGAATTCTTTTTAAAATCAATTAATATTAGTAACAGCATTTAAATTCTTCCAATACAATTGCTAAAAAATACCATGTTAAGAAACTATTTAAAAAATCGACCTAAAAACCGATTTTAAAAACTGATTAAAACCATTTAAAAAGAGATTTTAGAATTCGACTTAAAAACCAATTTAAAAAATCAACTCAAAAAAAATCGTTTATGAAATCTACTTTAAAAAGCGATTTTAAAAACAGACTTAGAAATCGTTTTTAAACATCAACTTTAAGACCCGATTTTAAAAGATTTGTCAGGTCAGGTTTTCTTTCACAGCTAGTTCAGTGCAATTACGGAAAAAAGTAGCAAAAATCCAAAAAAGTTTTAACAGGCTGCACCGTGTAAAAAGTTTAGTTTGGGGTATAATTAATACGTAATAAATAAATGTAACAAAATATGATTGAAACTATAGAAATGGGGTTTATTTGTAGATATGGAAAATGTATGCAATTTTCCGGCAGAAAATGACTCTCTAGCACAAAATGTTCTACAGAAAGTTGTCGATAATAAAAATGAATAACTTTTGTACAGAAAATTTTTCAACATAACCTCAAATTCAAGGTGAAAATCGCAAAAAACGGTTCTTTTGGTTTTTGAATTTTTTCCCAGGCAAAAAATGCAATTTTCATAGAACTTGTTGAAAGTAGGCATAAACACGATTTTTTCACAACCAAAAACATTAGTTTTGGAGATATTTAACCCTTAAATTCATGTTGTTGCTTTTTGGCAACATACCGCTAATTATTCTATTGAAACGCACGAGGCGGCAAATATCGCACTGCGGCATGGTGTGTTCGTTTGTCTACATACCCCCCCTATAAAAGATACGTACAAATCGGCGAAGGTAGCGCGCGTAGGTATTTCGAGAGACCATTTTGCTCAGTCCGCAGGTCTAATTCGCACCGTTTGTGTTGGTCAATTTTAAAAGTGATAAATTTGATTAGACTCTTACTGGGTGATGTAAAAATTGTGTTTCGAGATTTAAAAGGTATGTATTATGCATATATCATGTTTTTTGGCGAAAACATAGGAATTTTTGTTGTAATAACGTTATTTTTGTTTTGTTGCCGAGCGACAACACCATGAATTCTCTCCATTTTATGTTTTATTTTGGAATGTTGCCGATTGACAACATCATGCATTTACAACTGGAATTTAGGGGTATTTTTGTTTTTTCATTCTAGTATGAGCAAAAATAAACTACTAACCGAGCAAGAGCTTGCATCTTATTGGGAGAAATTTGCTGGTGTGAGTGATGATGGTTATGATGTGAGCGATGCAGACAGTTTAGAAGACCGTTCTTTTATACCAGAGAGCGATAGTGATGATGATTCCAACCATGATAAAAGTAACAGAACACTAGAAGTAGAAGAAGTCGTCCAACAGTTTGATGATGATGACGACTTTTTTGTCTGCCAAACAGTAGAAGGCGCTGGTAAACTCATTAAATAAACATTGAGTAGAAATCAAAGTTCTTAGAGTTGAATGAGGATCAGTTACACTTTTATGGGGATACTGAGTTATCTGCTGAAATAATGTCATTAGAAACCCTTTCTCAGTTATTTTCATTTTATTTTTGGAAGAACTGATACCAAAGATAACTGAAGAAACCAACTTATATTCGGTGCAAACTAAGCCTGAAAGACCACCTAGTTTTACAGAGAAGAAATGAAGAATTACTTTGGCATCATTATTTATACATCTCTGGTACATATGCCCAACATAAGGTTATTTTGGAGTAAAGAATTGAGATTTGCACCAATCGCAGATGTGATGCCAGTGAACAAATTTAAAAAAATACGCCAGTTTTTTCATTTCAACAACAATGCTCAATTCCTCGTGATCAACCGGGACACGATAGACCCCTCGTTAACTGCCTGAACAAAAGATTTTCTTCAGTGGCTTTAGAGCAGTATTATATGAAACAATACATGCCAATGAAGCATCATAAATGGGGCTTCAAATTTTTTGTGATGTCAGGCCATTCGGGTTTTGCCTATAAATTTGAGATTTATACTGGTGAACAGATATATGATCAACCTGTTGATGAACCCAACCTTGGTGTTACTTCTAATTTGGTTCTACGGTTAGCCAGAATTATTCCTCGCCGGCAGAAATACAGACTGTATCACGACAATGATTACACCTCTTTGCAGCTAATGGTATATTTGGCCAAAGAGGGAATTCTTTCTCTAGGCACAATACGACGAAACAGAATACCAAATTGCAAATTGCCAATGGAAGCTACTTTGAAGAAAGCGAGTCGTGGGACAAGCCACGAGTCGGTAGCTGCAGTATACAGTGTAGACATATCTACCGTTGTGTGGAAAGATAATAAATATGTCACTTTAGCGTCATCCTTTGCAGGAAAAAACCTACTTCAAAATTGAAACGTTTTGATCGCAAAGAGAAAAAAAGTATCGAAATTGAGTTTCCATTCATTATTTCCGAGTATAACCGACATATGGGGGGCGTTGATTTGTTGGATAGCTTCATGGGAAGGTGTAAGATAAAATTGAAAAGTCGCAAATGGTACATGCGTATTTTCTATCATCTTCTGGATTTGAGTTTGGTAAATGCCTGGCTACTCTACAAACGAGTGCTTTCGAAAAAACAACCTGGTTGCAAAGTGAAAAACCAAGCTCAATATAGAACAGAAGTTGCTGATAATTTATGCAATGTGAGAGCCTACCCTAGCAAACGCGGTCGTCAAGTACCAGCCTGAAAAACAAATTAGAAGAAAAAAGAAAAAGTTCGAACTGACCAAATGAAACACTAGCCAGTTCTTTAAGAAGCTAAAATGAGGTGCAAGTTCTCACAATGTAATGGTTTTACGCATACCAAATGCGAAAAATGCAGTGCAGATCTTTGTTTGAATAAAAAAAATAATTGTTTTAAAAATTTTTACATGTAAGTCTTTACCCTGTAATGCATAATGTTGCCGTTAGGCAACAAACAGTTTTTTGAAAAAATGAAGTAAACAACAGGGTTTTGATTTTTCCTCTATTTTTCCCGGATTAAGCCCAATGCAAACTATAGTATTCATGGTGTTTGAGTTTTAAAAAAAATGTCATGCATTTAAGGGTTAAGATTTTCTAAAAAAAAAGAAAATTTTCAAAAAAAAAATTCTTCCAGTCAAATTTTTGATTTTCGAACTCTGCACCCGCGTATTTTTTCGTTGTAATGTCTACTTTAACATAGTCTATCATCTATGTTGGGGTCGAATTTTGCATTAAACCACTTAAAATTTTAAAAAAACTCAAAAATCGATTTTTCGGTATACGTATATTTTATTATGTATTATTTTAAATTTTTTTTATTACTTACGTAAAAAATAATTGTGTATATTTCAATAAAATAATTTCAATTTGTAGTAATTAATTTAAAACAATGTATTTTTTTTATTTACAAATTAACACCTTCATTATGACAAGGTAGTGGCGTTCAACAATCGGCTCATCATTTTCGTCTTCAAAAATTATCTCTTCTCTATTAGCGCAGTTCTCATGGCAATTAATGTTCAAGTTTGTACATTTCATGAAAATGAAGTTGCGTCTGCGTAGAAATAACGTAATATGGCTATTTGCTGTGCAATGACATTGAACATACTTTAAATATTTATTTACATTTTCGTGCCATACAACTTTATGTAGTAAGAACCCACCGTCTACCACATGTAAGACATTTTCACAGCATGGTACAGCAGAAACCTCTGTAAATTCACTGTATATCTCTGATTTTTTGTTTTTTCTCATTCCATTTTCTGTAAATAATGACAGAGGGAATGGAGCCAGTTCATACAGCAAAAAATCTTTCAAGTCATTTTTACTGTTTATGTTTAGTGAAATCCTTTGAAAAACTAATAGAGAATTAATTACTACTTTTTCACCATTAACTTTTACTGATGACTGAACGACTTTAACTTCGTTAACTAAGGGCTTTCACACGTTTTTGTGTATAATGAATCATTTGATATTTCAGTGTTCAATATTTTATATTTTATAAAAGTTTAATACTTACCTAACAATATTACTTTTTACGTAAGTAATAAAAAAATGAAAATAATACATAGAAATACATATTAAAAAATACGTATACCGAAAAAGTCGTTTGTTTTAATTTTAAGGGATTTATTGCAAAATTCGACCCCAACATAGATAGACCATATTAAAGTAAAAATCCTAACGAAGAAAATACGCAAGTGTAGAGTTTGAAAATCGAAATTTTGACTAGAAGAATTTAAAAAAAAAATTTTTTTTTCCCGAAAATCTTAAATATCTCGAAAACTAATTTTTTTTTGTTGTGCAAAAGAGTCTTGCTTATGTAGTATAAGTAAAGGTGTACTTTCACCAAGTTTCATACAAATTGCATTTTTCTTACCAGAGAAAAAATTAAAAAAAAACGGTTTTTCGCGATTTTCACCTTTAATTTGAGGTTATGTTGAAAAATGATACATACAAAAGTTGTTCATTTTTTATCATCTACAACTTTCTGTAGAATATTTTGCGCTAAAAAGTCATTTCCTGCCTAAATATTGCAAAAGTACATTATCCACCCGTGTGGGGATTTGCCAGTTACCTCCATCGGGTGCGTCCCTATGGGAATAGGGGAAAGCTCGCCGGCAGTGCAACCCAGTATTGTCGGAGAGTAGTAGGGAAATAAAATACCTACCGTAAAACAAAAACTGGATGGCCCTCCAAATATGGGGGTTGATTCGTAAGGCCAGCAACCTTACATTCAGAAAACATTTAAAAACGCTAAAACACCAAGTAGAAATACGCCTCAGATGTCGGGTGTACATAATGGTAAACAAAAAAAGCGAAGAAAGTGGACTATAAATTTAGGAATATGGAACATACAAGGTATAAGAAACAAACAGAGAGAAGTGCTCTCAGAACTTATCCAACGTCATATCGATATAGCGATCCTCTCAGAAACAAAAAAAAGAACATGGTGTTGAAAACAGCAAAGATTTTATACATTTGCACACGGGAGTAGATAAACATCAAAGAGCACAAGCTGTAGTATCCATACTAATCCATAAAAATTTAAAAATACGCAAAGTCTTGAGAATTTATAAACGAATAAATAATTAAAATGACAATCCAAATTAGGGGAAGATTGATAACGATTCTCGGTGTGTAGTTCAAATCAAAGATAAATTTGATGATGAATTTAAAAATATAATAGATCAAGTGCCACGTAGTCATGAAATTATTATAAGGGGAGACCTAAATGGCCGGGTTGGAAGAACAGATAATAGTTGCGTAGTAGACAGACTGGAGAAGACGTCGTTAATGATAATGGTGAAAAGTTGGTTAACAACCAATTTGATTTAGAAATAGTTAACACATTTTTCACACACAAAGTTATTTACAAATACACCTGGTATCAACTAACAAGAAGACTAAAGTAAATTATAGATTATCTTATTACTCGACAAAATTCAGGAATCAAGATACAAGACGTAAGGGTGAAAAAGAGCGCCGAATGTGGATCTAATCACCACTTATTGGAATTAAAAATATATATCCCCTTTGATGCACGCCACTTATCGACACATACAAACGCTATCACTGATAACAGTTTAAACTTGAAAAGTTTTGAGAACAATAGTACTAAATATTTATACTCAAAAAGATTGGACCAAAAGTTAATGAAACGATCAATAGAATTAGAATACGAACATATAAAAACTTGTATCCTTCAAGCGGCAGACAAATCTGTAAGAATACGGCAGAAGAATAATGACAAACCCTATTGGTAGGACGAAAGGAAAGAACAACAAATTAAAGGAAAAAACAATTGTATCAAAGTTATCTTTAGAAGACATTGGAGATATATAAAAAAGCAAACAAGGAGGTAAAAAATAAAGTTATTTAGAAAAAAAACAGTTTTTAGAGAAAAAGTGTAATTTCATAGAACAACAATTAGGAGGAACACGAAGTTCAGAAGCTCGGAAGACTATAAAATCACTTAGAACATCTAAAAAACAAAGACTTAACTTGACAAACATAACAAATGAAGACTGGGTAAATCACTTCAAAAGGCTTTTGGAAGAAAGACGGAGTGAGTTTGTAGAAGAACAACAACACCAAATACAAAATCTAACTCATATCAAACTTCATACAGAACAAGTACAACAAGCTGTAAAACAGACAAAAGTTAGAAAATCTCGTACTTTTAAAGTAATATACCCAGAATTCATAAGGTATAGATCACAAAAACTTATAAGAATGCTAAAGTCCTTATTTGAAAGATGCATAAATGATGAAGAGACACCGGCGGAATGGAGAACCGCTTACATATCAACCATTCATAAAAAATAATCTAAAGATAATCCGAATAACTATCGTGATATAGAGGTCATTCCAACTATAAAAATAATATATTTCCGGATTCTTAAACACCTAATAGAAGAGGACATTAAAGACAAACAACCTGAAGAACAAACAAGTTTTCGAGCAGGCAGATCCACTTCAGACAACCTTTTTACTCTAAAAATAGCTTTAGAAAAACGAGTTCAGCAAAATAGAGAAACCCATGTAGCGTTTATAGATCTGGAAAAATTTATGCAGTTTAACAATATTATAAACAAAACTATGCTGCAATAAAGACTAAAACATCGCTAACAGAATTTTTCGAAACAACAAAGGGACTGCGTCAAGGATGTTGCTTATCTCCTACCTTATTTAAAATTTATTTAGACCAATCCCTAACTGGATGGACACGAGAGTATAAAAATATGGGTCTCCGAGTGGTGGACGATATCCTACATACCTTCTATTTTGCCGACGATCCGGTAGTGGTTGCAGAAGACGAGCAAAATTTAAGCGACATGATTAGACAACTATGCGAAGAATATGAACGGGCTGAACTCATCATTAATATAAACAGATGCAAATACCTAATCGTAGGTAAAGAAGACGGTAAAACTCACCTGTCGAGGATGGAACAATAAAAAATGTCGACAGGGCTAAATACTTGGGAGTCATTTTTAACAAGCATAGAACCAGTAATGATGGGATTGGAGAGAGAATAACAATAGCTAGAAAACCCATTGGAGCACTCAATTCCATGCTATGGGAGAAGACTATTACAAGAAAAACCAAACTTCATATTTACAACGCAATCGTGAAAAGTATTGTCACATATGGTTTAGAGGTATGGGAGATGAGTAAAAGAAATAGAGAAAAACTGCTTGCAACAGAGATGAACTTCATAAGGAGAAGCTGTTAGAGATCAAAGATTAAAAGAATAAGAAATGCAGAAATTAAACGAAGCATAAACATCGAGAGGAATATAATTGACGACATTGAGAAAAAACAACTGACTTGGTTCGGACATATAAAAAGAATAGACAAGACAAGATGGCCAAGAAAAATATTAGACTGAATACCTCCGAATAAGCAAAATAGAGGAAAACCAAGGAGAAATTGGAGAGACGATATAGATAAAGCGATGGAAACAAGAAATTTAGAAGAAGACCTGTGTTATGATAGAAGGACTTGGAAACTGGGGGCGGAGAGGCGGCGACTGCCGTAGAAATCCGTATATATATATATTCATTATCCACCCTTAAAAACCCACCCCATTTTGATAATTTTACTCATTTTTTGTTACATTTATTTTTAACGTATTAATTATACCCCAAAATAAACTTTTTTACCAGTCGCAGCCTTTTAAAACTTTTTTGGTCAAAAAAGCTTATTGCACTGAACTAGGAGTTTTCAATTAACACATAAACAGCAAAAGTGTCAGAAAAAAAGCATTCATGATAAATGATTTGATGATTAAGGTAAACTTTTATGTACACAAAAAAGTAATACAGTCAGAAATAGTTTTATGTTACGATATCACTAAAGGTGAAATAGAGTATGCAGATTTTATTCCCCGTTTTGTCCAAATTCATTAAAAACAAATTAATATTAGTAACAGCATTTAAATTCTTCCAATACAATTGCTAAAAATTACCATTTTAAGAAACGATTTAAAAAATCGACTTAAACAACGATTTTAAAAACTGACTAAAAACCATTTAAAAAGAGATTTTAGAATTCGACTTAAAAACCGATTTAAAAAATCGATTAAAAAAACCGTTTATAAAGTCTACTTTAAAAACCGTTTTTAAATATCGACTTAGACACCGATTTTAAACATCGACTTAGAAATCGTTTTTAAAAATCGACTTTAAAACCCGATTTAAATGATTTGTGATTAGTTTATAATCTACAGCAAAAAAACTCAAATACAAATTAAATAATGATTTCAACATTCTTTAACTCGCTGAATCCAAATAATACATACACAGCAAAAGTGTTAGAAAATGTTGTGACAAGCAATCATGATGAATGATTAAATGATTAAAGTTAACAACGAAGTCAGAAATAGTTTTATATTACGATATCACTAAATGTGGAATAGACTGTGAAAAAATGTGTAAGTACCTATTATTTTCTGGCAGTGTTTATTGTCCGTTTTTTTCCGAATTCTTTTTAAAATCAATTAATATTAGTAACAGCATTTAATTTCTTCCAATACAATTGCTAAAAATTACCATTTTAAGAAACGATATGACTTAAAAATCGATTTTAAAAACTGACTAAAAACCATTTAAAAAGAGATATTAGAATTCGATTTAAGAACGATTTAATAATCAATTAAAAAAAATTGTTTATAAAATCTACTTTAAAAACCGTTTTAAAAATCGACTTAAACACCGATTTTAACATTCGACTTAAAAATCGATTTTAAAAATCGACTTTAAAACCCGATTTAAAAGTTTTGTCATTAGATTATAGTCTACAGCAAAAAAAAAACTCAAATAAAATTTAAATAATGATTTAAAACTGGTTGAATTTCCGAATTCTTTTAAAAATTAATTAATATTAGTAACAATATTTAAATTCTTCCAGTACAATTGCCAAAAATCACCATTTTAAGAAACGATTTGACTTAAAAATCAATTTTAAAACTGACTAAAACTATTTAAAAAAGAACTTTTTCAAATACAATTGCTAAAAATTACCATTTTAAGAAACTATTTAAAAAATCGACTTAGAAATCGATTTTAAAAATCGACTTTAAAACCCGATTTAAAAGATTTGTCATTAGATTATAGTCTACAACAAAAAACTCAAATAAAATTTAAATAATGATTTAAAACTGGTTGAATTTCCGAATTCTTTTAAAAATTAATTAATATTAGAACAACATTTAAATTCTTCCAGTACAATTGCCAAAAATCACCATTTTAAGAAACGATTTGACTTAAAAATCAATTTTAAAACTGACTAAAACTATTTAAAAGAGAACTTTTTTCAAATACAATTGCTAAAATTATTACCATTTTAAGAAACTATTTAAAAATCGACTTAGAAATCGATTTTAAAAATCGACTTTAAAACCCGATTTAAATTAATTATATTAAAAAAAAATAAAAGTATGATTTTTTCTAAAACAAAAATAAAATAAAATTTAAATAATATTTAAAACTAGTAAAGATTTGAATCTTTTAAAATTGTTTTTTTTTTTTTTTTTTTTTTTTTTTTTTTTTTTTTTTTTTTTTTTTTTTTTTTTTTTTTTTTTTTTTTTTTTTTTTTTTTTTTTTTTTTTTTTTTTTTTTTTTTTTTTTTTTTTTTTTTTTTTTTTTTTTTTTTTTTTTTTTTTTTTTTTTTTTTTTTTTTTTTTTTTTTTTTTTTTTTTTTTTTTTTTTTTTTTTTTTTTTTTTTTTTTTTTTTTTTTTTTTTTTTTTTTTTTTTTTTTTTTTTTTTTTTTTTTTTTTTTTTTTTTTTTTTTTTTTTTTTTTTTTTTTTTTTTTTTTTTTTTTTTTTTTTTTTTTTTTTTTTTTTTTTTTTTTTTTTTTTTTTTTTTTTTTTTTTTTTTTTTTTTTTTTTTTTTTTTTTTTTTTTTTTTTTTTTTTTTTTTTTTTTTTTTTTTTTTTTTTTTTTTTTTTTTTTTTTTTTTTTTTTTTTTTTTTTTTTTTTTTTTTTTTTTTTTTTTTTTTTTTTTTTTTTTTTTTTTTTTTTTTTTTTTTTTTTTTTTTTTTTTTTTTTTTTTTTTTTTTTTTTTTTTTTTTTTTTTTAAATATTTATTTTAAAAATTATAGTATTACAGCATTAAATTTAGTAAGAAAAATAAAAATTTAAAATTATTAAAAATTTTTTTTTTAATTTTTTTTTTATTTTTATTTTTTATTTTTTTTAAATTTTTTTTAAATTTTTTTTTATTTTTTTTTTAAATTTTTTTTTTTTTTTTTTTTTTTTTTTTTTTTTTTTTTTTATTTTATAAATAATTTTTTTTTTTTTTTTTTTTTTTTTTTTTTTTTTTTTTTTTTTTTTTTTTTTTTTTTTTTTTTTTTTTATTTTTTTTTTTTTTTTTAATTTTAATTAAAAAAAATTTTTTTTTTAAATTTTTTTTATTTTTATTTTTTTTTTTAAATTAAATTTTTTTTTTTTAAATTTTTTTTTTTTAAAATTAATTAAAATTTTTTTAAAAAATTTTTTAAAATTTATTTAATTTTTTTAAAATTAATTTTTAAAAAATTTTAAAATTTTTTTTTTTTTATTAAAAAAAAATTAAATTAAATTTTAATTATTATTTTAAAATTTTTTTTTTAATTTTTTTAAAATTTTATTTATTTTAAAAAAATTTTTTTTTAATAAAATTAAAAATAATTTTAAAAAAAAAATTTAATTATTTTAGATAAAAGAGAATTTAAAAAAAAAAAAAAAAATTTAATAAAAGATTTAAAAACAATTAAAAAAATATTTATAAATAATTCTACACCATCAACAAATAAAATTTAAATAATGATTTAAAACTGGTTGAATTTCCGAATTCTTTTAAAAATTAATTAATATTAGTAACAACCTTTAAATTCTTCCAGTACAATTGCTAAAAATCACCATTTTAATAAATGATTTGACTTAAAAAATCAATTTTAAAACTGACTAAAACTATTTAAAAAGAGAACTTTTTAAATACAATTGCTAAAAATTACCATTTTAAGAAACTATTTAAAAATCGACTTAGAAATCCATTTTAAAAATCGACTATAAAACTAGATTTAAAAGATTTGTCATTAGATTATAGTCTACAGCAAAAAACTCAAATAAAATTTAAATAATGATTTAAAACTAGTTGAATTTCCGAATTCTTTTAAAAATTAATTAATATTAGTAACAACATTTAAATTCTTCCAGTACAATTGCCAAAAATATCCATTTTAAGAAACGATTTGACTTAAAATTCAATTTTAAAAACTGACTAAAACTATTTAAAAAGAGAACTTTTTCAAATACAATTGCTAAAAATTACCATTTTAAGAAACTATTTAAAAATCGACTTAGAAATCGATTTTAAAAATCGACTTTAAATAAAACCCGATTTAAAAGATTTGTCATTAGATTATAGTCTACAACAAAAAACTCAAATAAAATTTAAATAATGATTTAAAACTGGTTGAATTTCCGAATTCTTTTAAAAATTAATTAATATTAGTAACAACATTTAATTTCTTCCAGTACAATTGTTAAAAATCACCATTTTAAGAAACGATTTGACTTCAAAATCAATTTTAAAACTGACTAAAACTATTTAAAAAGAGAACTTTTTCAAATACAATTGCTAAAAATTACCATTTTAAGAAACTATTTAAAAAATCGACTTAGAAATCGATTTTAAAAATCGACTTTAACACCCGATTTAAAAAGTTTTGTCATTAGATTATAGTCTACAGCAAAAAAACTCAAATAAAATTTAAATAATGATTTAAAACTGGTTGAATTTCCGAATTCTTTTAAAAATTAATTAATATTAGTAACAACATTTAAATTCTTCCAGTACAATTGCCAAAAATCACCATTTTAAGAAACGATTTGACTTAAAAATCAATTTTAAAACTGACTAAAACTATTTAAAAGAGAACTTTTTCAAAAACAATTGCTAAAATTACCATTTTAAGAAACTATTTAAAAAATCGACTTAGAAATCTATTTAAAAATTCGACTTTAAAACTAGATTTAAAAGATTTGTCATTAGATTATAGTCTACAGCAAAAAACTCAAATAAAATTTAAATAATGATTTAAAACTAGTTGAATTTCCGAATTCTTTTTAAAAATTAATTAATATTAGTAACAACATTTAAATTCTTCCAGTACAATTGCCAAAAATTACCATTTTAAGAAACGATTTGACTTAAAAATCAATTTTAAAAACTGACTAAAACTATTTAAAAAGAGAACTTTTTCAAATACATTTGCTAAAAATTACCATTTTAAGAAACTATTTAAAAAATCGACTTAGAAATCGATTTTAAAAATCGACTTTAAAACCCGATTTAAAAGATTTGTCATTAGATTATAGTCTACAGCAAAAAACTCAAATAAAATTTAAATAATGATTTAAAACTGGTTGAATTTCCGAATTCTTTTAAAAATTAATTAATATTAGTAACAACATTTAAATTCTTCCAGTACAATTGCTAAAAATCACCATTTTAAGAAACGATTTGACTTAAAAATCAATTTTAAAAACTGACTAAAACTATTTAAAAAGAGAACTTTTTCAAATACAATTCCTAAAAATTACCATTTTAAGAAACTATTTAAAAAATCGACTTAGAAATCGATTTTAAAAATCGACTTTAAAACCCAATTTAAAAGATTTGTCATTAGATTATAGTCTACAGCAAAAAACTCAAATAAAATTTAAATAATGATTTAAAACTGGTTGAATTTCCGAATTCTTTTAAAAATTAATTAATATTAGTAACAACATTTAAATTCTTCCAGTACAATTGCTAAAAATCACCATTTTAAGAAACGATTTGACTTAAAAATCAATTTTAAAAACTGACTAAAACTATTTAAAAAGAGAACTTTTTCAAATACAATTGCTAAAAATTACCATTTTAAAAAACTATTTAAAAAATCGACTTAGAATTCTATTTTAAAAATCGACTTTAAAACTCGATTTAAAAGATTTGTCATTAGATTATAATTTACAGCAAAACAACTTAAATAAAAATTAAATAATAATAATAATGAATCTGTATGTAAAACATCACAAATTAAGGGGTTTCCTTTCAAGGTGTTTCATAATAACACAAAAACAGCAAAGTGTCGGAAAATGTTGTGACCAGCATTCATATTGAATGATGATTATTTGATGATTAAGGTAAACTTTTATTTTGGTTACAATATTAGATATAAATCTTGAGTTATTTTAGGTTGCATTGATAATGGGAATCACATGATCATATAGATGATAATAATAATAATAATAATAAACTTTATTGCCATAACATTCGTTATAATCACAACCTTATACATTATCAGTACTAAATTACTAATTCTCAATACTAAACTACTAATTTAAAATAATGTAATATATAAGTATAAATATAGAATAAAATAGTCATGTAAGACTGGTAAAGAAAAAAAATTGAGCTAAGCACTGCCATAATATTCCGGCACACTGTAGTAGGTACAATTAATCAGATGGTTTTTTAATTTAGTTTTGAAGGATAAAGTTGTTTTACATTCTTTGATACTGTCTGGTAGCGCGTTGTATATCTTAACCCTTTTTCAAATTGAGCTAAACGGTGTGTAGGAATACTCAGGCAAGAGCCATTCCTTGTAACCATATAATTGTAAATTTGATTATTATGTGTGAAAAGGTTCAAGTGTTTTCTTACATAGTTGGCAACTGTGTATATGTAGAGACACGGAAGTGTCATTATCCGAAGATTCTTAAAGTGAGGGTGACAAGATATACCATTTTTAAGTTTTAAAATTACTCTTATAATTCTTTTTTGAGCTTTAAAAACTCTTACCATGGAGGACGAATGGTACCAGTACATAATACTGTATTGTATAACACTCTGGGTACACGAAAAATAGTACATCTTGACTGAATGCAAACTAAGATTGTCACGTAAGTATCTAATAGCGTAACATGCCGAGTTAAGCTTTGACGTTATACATTAAATTTGTTTGTCCCATTTTAACTTGGAATCTATTTTGACTCCAAGAAAACTTATACACTCAGATTGTTGGATAGATTTACCTTTCAGTTTAACTAAGAGAGATTTATCTTGTTTGTTATTGAACCATAACAATTTAATATAAGAAAGTTGTCGTGACACCAATCAAACATTTTATTTACGGCTTCAGTTGTGCTATTTGATAAAAAAGCAATGTCATTCCTAGCATTTAAAAACAATGTATCATCAGCATATTGCATTAGCTTAGGTATTGAAATAACTTGATACAACTCATTAACATATACAATAAGAAATAGAGGTCCAAGTATAGAGCCTTGTGGTACCCCTTGGTTACTATTAACTGAATTAGAATAAAAATTTGTTATTTTTTGTTTATTTAAAAATTGCATACCAACTTTTTGGGTTCGGCCAGTTAAATACGATCGAATCAACTTTAAACATGTTCCTTTGATCCCATATTTCTTAAATTTAAGTAACAATAAATCAATGTCGATAATATCAAAAGCTTTACTTAAATAAAAAAAAAAACTCCAGAAATTAATTTTTTTTTATCTATTTGGTTGTATAAGTAGGAAAGACATGTTGCAAGAGCATCTGTGGTAGATTTACCAGGCAGAAACCCAAAGTGACTTGGAGACCATAACTGATTTTATACAAAAAACGAGTATATTCTATTGTATATAACTTTTTCAATTATTTTAGAAAAAACTGATAATAATGAAATAGGTCTATAATTAGTTGTTAGATTTCGATTACCACTCTATAATACCGGCACTATTTTTGCAGATTTTAGTTGTTCAGGAAAATGTCGTCAGCAAACATTCATTTACCACATTAGCCAAGGGAGGTGATATGATTGAAGCTACTTCTTTTACAATGAAACTTGGAATGTTGTCAAGACCCGCTGAGAATTTACTTGGTAATTTTTTTATAATATTTTCAATTTCGCTCTTGTCAGTTGAAAATAAAAAATAAATTAGTATTAGATATAATATTCACTAAGTAGAATATGATTTTTATTCTGGTGCTTTTTTTTTGCTTGAGATTAAATTCATCGCTTAATCAATAGGCTCAGTAATGACAGCTCCCCCATCAACTAATTCCGGTTGACTGAAAGTTTTATTTTTGTTTAACATTTTATTAATTAAACTCCATGCCGTCTTATTTTTATTTTGTGATTGTAGTATGGCATTGTTACAAAACTTTTTTAGTAGTTTCTTATAATTTTTTTTTGTTTTTATAATGACAAAAAAGTCATCCATCATTACCTCTCTTATAGAGAATATACAAATTTTTTATTCGAGTTGACCAGATTGATGCAAATTGACTAGCTTGAAACCTGAAGACTTAAAAGATACCAGCTCATCTCAGGAAAATAACGGTTCAAAAAACTGACTCGACATCTTCATAATCGACTAATCAGTAATCACTTAATTTACTATCGCCCTCATTATTCTTACATTTCGAAGAAACGTTTATAAACTTAACGGACCAAAGAAGGTAAAGTTCATCTAATTATACGCACTTAAATAACATTTATAATAATAGCCCTATAGGCGCCACCGATATCTAAACCAGTATAAATCAAGTAAAAGAATAAAAAAATATGTATAAATAAATTTTTCTAATTACATCAGAAACTCACAAAAAACAAAAAGCACCGAAAACCAATATCTATCTTGAGGGATGACGTATGAAATAGAATACTAATCACATCGGACTACTTTATGAGGACGTTGGTGAAATCGGGTCAGAAAAAAGTCGAAAACACCATAATTTAAAATTAGTTAATAACCTGTAAAAGGTCGTTACTTTTTACTGTTATTGTTATATCTTCTCCGTTTGCTTTATGTGGTGTAATTGTAGGTTGTTTTGACCACGTTTTTTTCAACCGAAAAAACTATGAATAATTTTACGTAAAATTAGATGCTGTTTACAATGCAGAATAGTCAAACAATCGTAAAATTGTACAAACTTCAACAAACACTTAGAAACTAATGGTCTACAACCTACATCATTAGAACGCAGATGGAACATTATAGAATGAATAGAACGACTCGTAGGACATCTAAAGAACACATTCATGTGAGAATGTAATTTGCTTAGTTCGCCGGCATTCATTTGTTCAAATTACGCAGTGGCGACCATTTGAAAAACGTTGCCCTTTTCAAACGTGTTCGAATTCTACGGATTAATTCCCTTAAATAAGCGGTAAGAATTCATTTGGTCTACTACGTAACTGTAACGTCATGTAAGCCAGATCGGAGAGACCCCAAACTCAGAATTAATGATGGCTTTTATTGAAACTTCAATTTCTTGATTAGCCCCACTCCCCATATCTCGTCCTTTGCAGTGAATTATTTCAACAATTTATTTTAACTACGTTCCAAATTCTGGATTAAACTCGGCTACTAAAATTTTTACTCGACCCCCTTTCTAAAGCCACACTCTTTTAATAAACTGTTCTCTTCGTAAAATATATATTCAAACTCTCTTATTATTTTGGACTGAAGCGTGAAACTGAATGTATGTAAAAACAAAGGGACAATACTACTTTTTTTTTGCTTTCCGTAAAAGTGCAAGCGAATTTTTAAGACCCCTTTTAATCGACAGTCTCGGCATTAAGAGAAAATAACAATTATTTTAAGTGTCGCGGGTCTTTAGGGACGTATTTAAATTCTTTGTCTATAAAAGAAAGGGTTGTGATTGAATGAACTGAAAATTGGATATAAAACGATTTACTGTATTCCGGGGTGCAATTTAAAGTAGTACCTAAAAATCTAAAACGTTCGGCACAATGAGGCGAAGAAATTGGTTACAACTAAAAAATTGTGCTTTTAATTACGATTTGTGTGATTATTTTAATAAAACAATGCATTTATATTGTACAATATTGCAAAATAAATATTAATTAAAAAAATTAGTAAAGAAACTTAATTGTCTATTTAAATTAATAAATTATTAAAGAACAGTATTGACTAAAATTCAATAATTTTCACGTATTTATTTTGGGAAAACGATTGGTTTCTAATAAAAAAATCTATTTTTATTGGTTGTCGGATATAATTATTTTTCTTCAGTACTGATAAATTACATCCCTGCAGATGGTTCTTCCATGTATGCGTACACTCAAGACTACTTCTTGAAGAAATTCTAATACAACATAAATTTGATTTCAAAATTGGAAACAAATATTGGTCCAATCAAACCGGATTCATGTTGATCAAATTAAACAGAGAATAACACTTTGCGACTAGAGCTTTGGAGTGACCCTTTAAGTCAAGTAATTTTTAAAAAACATTTACATCAATTGTGGACAACAACAAAACACAAAAATTATATCAGTATAATTTTGGTATTATACAGGGTGGTGCTTTTGAAAACGGGTCATAGGAATTTAGCATTGTGAACTGGTTTTTTTAGAATTCGCTCGCGCTTTCAAGTGTCAAAATGGTTTTGGTATCAAAACGCAGCTAAAATTATGGCGCATAGTGCAACCAGCTGAATTAGACGGTTTTTTTAAAATTCATCAACAAAAATTATTAATTTTTGATTTTTATTTATTGTAATCTTTCTTTTCAGCGTTATTGTCAAAACGTAGGAATGTTAATTGTTTAGGCAACCCAATACTATTTTTCTTTCATTATTAGAACTTACTTTTATTTTTATTGACAACGTAAAATTCAGCTGACTCTTAATAATAACAGCTATACGGACTAATTTTAGCTTCATTTTGATACCAAAACTATTAACCTTTAACCCGTTCTTAAAAACACCACCCTGTATGCCAACATCTATTTACTCTAACACGTTTGACAATTTCCGGGTTGACTTATTTATCACATTTATGTTTAATCATTAAAAGCATTACTTCATCTAAAAATATTCCGCTAACTCACCCATACTCTAAGGAATCAGATAAGATTGGCATTCTAATGAGAAACTGGACATTTTCAGGCATACTTTATGTTTATATAATATTGTACTTAAAATATTTTATTAAAATTCGATTAATGTCCAGACCAAGATATTAATAATGTTGAAAAAAACAAGCTATTTAATCTTTTTTCTTCCGTGTATTTATTTTATTTCACCAGTGTTTTGATTAAAATTTTAGTCTTCCTCAAGGCTACCAAAAACAATTTACTTACACTTACTTATGGATAAAATAAAATTTATCTGTAGCCTACCTCTAATTATAAATTACATAAAAACACAATGTCAATGGAATAAAATATTAGTGTTTATTTATTACGAAAATTCTACACTTTTATCTCATGTCCGATATAAACTTTAACTTTTCTACACCTGTCACTATTTTCTTTAGCAACTTATTTTTGTTACAGTAAAATGAAATAAATAGATGTGAGGTACTAAAAAGAAGAAGAAAAAGAGTATAAAAGTATAAAACGAAGCGTAAAGAAAATATAAGGACAAACTAAAGTAAAGATAGAAAAAGCAACGGGGTCGGGTAGAATACAAGGAAAACAGTGGAGGTTTACTGTATACTAACTAGAGCAAATATAAGAACATTTAACATGGTTTGGAAGGAAATAGAGGAAAAGTTTATATGCCCAGTATACAGGAAAAGAGAAAAACGAAAAGATCCAAAAAAGTAAGTATATTGAAAGTGGGATACAAAATATATTTAAAGATTATATAAAGAAAGTGAATTAAATTGAAGTAATAAATACATATTAAAACAATTAGTAAATAAAGAGCTGGGGAAGAAAAAGGAAAGCTGCGTTTGACAAACACATTTAAAAGAAAAAGGTGGGAAATGGCATGGAAGATTAAGGTCAAAGAAGATGTGGTTAGGGAAGATATACTGGTTGTCCCAGAATTTGTGTAGCACCCGTTAACTATATTTCAAGTTAGGTTAACTATTCCCAGTACCGAAAGAATAAACGTTTAGTGTGAAAAAACGTTTGAGTTGTAAAAGTTTAGAATTGGCCAATTACGATAGCCTTGATCATACCTTGGCGCTACATATTATTGAGTCGCTAGAAACAGAAAAACTCTTTTTTAAATTGTTGCGTACTACTTGGCAACGAAACTTACACCTAAAGAATTAATGAAAAAATTCTTCACGATTAGTAGATTATAAATTAAATTCTATTTCACGTAGATTTTTTTTTTCTTTCAGCTACAATATTATATTTCTACGAAAAATCTGCAATTTTTTGCTCTTACACTTATTCTGGGACACCTTGTATAGATAAATAATCTGGGTATTTATTTTGGAAAAGTCCAGTCAGCCTCGTTTAGAATTAGGGAGAAAAAAATTGGAGGAATTTTACAAAAGTAGTAGAAGTGAGGGTGTTAGCATATGTAAAAGATATTGTGATGGTAGTGACAAAAAAAGAAGAAGATGAAAAGTATGGTAAAAACAATAAAAAATTATCTAAAATTTAAAAAATTATAAGTAAGTGTGAAAATTATTAAAATGATGGTATTTTAAAATGAAAGCGGGGGAAAAGAAAAAAGAAGAAGAAAAACCTAAAGGCAAGTGTGGGAGCTAGAAAACAAAAGTGAGTATTTGATAAACTGTGTAACGGTTGTTGTTTACAAATAACAAGAGAAAGCGACGGCCCTAGCGGTACAACCTAGAGAGAAAAAGTAAGGGAATTTGGATCGATGTAGCGCACTAAATTCGCGGAGGATTCAGTATTTATAGTAATTAGAACAGCAGCGTTCGGTTTTGTCGGTGAGTGGGAAGTACTTAGAGAATTGTACCTGCTGGGTAATAGAAAGAAATAAAACCGACCAACAGAAGGTCAACAGGTTTTACTTAAGGTCTAATACGTTAAATTAAACACAAATCAGAGAGACAAACAGACAATTCAATACATCAAACAAATCTTAAAGTACTAGGAGAATGTGACAGAAATAGAGAAACTGTCGCACGTGCGTTAGCAACCACAATAAATAAAGCTCACAATTAATGTAAGGTTTTTAGTTACACCCAAATTAAAGTTAGCGTTCCAATTGAGGATTGGTTACCAAGAAGCTTTGCGTACACAAGCCACTTACACACGGCGACTTAAAACTAACTTAAACTCGGATTAAAAAGGTAAGTACTTCCCGCCAACCCAAAAAACCTTTTGTTTTAGCTTCAACCACTCTTAGTAAAACGCCCGAGCACGTATTGAGCTGGTTAAAAAAAAACAAACGTCGGTTGTAGAGCATACCCCAAATAAAAATTTGCTTAAATACTAGAGATCAAACCGTTCTATGTCACATGTACGTAAGCTTCATACGCATTATTATTAAATAGGTTACTTAAACATTAACCTTTCGGAGGTGGCGTCTAATTTTTATACAAGAACGGTCGCGTGCGGACTGTCAAACCGCTATAAGAAATTGGTTACAATGAATACATTTTTGAAATAAAAAACAAAAAAGTTTAACATATCATGTGTTTGGATTAAAAAATAAAAACAATAACTTTTAATAAAGAATTTAGAATCTATGTATAAAAACAAAATTTCATTTGCTCTCATTTCCGAGGACCAAACAATCAGTACATACATTCAACGAATGCTCCAAGCATACAAATTTCTGACATTTTACACACAAAAATCGTGTTGGTCTGTTTTTTTTTGATCACAATAGGCGCATCGACCTCGAGCATTATCGGAAACTGGAAGAGGTAGAGGCTCTTCTAATCCTAATATTCCCCTTATTATAATTTTCATTATATTTGAAATTGTCTGATTTACACGCTGACGAAGGTGACCTTCAATTAATTGAAAACATAATTTTCGCAGAAACAATCGACGACGAATATTCCAGTTCAAATTATTGGTTGAATGTATAATGAAAGAATTAATTCCTGCAACGTTCAACAACGAATAAAAAACAACCATGAGCCATCTTCTAGTGTTTCTTGAGACATTATAAGCCGCACACAATTTATCGACACAGTCAACCCCTCTTTTAGTGTCATTGTAACCCATTATCATTTCTGGCTTATTTGTGTTTTCATTAATTTTATCGTCAAAATGTACACCAATAAAACATTTTTATTCTTCTTTGAAGGACAAGCAAATTCTTTTGGAAGTTCTTTTTTGTTTTTTCTTATTGTACCTAGAAGAGTTAAGTTATAGTTCGTCAGCAAATTATCGAGGAGCGTCATACTGGTAAACCAATTATCGACTGTAACATTTCGGTCAGACCCTCTTATGGGCTCACAAAGTCTTGAAACAATATCGTTCGGCGAATTACTCACTACGAAATTGCCCTCCGGTTGCCGACCAACATATATTTCTAAATTGAGTGTGTAAAATGTTTTTGAATCTGCTAATGCAAGCACCTTTATGCTATACCTAGCGGGTTTGTTAGGTATATATTGACGGAAACTACACCGTCCGCGAAATGCCTCGAGTTTTCGTCAATGGTTACGTTTTCAAATGGCGAGTATCCAGTTTTACATTTATTGACAAAATTATCAAATATTTGTCAAATAGGGACAAACTTGTCATATTTCCTTCGTACGTCACGAGTCGTTGAATCGTCGAACCTTAGATGTTGCAAAATGAAACGAAATCTTTGTTGAGACATTGTAAGTCGAAATAGTTCTACCATTTTTGTCCCTCAATTCATCGAGATTCAATTGACTTGACTTAAAAAACTCCACATAAATATATAAGACCAACAAAAGCTTTCATTTCCAATAAATCCGTATCTTTAGCATCTCTTTCTCGTTGAAAATGATCACGTTTTTCTCGTATATGTTTATTTGTGCATTCAACGATTATATTCAAAATTGTATCGGGAAAAAAATAAGACCAAATCCTCAGGCCCTGGTGGAGCATGCCTGGTGCCACCCATTCGACATGCACGCCGCTAGGGAAATGCCCGATCTGCATAATTTTTGTATTGATCCTCTTAACCTTCTTGGTACTGGGTTTCAGCCTTATCCTTTATTCCTATCTTGCACTTAAACCTTTCCTAGGGTAATAAAATTATTTTAAAATTCAGGGTGGTATTGTTTTTAATTTGGGTTGGGGTTTCATTAAGGGTTTTTTAGGGCTCGTCCTGACGCTGTCCAAACTTCCAAACTTTACTATAATAATATTTTCTGTTGACTGGGCTTTAGTAAGGTCGCTGAGATACCGTTGGGATGAATCTCACGTTTTCTTTCCTCCCCTTTGCTTCTCGGAAATCGCTAATTGCGAGTTTTTGTGGGCGTTCAATCTCTGGTGTTATCCTTTCTTTTTCTTGGTCGTTGCTTGACTTTGTTGCTGGATACACCAAACGCTTCATGCGTAGCTTTGAACAGATTTCAGCAAGATCAGCTACTTCCAGTTCAACAAACCGTCTATCTCTAAAGCTGCCTGGCCAGCCGCGTGTGTGGGGTGGGTATCTTTAGTTATATGTCGCCTTAAGTGAGATCTTTTTTCTGAACACCTACGGATGTTACCGGATTATGTATGGTGCAGCGGATTATGTTTATCCTTCTGCGCGGGCTTGAAGTTTGTGTGGGGAATTTCGTAACGGTCACCGTGAGCTAGCAACACCGGGAATGCAAGCGAGTTTGGTGCGGTGTAAACGCGACATGGTTCGCGCATTTGCTCTTTAACGAAAATACTCGGGGATTTACTTCCCGTGAAATTCAACTTCCGCGTTGTCCGCGAATTGGCCAATACATTTTCGGTTTCGCAATTTCCGCCTGGTGACAACCACCATCACGCGTCGTGCTGCATGAAAATTAAAACGTTTCATCTGATGCCAATCAAAATTCCGTCAAATTTTTCTAGCGTTGTAAAAGGATTGATTACTCGAGATTTCTCCGAAGTTTATCTTAGGACGGAGGTGGTACCACTGCTTCAATGGTCGCTCGACGGTATTCAGGTACATAAAATATTCTCGGCTTCCTCAACGTTACACCTGGTGCATAATTTTCAGATAGCGCAGCTACTCCCGGGACAGATACCCGGACAAAATTACTCGGCTGTAAAGGTTCTCGACCCAAACAAAACCACTTGACCAGTTGATTAAATCACAATATCGTGATCTCTTTCTACCTTTGAAACTGGCGCTGCGTGTCGTGCAATACTTTGGGGTTCGCCGTTAAAAACTAAGTGAAGCAATGGGACATCCTGGCCGAAGCCTCAAATGCCGCAGCTGGCACGACACTGCATTCAGATCTCCCTCCCGCGGTCAACATCCCAAACCCTACCAACATATCGATCTTTCTAGTTATACTGGCGCCGCGAAAAACAAACCACGCCCCGTGGGACGTCATTGACGGTTGTACCGAAACGTCTCAAAGTGTAAACACCTGGGAAATAAGTATTAACGGTCGGCACCTTAAGTGAGTTAAATATTTGGAACTCGGAAACGTATTTTGTTCACGTACGGCAACTTTTTTCGTTAGACCACTACAATATAATTAATTCATCGTTGTATATTATATTGGCCCAATTATACAATGAATGTGTACCGTAAAGGCGCTGAAACTTGCTTCATTCACCACCACGGCCGTCGGGGACTTTAGAGCAGAAGTGTACTACCACGGAGCGCCTCTTTGGGAAACACCAAATCCTGATACTTTTGCTAAATATTGCAACGGCGGACCACTAAATACAACTGCATTGTACGGGTGGTCATGTCGCCTCTGGAGCGATTATATAATCGCCAGTAAAGGGCAACCCACAAAATTACATTAACTCAGGTTATTGACTGTATATTGTTTTCGTGCATTAATTATGATATAGAATACGAAATCAGAATACGATCTGTAGAATTATCTTAATCGTGGCAGATTATATATTTTAATTTAGCTCTGTTCCTTTTGCGGCAAAGTTATTAAAGATAGATAAACGTTTCTAGGTTACTTGTGTCTTCTTTATTTGCAGGCTTCGTCTTTAATTTGTTACGGTTGATTGTTATAGTTCGTTTCAGTTCGGAACAGGCTTGCATCTACCATTAGGACGGCGCCCTCGAAGCCAATTCAAGACAGTTCTGGAATAAAGTGGTGATCCTTTTCTCACCCACGCCTACTCTGGCTTTGCCGGGCAATACTTATCTTTCTTCACTAATCAGCAAATAATAATGCTTTTAAAATAAAGGAATCGATCTTAGCGATTATATTTTGTCATTAACTGTCAAATAAAGTTTTGCATTGCCATAGAAGTACTAAAAAGTTAAACTCTCTGTTGGAGTAAAACACCTTGTCCCTTAATAAAGATGCCAGACGTTTTGACCGACAAAGACTGGGTTTTATCAAAACATCTAAAGGATGGTGAACTATCAACGAATTTCCACCTGTAAAAAGTACTTAGGTATTATTCTTATTAAGAGGTCTAAAAGGCAAGCCAAAAACGTTATTATATATTTAGGATGCGTGTTAATGTCAAAAAACAACGCCTGTAGTGTAATCTCAAAAGTTTGTGGATAAAACTGCATTTTAATAGAAAACCATACGTAATCTCCTGCTTTTTGAAATGTTAAATGTTCAAGCGTTCATGTTTTTCCCGGATTTTGGTTAAGGCTACTTGTCGTGGGGTTCATATAAAAAGATCTATGTGGCGGTTCAATAGAACCCGAAATCTGATTTGTGATAAAGACTTCTTTAGGCATCTATAAAGATAAGTGAGTGACATTACTTTTTCTAAATACATCACTTGCCGCTTGAGTTGGTTTGGCACTTTGCAACGCAGTGGTACTTCCTTTCTAGTTTAATGTATGCGTAACTACGCCAAATTTTTAATAAAATAAAATGGCATTACTGATATTAATAATATATTATTTATCTTTATAAACTTTACCAAACTGTACATAAGAAGTTAAGACGTTTACAAGTATTGCCGTTTATATTTAGCTTTTTTCCCTTAAAATAGATCAGCTCTTTTTTTTTTTAATATGATTGATTTAAAATTAGAAAAACTCTCAGTATAATTAAACCATTAATACTAACAGAAAAACAATTAATACCGTCAAAAACGGAGTTTAATTCATACCACTTCAACTGACGCTGTGAATCCAGGCGTGTAAGAGCTTTCGTCCAAAATCGCCGTGTCTACACTACCGTACCAGGACGAGTTACAATTGAGCCAACTAGATATTAAAATAAGGATGTGTGTATAAATTTATTTTTCACTCCGAATTATTATTACGTGCCAGTTAATTAGTTTGTATATAATTATTTTGCTAATTTGACGTTTTCAAAATATAAAATGTGTAAAAGTCTAAAAGTTAATAGACATCTTAATCCGAATTTACATTACTTTCTTGCTATAGTTACCAGAAGTAATAAAATTTTGTAAAATTTGAAACTGAGGTTAAAGTTTCTGATAAATTGACGTTTTCACCCAATGAAGTTTTTTTATAACCCTCTATAGAAAAATTACATTTTGTTAAATTTTTTGTTGAATGTCAAACTCGGTGATTTTTCTTCAAGTACTGTTAGTTTACTAGTGAAATTAGTAAAGTGATGTAAAGTCGATAACCGGATCAGTCTTTGCTGGGCCTGGAGCAATGAAAATCACTCTGCAGCGATTTTGAACTTGCGGGAAGATCTCTGAAAATAATTGACGTTTTCACAGTTCAGGCTTTACAACAATTATAGGAAAATTTCTGGCATGTTTATCCAATTTTTGTTCAATGTCTTAGAGTGCTTTTTCTTCTAGGCTTGTTAGTTTACTAGTGAAAATTAATAAAAGATAAAGTCGATAACCGGATCATCTATGCTTTATACTAAAAAAATCTAGATTGAAAATTTAGTTCTGTGTGATGGAAACGTTTCTTAACTGGATCTTTCCTGGAGGAACTATTTTTGTATTGTAATTTTAACTATTTTTGAATAATGTTTTATAATTTATCATATAATTATTTATAATAACAGAAATACACAATTTCCCCCAAATGTAGAACGTCCCACAGACACTTAAAGCAATAGATAACATCTACGTGTTAGTGTTTACTTCTCAGTCACCAATAGATGGTTTTACATGTTGTCTTTTCCGGGTTTTTGGAAGTTGATTGAATATCCCGGGAAATATTGTTACCTGAATGAACAACGCAATAATTAAAAATATATTATTTTAAAGGGTTTTATATAATACTTAATTATACTATTTAGTTTGTTTAATTAATCTTTAATTTTAAATTAAGTGTTAGGTGTTAAAAATAACAGGAAACTAACACATATCGCCAACTAATTGCATAACTTGGGTAAATTCATATGCAAATATAGAATAATCTTATCGTTATATATTCCGGGGAGGAATGATGTACTTCTTGATAATACTAATAATAATCAATGTGGTTGAGTGGAAACTATCTAATGACTTAGGTATTAAAACATTATGAGAGTTTTGAAAAATTTAAAGCTTTTTGTTATTTTATTATTACCTAATTTATTATTGCAGGTTAGTAAAATTATAAATTTTTTTTTTTAAAGTTTATTATTAAATTTGGACGACCATAGTTTTTGAAATCGTTTTTTACATTTTGATGAATCTCAGTACATAGCAACTGTCTATGAAGTGGTGACCTCGACTATCTTATTATCACTGGTTACTGCTTTATTCTATTGGTAAAAATATAAAATGTTAAAAAATTTACAGCCGGTATCTTACATACTACAGATTTCTACAAATATTACATTGTGATGAATTCGTTTTGTTTCATGTGTATCGTTTTAAAATTTTAGATTTTACTATATAGTCATTTGATAAAATAATGTACACTTTTTTTCAGAAAAGAAAACCATTTTGTCATCAATACGTAATAACGTAATAAGTAACGACTACATTGGACAGTTGTTCTAAATTCAAACAAGAAAGAAAAATACAAGAGACGAATGGTAGCGGGTAAGTACTCTTTTATGATCCTGATAAAAAACTAACCTATTTCAGAGCAATAGCGATTCTGCCTTCGCGAGCTTTTGATTTGTAACACGCCCCTTCCTCTTGAGAAAAATTATGTCTCGTCTTACATCCAATCAAATTCAATGACACCTCTCCCCCTAATCTAAAATTCATGAAAATATTGTGACAAGGGGAATGTATTCCTATAAATTAGACATTCTTGGATTGTTCAAAATGCACTGGAAAGGATCTGGCCATTTCACTACAACATCAGACAATGTTATGTATTACTCAGGCCATGACATAGATAGCAGCAACGGAGTAGCGTTTTTAATATCTAAACCAGTTCTAGGATACAAAACTATCAATTATAGAAGCATCATATTTAAAATCAGCGCACATCTAGTTAACATGAATCTTATACAAATATATGCTCTAACATCCAAATCAACAGAAGTAGAAATAGAGTCCCACGAAATAAAAGCTTTGTCCTACTGGGAGACACGAATACAAAAGCAGGACGCTCAACAGACCAACAACTCAAAGATATAATTGGACAATTTTCTATAGATATCAGAAATGAACGGGGAAAACGACAACTTCAGTTCTGCCAGGAAAATAACTTAACTCTTGCTAACACCCTTTTCCAACACCATGTTAAAAGAATACATAAATGGAAATTACCTGGTGACAGATACCAAAACCAAATTAATTACATCATGGTCAGATTGCGTTGAAAATCGTCTATTTTGAATTGCAAAACTTTTCCCAGCGCTAAATGTGGTTCTAATCACCAACTTCTAGCAATTCAGTTTAGATTACGTATAAAAAACATCCAACAACTTTGCAAGACAAAGAAACCACTAAAGAACTGTTTCATCTTGAGATACAAAAGAAGCTATTCAACAACTTAACTAACATATGGACATACAAGACCCAAATTAAGAATGGGAAAACTGGAAACACATTATCAAAGAAACTAGAATATGATCCAACAAAAGTTACTAACTCACCTGCCCGAATAAAATATGGATTACACAATGTACTATTGAAACAGTTGAAGAGCGAAAGAAACTAAAAAGGAAAGGTCAAGCAACACAAACCGCTAAATATACAAACAAAAACTATGCAAAAATCCAAAGACAATGTAGGCAGGACAAAAATTGAAGCACATTAAAATTCTAACAAAACACGTGATTTACACAAAAAAATTCAAGAACTGACTTGAAAAACTAATCCCAAAACGACTTCAATAGAAAATAAATGCGAAAATATGCTATGGGAAGATAACGATATATTAGAACGATAGAAGTAATACTGTGAAAAACTATATAAAGAAGATGAGGATCAGGATACTAATAGAACACAGGAATTTGGATCACATATACTATTTAGCAAAGTAGAAGAAGCTGTAAAACATCTCAAGGTAAATAAAGCACCCGGAATAGACTATATATCATCTAAAGTAATAAAATCAATGGGTCATGAAGGTAAAAAAATTATACATGACATCTGCAACAAAATTTGGCTAACTAGCCGATGGCCTAAGGACAAATTTCGCTTTTATACCCATTCATAAAAAAGGAACAACACGGAACCTGCAAAATTACAGAACAATATTTCTAATATCACACGCCATCAAGATATTGCTTTGAATAATAGACCAATGACTCCAACCATATTTGATATCTCAAATTTTCCCAGAACAAACAGGTTTTGTAAAAGACATAGGAACTAGAAACCAAATATTCAACATACGTCAATTAATAGAAAAAAACACGGGAAGTTAATACTCTTATGTTCCTCTGCTTTATAGATTACAAAAATATCGTTGACTGCATCAAATAAAAATCTCTTTGGCAAATACTTAAAAAAATAAGAGTACCTGGTGATTTAGTAACTCTAATTGCCAATATATATAAAAATAATGGTACAGTTATTAAACCCTGACAATAAAACATTAAATACGTTGTTACGGATTTATTTTCAAAAGTAAAACGTATGTTAACAGCCTTCTTAAAAACGTGTGTCGTGTGTAGTACTTTACAACGAAAGTCGAATTTGCCGCGCATGCTGCTAATTTTTAATGGTGGAAATAAAATTAACAAAAGTTTCGGAAACTATCAGCGGCCATTTTTTTCTTCCTTCTACATGGGTGTTGTAGCGTGCTTCTTGAAGTTAAAATTTTACGCATAAATTATTACTGTGTGTTTTAAGATTCCCAAGTCAAATTGGTGTTTAAATTTAAATTCGACCGCATTCACCGTAAGTACTTTTTTTCCTTTCTGTTGTTTCGTGGTTGTGTTAGTTCTAATTACGACGTATGCTTTAGCACGTGCGTTGACTTCATATTCTAATCGTGTATTACACCTTGCGACCTCTCGGTTGCAAATTGAACCTCTGTAAAATTAGGTAGAGTAAGATGGCCAAAATAAAGGAATCCAGAGCAAAAAAAAGATTATTCCTTAAGAGGTTGCCGCTAACTCAACGGTGTTTGGGTGGGTACGTAGTGTCAATTATTTTGTTTTTACCAGGGCGCAAAATCCTTTCCCACAGACAACCTATATGCTCGTCTTGGTCTTGGATTAGAGATCCAGCATAAAACTCTACAATAATTATATAAAGGTTTTGTTACCGAATAAATGATGCAAAAAAAAATATAAAAGAAGGAAAAGAAAAAGAGAAAAAAAAATATATTTCCTTGTGTGGCACCACAGAAATGACAATAATGTGCATACACAAAAAAAAATGATAACAAACAAGTATTAATTATGTACAGTGTAGATAAAGTTCTATTCTATAAACTGTCGAGTGCGCAAGTTGAATAGTAAGATAAGTAAACTGAATTTGTACTTTTTATGTGTGTATAATTTTTAAAATTTTAGCGATGTTGAGATTTATGCGGTAAAGGGCGTCGAGCAAGCTTGTCCGAGTCTTTAGTGTTGAGGTGCAAATCAAAGAAAAATCCCGGATAGTGCAATAACCTCACTTCCATCGCGCAAAATATCTGACGTCGTCGTCAGATGAAATCTCGCGATACTACTTGCGTTCACGTTACAACAAACTTTATAGGTAACTATTTTTATTATTTACAATAGCAAGCAAAAATAAATTGTAATGGTGTACCACACGTATTTCTTTTCGACACGTATTTACAATTATTACCTAAGTACATTAGAAACAAAAAAATGAAAGGGAGAAAAAACCGATTCAATGGTGTATGACACAATAAACTTTATGTTTTCGATGATGATGATGGACGTCAACAAAAATAATAAATCGCCAAATATAATTATTCCCATAAACTAAACAAAATACGCGTTTTGGGGTCTTTACACACGCACAATCAAATAATTTTTACACGCACAATCAAATGTTCCAGTCACTCTTGATTGTAGGTCCGACGTTTAAAATAAATAGATTTAATAACTTACAGTTGCGGACGTTGTGATACTCTATTTTTTTGTAGTGACCCCGGACATCTGGCCGAGATCGGAAAGTCAAGAAAATAATCGCTCCTGGACAGGTAGCGCACCAAGTTGTGGGTGTGAGAAGCAGCTAGCGAGAGAATCGGGTGAGTAGAAATGGTTTTAAAAATGGAAATTAACGTTTGATTGAAAATAATAAAGATCTTACCTTCCAGGTGTTAGTGAAGCTGATAAAGAGATTATCTATCCGTGCTGGACGTAAATCCATCAAACGATGAGTTGATCGAAATAACTTTTTGATTACAACACCATAATAAATTCCAATCAAATTAGTGAATACAAACAAGATCCAATATAAAATTGATATTTTAATTACATTTGTAATTCACTGCACCAGCACAATGGATATTACAATAATAGAAATCAAAACGTCAAAACCGCATTTTCGAACACAAAATCTACATTTATCAATGCCCCTTTGAGATAAATCTGACCTTTATATACGTCGACACGGGGAATTTAAATTCATCGTGTAAACAATTAGGCAACCCAAGTCATACACACATACAAACATTCACATAATATCCTAATGTAATAAGAAATAAAGTTTTGTATTGAAAACTCGAAAATAAAATTGTAACAACTCTCCCCTTACAAAAAAGTTTTGTTCCACTATAATCATATCAGATCAGGTTGTCAACAAAATCATCTTAAGACATATCTAAATCGGGTGGTTCTTCTTTAAATCTCGTATATGCCACAATCCTTTACTAACACGATTGTCATCCATCAATTCGTAAGATACTGAAGAAAGCTTCTTTCTAATGATAAATGGTCCTATATAACGTGGTGCGAATTTTGATGTAAAGTTCTTTGCAGCATCTGAAAGAGCAAAATTTCTTCGGTACACCCTATCTCCTACCACAAACTCGGTTTGTCTACGACGTAAATCATAACGCGATTTGGCTCTATTGTGCGCGATTTCTAAACGTTTCTTGATATCTACAAACAACTTTTTAAATTCTTCTTCACGCTGAGTTGGTACTCTAGCTTCTTCAATTGGTGAGATTTTGGTATGATGGCGGTCCCCAAAAGAACATGCTCTCTTCCGAAATTCGCAAAGTATGGCGTAACTCCTATGGTTTCATGAACTGAAGTCCTTAATGCACAAGCAACTCTAGGTAAATACTGATCCCATTTTTTGTGGTTTTCGGACATACGCGGTTAACATAGCCTTAACGTCTCTGTTAACCCTTTCTACAGGGTTAGCTTGGGCATGGTATAACGGCGTAAACTGTATGTGGACTTTAAACTCTTTACAAATTTCGGAACTCTTTTGACCGGAACTGTGTTCCATTATCGCAAATTACTCTATGGGGAGTGCCATAAACTAAAAATATCTGATCCCGAATAACGTCTACTATCGCAGAAGCAGTACCCGTTCGTAAAGGAACAAGTACAACATATTTAGTGAAATAATCAGAGATTGCCAAAATCAATGTGTAACCTTTGCTGAACGAGGCAAAGGTCCACACAAATCAATACTAATCATTTCCCACGGTCTCGATATCGTAAGATGCTTTCCTAAAAGTCCTGCTGGAGCTCTTTGATCCGATTTAGTTTGAGCACAAAGTTTGCACGATCGTACATATTTAGTCGTATCGGTTTTCATCTTAGGCCAATAGTATTGGGCTTGCAATCTCTTAAATGTTTTGAACATACCGGCGTGACAACCTTCAGTGGAGTTATGTGATTGTACTATTATGGTCTTTCGCCGTTCTTTCGGTACTACAATTTTCCAAGAATCACTTTCATCACGAAGACCCGGATAAGAAACTTTAACATACTTGAACAACTTGCCGTTCTCAATACGCCAATGGGGGTGATGTAATGGATTCTGCTTTACTTTAGTTATCATTTTCTTATACCAGGCATCCTGTATGTTGGTATTTGTTGTGTCTTCAACGACCGATATTTCAGTGACAGTACGTGATAATAGATCAGGAACAACGTGATCTTTTCCTTTACGATGACACACTTCAAAATCGTATTGCTGTAGGCGCAAAACCCAACGAGCTAACCTGCCAGTAGGTTCTTTAAGATTATGCAACCAAAGTAATGAATAGTGGTCAGTAATAACCTTGAAATGATAACCTTCTAAATAGGGTCGAAGTTTCTCTACCGCAAAAATAACCGCCAAACATTCACGCTCGGTAGTCGAATATTTCTTTTCAGCAGCACTCAACGAACGACTGAGATAACAGATCACATGTTCTCCGTCCTCATCTTCCTGTGATAGAACAGCACCTAATCCGAAAGCTGAAGCATCTGTTTGTACTGTAAATGGTAGATTGAAATTGGGACAACTCAATACAGGAGCCGAAACAAGATAATTTTTACCTTCTGAAAGCTTCCTCACAAAAACTTGACCAATTCCAAGCTTTGTTTTTGTGCAACAATGACGTTAACGGAGCAATTAATGATGCGAACCCAGGTATAAAACGGCGATACCAAGATGCTGTTCCTATCAATCGCCTGACTTCTGTAGTATTCCGAGGTGTTGGAATTTCAATTATGGCCTTAACTTTTTCGGGGTCTACATGTAACCCCAGTTGATCCACCACAAACCCTAAATACCGTAACTCGGGACGACACAGTTGACATTTTTCTTTAGATAACGTTAGACCTGCTTTCAAGAGCCGATCTAAACACTTCTCCAACACGACAAGATGAGTTTCAAAAGTCTCAGTCACAATAATAACGTCATCCAAATAAACGAAGACATGCGGTTCTAGTTCTGGCCCTAACACTCGATCTATCAATCTCTGCCATGTTGCAGGGCTGTTCGCTAAACCAAACGGCATTCTCTTAAATTGAAATAGTCCTCTTCCAGGAATTCCGAAAGCGGTGTAAGGTCTCGAACTTTCTTCAACTTTGACTTGCCAATATGCCGATTTTACATCTAAGGAGGTAAGATATTTTGCATTCCTGAGTTGATCTAAGATTGTGGAGACGAATGGAATGGGGTAAGCATCTTTGTGACAGACCTTATTCAATTGCCGGTAGTCGACACATAAACGATATGTTCCATCTTTCTTGGGTATCATCAAAACAGGACTAGACCAACCTGATGACGAGGGTTCGATAATGTCGTTATTTAACATGATGTTTATTTCTTCATCAATCTTCGATTGCATAGCTGGTGAAACTCTGTATGCTCGTTGTTTAATTGGGGCAGCAGTGGTGATAATGCGATGTTCAACTAGATTCGTACAACCAATGTTGTTTCCCATTTGACTAAAATATTTATCGGCCAAGCATTCCAATTGAGTTTGTTGTTCGGGTGACAATGTCGCTTTGGCCACTACAGCACTAATTTCAGGCAACGCTGCATCTTTGGAAAATGTCCAACAATTTCTTCTTAAGTCTGGAATTATTCCCATGGTTCTCCAAAATCAATACCCAATATTAGCGGGTGATTTAACTCTGGTACAATCAACATAGTGAGCATTCGAACTTGACCTTCAAGCTGTAATGGTAACGTGACTGATCCTACTACGGTACAAGTTTGACGGTTGGCTACTACACACGAAGATATTGATGATTTGGTTATTTTATACCTAGTTTATCGAGAAGTTTCCATCCAATAGAACCTAATATTGTACTGAGTGGCTCCAGTGTCTAACAAACCTCTAATTTCAATGCCTAAAATATTAACTGTCAAATATGGCCTCAAGTCGTCTTCACAATGTGTAAAATGTAATTTAGAATAGGAGTCATATATTCATAGTTATCTTGATTATTTTCCGAAAAGATTTTGACCGATGAAAGAGATTTTGGTGAGTACAATTCTCGGCCACTTATTGCACTCTGCGACCGTTTCCCGTACATTTGAAACAGCTACGTATAGTAACTCCAGGGTGACCGCATCCATAACAGTGGGTGGTTTTGGGAGATGTGCAGACATTCGCTCGGTGACCGGTTTTTCGACAATTCCAACAAGTAATAGCTTGTGTAGGTTGGACGGGTGATACCATATTAGTATTAGCCGCAGTATTCCTGGACGATGCGGACAGGTCATCAAAATCTATCAATGATGGAGACGATTCATGGAACTCATTGACTTCAAAACGCACTTTACGTTTTTGCCAAGCTAAATCTGGTTCCAGCATTTGCGACCAATTTGTTGGAGGGGTTTAAATTTCTCCGCATTAATTTTTGCATCTTCTAAGGATCGACATAGTCGTACTAAATCGCTCACAGACGTAATAGGATGGATCGCTAACTGTTGACTATAATAAGGTTGAAGATTTTTCTTAATAATTGCCAAACGGGTAATTTCTGATGGCATTTTCGGCAAACGTGCAAACAAATTCTCCATGATCGATATAAAATTATTACTCTTTCCTGTGGATGTTGAGTTCTACTCCTAATTTCATCCCACAAAGATGTTTCATAATCTGTAGGCAAAAAATTGCTTTTAAATTATCAACTAAATCGTCCCAACTTTTAATAAAACGATGATGGGCTCGGTACCATTGTAAAGCACTACCAGTAAAAATTTCAGCTGCAGATTTTAGTAACTGATTCTTCGAAATTCCTCGCGATTCTCGTAACTCTTCTAAACGAATTAAAAACGAAGACAAACTGGTAGTTTCGCCATCATAAGTTAAATTCCATTTGTATATGGGAACAAATTTTTGGACGGGACTGTACGTATCAAGTTCAGGAGGATGATTAATGGCGTATTGTTTCTTTTCTGGTTGATTTGGAAATAAGTTAATGGCACTAAGGTGACCAGACAAATCAATATTTGGATTCAACACAACTTTCTCAGTAACTAAATTAGGATGTTTAATAGGACTTAAATTAACTTGCGCTACTACAGCTCTTGTGGACACCTCATGATCAATAAGCTGCGCTACAGGCGGTTCACGTGAACGTCCTGGAGATGATGCACGAGTTTGAACTCTGGAAGAACTTGGGATATTAGGGGAGTCCAACAATGACTGACCGGTATGTACAACTTCCTTCTTAGATTCAACTTTATTCGTGAGTTCTAGAGCTTGGAATAAATTTTTCAATACGTCACAGAAATGCTCAATTTTCTTCAGTTCCTCAGGATCTTGAGCAACTATCCTTTGCAAACGCTGTTCGACATGAAGCAGTCTCGTCTTTATTCGCTTGGTTTCATTTGCCATGTTTTCCATATCGAAATCTTGAATTGCACCACTAAGCTCTTCTAATTTTAAGCTACAAATTACCAGTTCTTTCTCGGTTTCAAATCTTACTCCGACCGGTGTCGATCGATCTCCTTGAGCTTCCTCATACAATGCATCACGTAGAAGTGCTCTTTTCTCAGCAACAGTCCTACCAGTTGCACGACCTCTAACTAATAGTTCATACGATAACTCATCACTCAATAAACGATTTACATCCATGGCGAAAGTTCAAACACGCAACAAAAATTAAACAAACAAAAAAATTGACTTCCAAAAAGAAGAGAGAAAAAAAAAAAAAAAGAGAGGAGGGTATATGCCCTTCAAGACCCTTCAGTGCCCTTCGGGCGGGCCCCACGTTGGGCGCCAAAGTGCGACCTCTCGGTTGCAAATTGAACCTCTGTAAAATTAGGTAGAGTAAGATGGCCAAAATAAAGGAATCCAGAGCAAAAAAAAGATTATTCCTTAAGAGGTTGCCGCTAACTCAACGGTGTTTGGGTGGGTACGTAGTGTCAATTATTTTGTTTTTACCAGGGCGCCAAATCCTTTCCCACAGACAACCTATATGCTCGTCTTGGTCTTGGATTAGAGATCCAGCATAAAACTCTACAATAATTATATAAAGGTTTTGTTACCGAATAAATGATGCAAAAAAAAATATAAAAGAAGGAAAAGAAAAAGAGAAGAAAAAAAAAATATATTTCCTTGTGTGGCACCACAGAAATGACAATAATGTGCATACACAAAAAAAAAAATGATAACAAACAAGTATTAATTATGTACAGTGTAGATAAAGTTCTATTCTATAAACTGTCGAGTGCGCAAGTTGAATAGTAAGATAAGTAAACTGAATTTGTACTTTTTTATGTGTGTATAATTTTTAAAATTTTAGCGATGTTGAGATTTATGCGGTAAAGGGCGTCGAGCAAGCTTGTCCGAGTCTTTAGTGTTGAGGTGCAAATCAAAGAAAAATCCCGGATAGTGCAATAACCTCACTTCCACGCGCAAAATATCTGACGTCGTCGTCAGATGAAATCTCGCGATACTACTTGCGTTCACGTTACAACAAACTTTATAGGTAACTATTTTTATTATTTACAATAGCAAGCAAAAATAAATTGTAATGGTGTACCACACGTATTTTTTTCGACACGTATTTACAATTATTACCTAAGTACATTAGAAACAAAAAAATGAAAGGGAAAAAAAAACCGATTCAATGGTGTATGACACAATAAACTTTATGTTTTCGATGATGATGATGGACGTCAACAAAAATAATAAATCGCCAAATATAATTATTCCCATAAACTAAACAAAATACGCGTTTTGGGGTCTTTACACGCACAATCAAATAATTTTTACACGCACAATCAAATGTTCCAGTCACTCTTGATTGTAGGTCCGACGTTTAAAATAAATAGATTTAATAACTTACAGTTGCGGACGTTGTGATACTCTATTTTTTGTAGTGACCCCGGACATCTGGCCGAGATCGGAAAGTCAAGAAAATAATCGCTCCTGGACAGGTAGCGCACCAAGTTGTGGGTGTGAGAAGCAGCTAGCGAGAGAATCGGGTGAGTAGAAATGGTTTAAAATGGAAATTAACGTTTGATTGAAAATAATAAAGATCTTACCTTCCAGGTGTTAGTGAAGCTGATAAAGAGATTATCTATCCGTGCTGGACGTAAATCCATCAAACGATGAGTTGATCGAAATAACTTTTTTGATTACAACACCATAATAAATTCCAATCAAATTAGTGAATACAAACAAGATCCAATATAAAATTGATATTTTAATTACATTTGTAATTCACTGCACCAGCACAATGGATATTACAATAATAGAAATCAAAACGTCAAAAACCGCATTTTCGAACACAAAAATCTACATTTATCAATGCCCCTTTGAGATAAATCTGACCTTTATATACGTCGACACGGGGAATTTAAATTCATCGTGTAAACAATTAGGCAACCCAAGTCATACACACATACAAACATTCACATAATATCCTAATGTAATAAGAAATAAAGTTTTGTATTGAAAACTCGAAAATAAAATTGTAACAACCTGGATAACTCCTGGGGGTGCTGGAATGACCTTTCTCTATAAACTTAACGACTACCACGGTTTCGCATTCGAGTTTAAGTTAGTTTTAAGTCACCGTGTGTAAGGGACGTGTGTACGTCGAATCTTCTTAGTAACCAATCTTCAATTGTAATTGTAATCTAATGCGACAGTTTCTCTATTTCTGTCACATTCTTCTAGTATTTTAAGTTTTATTTGCTATATTGAATTGTCTATTTGTCTCTTTGATTTGTGTTCTTTTTAGCGTGTTAGACCTTGAGTAAAACCTGTTGACCTCCTGTTGGTCGGTTTTATTTTTTTCTTTTATCCAGCAGGTGGCGCCCTATTAGGCAGCAGTTTATTTCTTTACAGTTCTTTGAAAACCCCCTACTCACCGACTAAGCCGGACGCTGCTGTACTAACTACTACAAATATTTGATCCTCCATGAACTTAGTGCGCTACATCAAGCCAAATTTCCTTACTTTTTTCTCTAGGTCGTACCGCTAGAGCCGTCGCTTTCTTTTGTTTATTTGTAAATTATAACCGTTACAACGTTCAATATTCAGAGGGGGAGTTCGTCAAGGCTGCATATTATCCCCCCTACTATTCAATGCTTACAGAGGATACATAATGAAACAAGCCCTACAGAATCACAAAAGGGAAGTAATAATTAATGGGAAAATAATAGATAACTTCCAATACGCTAATGACACCACCTTAATAGCAAATAACGAGGAAGACGTGGCTAAAATGCTTGAATCGGTAACAAGGATCTAGGCTGTGAAATAAACCTTAATAAAACCAAACTTATGGTAATCGACAGAAACAATTACAGTACGCATACAAAATATTTTCTTAAACATTCAAATAGTCGATGACTTCATCTATAGAGGAGCTTTAATAACGGCTACGAGAGGTAATGAAACAGAAAAAAAAAGAAATATAGCAATAGTACGCATAGCTATGACTAATCAAAAGAAAATATGGGCCGACAAACAAATAACCAAACACACAAACATAATCCTTGTTTGATATCTAGTGTTCCCCATCTTTTCTTGTTAGTCGAAATCGTAGACTATTAAGGCTGTTCACAGACACCGAAGAGACGCTTTCAAGATGTGGTGTTAGAGTAGGATGATACGCACACCATGGATAGAAAGTACAACAATCCTATCAAATCTGAGAGAGCTCAACATCACTGATCGACTACCCATTATCTGCCGCAGACGCATACTGCAATACTTTGGTCATATCACGCGCAGAGACCAAGACAACTTAGAAAAACTAATTGTCCCCACTACGATAGATAGACCAAATAAAAAATATAAGAGAGCATACATTCCAAATTAATATATGCGAAGCAGATGATCGTCAACTCTGGAAAAAACAAAATCCAGGACTGTACATAGCCATAATGTTACGACATGACATAAAGATACGATGAAAGAAGAAGACAAGAGACGAACAGATGTACTTTTTTTTATTTGAAGTGTTGCGTGTTACTTGGTTGCCTGGTATCGTTGTCTACATTTTACTTTCTTACACACAATTCTTTATTAATTAAGCTATATGATCAGTCAGCTCAACATCGATAAGTAAAATGTGTGTCTTACGACATCTCGTGTAAAACATTGACACGTATGAATAGTATAAACTAAGAAAAATGCCAACAGTTAATTGTAACGACATGTGTGCGTTTAAAGTGCATAGCGCTATCTAAGCAATAGCTTTAATGCTTGAAACACACGTGTGTCGATAAGGCCAAGTAACACACACGTGTGTTTCAAGCATTAAAGCTATCGCTTAGATAGCGCTATGCACTTTAAACGCACACATGTCGTTACAATTAACTGTTGGCATTTTTCTTACTCAACATCGATATTCTTTTTATTCATAGCATAATTTTTAGTACCCTTTGATGTTTTATTTTTCAAAACAAGCTTAAGAATTCTTTACTAGAGTTGATCAAATATAATTAATTTTACACAGATAAATTAAACTACAACTAAAGTATCTAAAATTAATGCTTAGGTAACGACTTTATGAGATAAATGACAATTAACAAACTATTTAAAGGTTTGGTTGTTATATAGAGCCAAATATTTTTTCAGTTTATTTTGGTAGATCGTCGTAAATCGAATAAGTTCTCATTATGCGTATCAGATTCTTTATAAATTGAGGGCGACTATTTATTGTGACATCACCAAGGTGATGTGACACCCTGAAACGTTGCTATAGAGGTGTGCTTTGAGATGGAAATTTTTGCCACGAGTAGCCAGACTCAAATCAATTTTACATTTCGTTCATAACAAGCTCTTGGGCGCGCTTCTTAATCCAAATAATAAAAATTCTACACTTCTTCATTAGTACAACTACCAGAACTGTTTTATCACTAAGCAAACACAATATTCTAGTAAAATTCCCTTTATTACAAGATCATGTAAACAAGAATGAATTAAGCGAATGTTCACAAATATCTGCAGGGTGTTATGTAAAATAAATAGGGTATGATGAAAATTTATCCCTCGCATCAAACTTAGACGGTATCAATTATGTCAGAAAACACGCATTATTGGTCTCGCAACAACGCGACTTTTAAAGTACGTTGAAACAGAAGATGACTCGTGTTCTCTTTTTTTTCAAAATTAATTTTTCCGCTTTTTCATTCTCGTCTGACTTGGTTAAAGAAGTTCGATCGTCTTTATCTAACTTTCGTTCGCCTCAAGCATTCCTGTTGATATATTAGAATTGTCGTCTGTTCTATTTAGTTTTATATTCTCGATGCCAAAAGAACGCTTGTTTCCCCTTTGTTTTTCATACAAACTCCCACTATCTCGGTTGACAATCACGCGGAACAACCAAGAAGGTTAACGCGAAATGTGCTGAATTACAATGTGGATTCACTAAAAAGTTCTCATTAAAGTTTTTCTTTATTAAGATTTTTTTTGTATAATCTTAAAACTTATTATTAAAAAGAAAGTTTAATTGTAGAAATAACACAATACTATTATTTTTTACTTACTTTTATTCGATTTTATAGTAATAAAATCCACTTTCAGTTTAATTGAAAATGGATAGAGATTAAAGTAGCTTTTGTTGGACAAAATTGGGCAAAAAAAAGAAACTCGAAACATGAAATTAAATTTTAAGTTTAATATAACGTTTGTTAGATGACTATGTTCTATTTATAGCGTACAAAAAAAAACGTTTTCAGATCCGTTTTTTGCAAAAATTCTAGGACAAAAACAATTAAAGGAAGCTCAAAAATTAAATATTTGAAGTTTAATAAAATATTAGCATCAAACGAATTCTAAGCAAAAAATTTTGATATATTTATAGCATTCCGTTGTAGCGTTTCATAGTTATTTACACTTTAAAGTACCATGCATACGTCAGGTGGTGTGACGTCATACGATTTTGTAAATTATAATTTTCGTCCTTCATTCAAATGTATTCGAGCTTCTTTTATACCTTCTTTTATGATTCATGACCCTTGAAAATGTCTATAAATTGTTATCTAGTTAGTTCTTGCCTTAATTTAATTGTTTTTAAGGTACACAGTTTTTCACACCTTTTTTGAAAAATATTAAATCTTGTGGACACAGAAACAAACACTGAGTTCCAAATAAACCTTTCCTTTAGTCCATAGCAGCTCGTTCCATTGCACATACTAAACTATATCGCAACGGAACCTTTACGATAAAAGTCTTACAAGTAATGTTTTTAAAATAAAGTTAAAACTACACAAAAATTGAAAATATTTTTTTGAGAGGGCAACATCTACTCATATAATTAAGATAAAGCTATCAAAAATTTTGAAGAAAATTAGTATGTGAAGGTGAATTTTGTGCAATATTTGTGCCAAATTTAAAATAATTTTATCACATATGTACTAAGGTGAGTTAGAATTGGCATACTTAGATGCGCTATTCACTATTGCACTATTGTTTTAATCACAGTATACATATTGTTAAAACAAAAACATCTTTCGGGTTTTGGCGGTGTTGTAATGGTAACGGAAGTTTCCAACGTTTTGCTATCTGTAATAAAAACAAACAAACGAGAGTTCAAGATATACTACTAAATTACAAAACATCTATTTGTCAACTAAGTCAGATTTTAGACTGAAAGAAGTTAGAGTAATTAGAAAAGTATTTATGTATTACATAGTAAAAAAACGTCACCTGTCGTTAACCTTGGCAAAAATTGGTTCAAAATAAGATAGAGTCGGGGTTAACAATAGGTATTCAAAACGCTGAAAGTTCAAAAGCGCGGTTGCAATAGAAGTGGTTAGGTTGCTTGATGATTTCTATCAATTTTCTAATATTTCTATTGAAAAAGAAAAGAAGATTTGCCAATCAAAGAATACTTATTAAAATCTCTCTTGGGAGCAAATAATAATAATAACCAACATAATGTTTAACCACGGCAGACTGAAACCGTGTTAATCATGCACTAATAGAACGAACAGTTTTTCCTATGTACACTAAACCACATGAACAAGGAATACAATATACACCCTGAGAAGAAAGCGTGGGAAATTATTTTGAATATGTTTGTTTATTCGATCAGTTACTTTATGAATGTTAATGTAGTAGACGAAATACCTTTTAAAACTTGAGAGCGACGATGGGGGTAACTTTTTGCATATCTTGTTTGTTGTAACCATTTGCAATTAAAGAATAAGTTTGATGTCGGGTTGATATACATGGAAAATGACCTTTTTTTGGCAGGATTATGCTGGAAACAAGCATACAAGTACCAGTCAGTATAAGTGGATTTGCGCTACATCAAATAACCTAATTTACTGTTGAGTTTCTGGGTGATAAGTACGTCAAGGAATGGAAAAGAATAATTTTCTTTAATGTCGATAGTGAACTTGATGTCAGCGTTTTGTTTACTGAAATGGTCAAAAAACGTATCTAAAGAAGGGCAACCATGAGGCCATATAATTAATGTAACATAAACCTACCTTAACCATACGATTAGTTTCAACGGCAAAGACAATGAATTCAAAGGCTTCCATAAAAATGTTGGCAAAAACGGTAGATAAAAGAGATCTCTGTCCGTAAAAGTTATTGCAAAATAAAAACCAAGTGGACAAAAGACACTTTATTGTAAGCGGTACTACATCCTTACAACATTACCTTTTAGGCATCCATTAAAATTATTTTTGGAAGTTCATTGTAAGAAATTTTAATCTCTTTTGTCTTTAGACCTTTCATATCTTTAACTGTTCCATCTCAAAAAACAGTTTTCAATTTATCTAATCACAAACCCAACTTTATATCACAATATGTTCTTTCCAAAGGCTTAAATTTTGCCTACTACTATTTTTTTTGTCATTGTCGTAACTGGCGCATGAACCGGTCCATTATATGTCGTCATGCAATGGCTGGGCTGTTATATTTTATGGTCTTATTTACCTTCTATAATGTTTACACACTTAATTAATATTATTACATGTGAATACTAGGGTGGGTAAGAGTTGGCATGTTTAGGTTTTAGTGGTTTTCCTAAACCTTGAATTAAATCAAAGGAAAGGAACACCAACTGCAGCGTCTATTTAACCAACAGAAAACACCAAAAACTGCACCAAAAACTTTACTCGGACACGTGTTTCAACAGCTAAGCTGTTATCATCAGCGATACCGATAACTCACCACACTATACAGGTTTATTCTGATCTTCTGGGGCACCATACACAACACTTACATCACAATACAATATTTAAAATGTACCATACAAATAAATAAATAAATTTGTGCTTTTTCCTACCATGATATTGTCCAAACAAAGCCTGTTAATGAATTTCTTGTATTTTGAGCATTTTTTATGTGTCAACCCAACAATCTGATACTTGTATTGCAATTAATTATAGCAAATAGGTTACACAAAAAGTCATTAAACATCACCCTCATCTGGGCTCACAAGGTTTAAAAGAGAATTCTTCTACAATTTCATAAACAATTCCAGCCTTTTTACCTCACATTTACAAGGTTACTGAGCGAATAGGCAAACTTCTTCAAAGAAACTGCTAAAACATTTCCCTAAGAATTAGTTTCCCACGCTTTTTTCTTAGGGTGGATCTCGTATTTCTTGTTTACCTGGTGTAGTGTAACTGGTTGCTCTATTACTACACGTATTTTGGAACCTAACCGTTGTGTTAGTTTAAAACATGGTTCTAAGTGTGCGGTGACTAAGCTACATTTTGATACTGGTCACCAGATAGATTTTGATAATTCCGCTCTAAATCTGGAAGAATCTAGAAATCATCAAGCATCACAACAACATCAATCGCAACCGCGACTTTTAAATTATACTTTGTGGATTTCTAGTTGTCTTTCCTTCAGCTATTTTCAACCAATTAGCGCCGACGTTAACGGCCCGTGACATTTCTCTTTTTCACAATACGGAGGTATTTTCATAATTATCTTTTAGTCTAGAATCTGATTTAGTTAACAATTTGATTACCTGACTTTTAGTATTTTATTTTAAACTCTCGTACCTTGCCCAGATAAAACTTTTTATAATATGTGGCAAAACATTAGCAAATACGGTTACCATTTTAACATTACCCAACCCCACAAGGCGATTTTTTGAGAAAAGATGAGAAAATATGCAACGGACATAATTTTGAAGGTAGTTTTGCTTTTTCCAGAATCTTTCTTTTGAGTAATAAAAATGATTTGCCAACGTTTCGCGCCTACATACCGGCGATTATCAAGGTTAAAAGTTTACGTCATACCTATTGATGGGATTGATTTGATATCTGAGTAAGTCAAGAGTGTAAACTTTAGTATTATATTTAAAAATCAATTAATTGTTAAAGTGACACGAATATTACTGTATATATGAAAGTTTTAAAACTCTTTGATTTTTTAAATCAATCATACTAGTTTATACTCTTATTAACAAATGGCAATTCTTCACAAACATTAAAAGCATTTAAGGTATTTCCTTACGCCAAATTGGTTAGGAAAATATATCATTAAATTCCAAAAATTAAGTGAAGAGTGAAGATACAAACTGGTAGTTAGAATTTACATTTATTTATTTATTTATTTATTTAATCGTATGGTACATTTTAAATATTGTATTGTGATGTAAGTGTTATTTATGGTGCCCCAGAAGATCAGTATAAACCTGTACAGTGTGGTGACGAAACCGTGTGCAATTGTGGATTGGTTCGTCTTGGCAAAGCATTTACTTCAAGGTTTAGGAAACCACTAAAACCTAAACATGCCAACCTTTACCCACCCTAGTATTCACATGTAATAATATTAATTAAGTGTGTAATGTGATTGTTTTTACATTTAATTTACATAAATATCTTTGTATAAAAAGACATAACAATGGCTTTTTTAAGAGTAAGTAAGAGTAAGAGTAAACATTAATTATGTAGTCAATAGTTTAAGAAGAAAATCAGATCACTTTTAAAACTTTTAAAAAACCACAATAAAAACCAAGAGAGTTAGTTTTGTTTACAGACAAAGCTTCATCTCCATCCGTGGAGTGTAGGAAAAAACTATCAAACTGTGTCAAAATGATTGGACAAAGTTGAGAAGCTTGTGGGTATGTTACCAAGACGCTGGAGAAAAGCTGATTGAAGACATTTGTCTTATTACAGTAATAAATACTACCAACCCAAAGGCGTATAGACCTATGAGCTTTTTGTTGTTTCTGCTATTGATGCTCAATAAACTAATGGACAGCAACGTTTGCCTGAGCTTTCTACACCAGGATCAACATGCTAATATGATGCAAAGATCTACAAAAACTATCCTGCAAAATCAAACTAGGTACTATTTGTGCCTTGTAGACATTTCAGGGACTTTTGACAATGCTTCGCATAGCTTCTTACTCCGTGCATTAAAAGTAAAGCAGATTAACCCCCTATTGTTGATGTTTGGCAACGCAAACCAGGAGCAACACTGATCTACTTTATATAATACATTGACCTTAGCTTCTTACTACTAGTAAGTTTTCTTTACTTTTTTACAAAGGCTCTGGTTGCTGGCATTGTTTTTTTCCTCGACACCGCAGTTTTGACGCGAGTCTATCTTGTCGATGAGATTATATTTACGCTAATAGGTGTATTTTTAGTTTTTTTGTATTTTGGTGCACCCAATACATTTGTTATATCAAGAGCTGTTACAGTTTGTTTTAATTGAAAAACTTATATTAATAAGATCATGTAGTTGCTTCCAAAGCACAAGAAACATATAATTGACGATTGTTTTACCACTTGTGTCACAAACGAAAGTACATAAAATATATAATTATTGGAAGTAACAATAGAACATTTAGCAAATAAATTAGATAAACAGTACAAAATCGTATCACAATTAATTTAACTATGTATATCTGATAACAATATCGTGGTTACCTCTTAATTCACAGAAAACCAATTGGTCAAAGCCAAATAAACAATTCACGTAACGAGAATAAGTACCCTAATTAATTCCATTATTAATTTAAATCTAAAAAAATGATGTTGACGTCGCTAATTTTAGTTACTAAACTGTATAATTATTTTAAATTAAAGCGCAAAGATGTGAAGGCGTTTACTCGGGAGGCCTCGCGATTACAAAAAGGTTATCACTAAAGCGCGAATTAAAACAATCGGTTTTTAAAATACATGTAATTACAATCTTGAAAGATTTTAAAACGAGACACATAAAAATATGAATTAACTATAAACTAGACTACTGATCTGTCAAATTGTTTTATTAGATATACAGAAACGTCAAATGCTTCAGATAAATTTTAGATGACACAAATACATGAACAATTGAAGTGGATTATTGACTGATACAGACACAATAATGTCATAGTTAAAAACCGCTTGTTTGATAATATACCACGGTTCCTTTATATAAAGTTAACTACAACGTCTGCGTCATAGAATGAAAGTATTGGATAAAGTAACACCATCAGCACAAGTAGAGACTGGAGCGGAATCCATCGGTTAATTTATGCCTTTAGTAAGTTATGGTGTAGTCCGCCAGGTAGTAATTCAAAAAAGGATACCAAAATGGGTCTTGTGTAGATAAGGAAAACGATGTACTTACGGCGTCCGCCAATGTGTAGAATATCAATGTATTTATTAAAGTTTTTTATTTAATAAAAGAATTCATGGACCTACAAACAATTAAATAATTTAAAAGTTTATTTTTGTACAGTAACGAGGAGTACTGTACCACGGTCGAAGCCAAATTAAAAAAAAAAAAAGAGCGAAAATTGTCAGAAAATGTCATACAAATCGATTTCGGCGATCGATTATCCTAATAAAAATAACCGGACGTTCTAAAGAACAAATTCTACTTAAGAAGAGACATCGATTTTAACGCAATCTCTGGATCAAATTGGTTTTCTACACACAAGGCGGAAAATTTGTACGAAATAAAAATTTATTAAGAAAATAAAATAGTTAGATGGAAAAAACCGACACGGAGCGTTTTTTCGCAAGTAGTAAAATAATTAAAAAAATAAATAAACTTGAAATTAATGTTTAATAGCTATATAGTCCGGTAACATTTGTTAATTGGAGAATCTAAGAAAAAAACAGTTCGGGGAATGAAAGATTGTAACTTAATTCAGAATGAAGGTCTTTTCAACGCAATTTTCTGCACTTTTGAAGCCAGGTTACGTCTTTAAAGAAAATATTGTCTAACTTAACAAAATTTAATACTCAGTGTATTTTATAGCCAAAGATTTATTTGATTTTGAGCGCAATCTATTGAGTTAAACGGCTACTGAATTTTTCAGTTTTTTGATAAATGTTTCTTATACAGTTTTTTAAACATAAGTTGTTTTTAATTTGATATTTTATTATATAAATCTAATCAAAAGATACAGTAACCAGTGACCTTTAGTAACAATATCCTTAATGCTAATAATGACAATTGTATAAAATTAACTAGCGTTAAAATAGATCTGCGTCGAGATGAGCTCGCGTCGAGGCGAACTAGCGTTGAGACGATCTCGGGTAGGGATAATTTTGCACCGCAGTGGCGGTGTAATAATAAACTGCTTTGCCCACAGCATGTAATCAACATCTTTAGATAGATGATGATGATTCTTCTATTTTATCCTTGACAGGAAAATCAGGCTGGCACTACTGCGCATAAAAACTAGCAAAGAATTATGTTCCTAGACTCAATCACTGGGATAGGATGATAGAGACGACATAAGCAGGGACTTTTTATTTGAAGCGAACTCTAACGGGCAACAAGAAAGATTTCCAGCAAAATATGGCGAAATATATGAAATATATGATATACAATATGTCCCCCTAAGTTGGAATCATATGAAAAACTTTTTTGTTATTAATTTTAGGAAAAAAAGTTATTCTTTATAAAAAATTCTACATGTTCTAAAATCTAAAATACAGTCGTCAAATATCAAATTTTTTCAGTCGTACACGAGGTTTGTCAAAAAATATGAATTTTACTCAAGAGTAAAGTACCTTTAAATTTAACATTATCGGAAAATGTTATTAAAAAAAGTTGATCAGAATTAAAAACGACGTTCAAATATCCAATTACAACCATTTACATTTAAATGGTGCCTAGTCCTTTAACTGTAGTTACATGTAATCTAGGATGCACTGACATAAAAATGATTTGTTGATAGAAACAAATGTTGATAGTGACTGTCAAACCGCGTTAGAATTTATAAGACACATAAAAACGGTAGCGTTATTAACTGATGAAGAGAAAATAGAAATTGTTTTGATTGTGGGAGATAACTATAAAACGCATAGAGAAGCAGCAAATATTTTCAATAATAAGCATCCCAATAAAAATATTAGTTATTCAGCTGTTACGAAAATAGTAAGTAAATTTAGGAGAACTGGAAGTATTAAAAATAATTTCAATGGAAAACGTCAAAAACTGGTTGCTAATGAGAATATCCAGTTTGATGTAATGCTGTCTGTTGTAGAAGATCCAAAATTGTCATTGCGCAAAAGAAACTCGTTGATGCAACAAAATGTTAGTAAAAATACAGTGGCAAGAATTTTAAAACTTAATAAATACAAACCATTTAAACCAAAAATTGTACACACAATAAAAGAAAGGGATTATAATAGGCGATTTAATTTTTGCTTTCTCATCCAAGGAGAGTTAGAGGAGGACCCATTCTATGCGAGGCATATAATTTTTTTCCGATGAGGCGACATTTTCCTCAAATGGAACTGTCTCGTCGCAACATTGTCGCTGGTGGTCTGAGGAACATCAAATTATGTAATAAAGTCTTATGACCAATATTCGTTTAAGTCAAACGTGGGTGTGGCATTTATAAGAATAGATTAATAGGACCTTTCTTTTCCGCGAACCTATGAATGCCAAACGTTATTTACAGTTTTTACAAACTCGTATCGATGAATTCATGGAGGAACTATCCTTACAAGAACGTCAATGTATTTGGTACAAACAAGACGGTGCCGCATGCCACAGTACATTAAATGTTAGACACTATCTTGAAAATTTGTTACATGGAAAAGTTATTCATAGATATTCTGATCTCTTTTGGCTTGCTAGATCTCCTGACTTAACCCCTCTTGATTACTTTTTATGGGGTTACCTGAAACGAAAAGTTTACCAGAAAGGGCCGTTTCAAGATGTTGACTACTTAGAGAGGATAATTTTAGAAACATGTCAAAAATTTCTCCACAAATGATAAGGAATGTATTACGTGAATTTGCCGATAGAACGATTAATTGTATTGAACGAGAGGGTGGATATGTCGAAGCATTAGTGGAATGAGTGAAAATTAATTTGTTCGTTTCTATTATTAATATGATGTTATAGTATTTGAATGTATTTGATTATTTGCAAAATAAATAAATGTTTATTACACGTTTAAATTGCAAAATTATCAGAAAACATCAAGAAACTAAAAGGTTATCATGTGTCTTGTAATTAAAAAAAAAAAAAAATTTTAATAAAAAAAAAAATATAAAAAAAAAAAAAAAAAAATTTTTATATAAAAAAAAAAAAATTTAATTTTATAATTTAATTATTTTTTTTTTTAATTTTTTTTTAATAATTTTTTCTTTTTTTTAAATTAAAAGGTAATTTACGTTGCTGACTTAATTTTTTCTTTAAAGAATATATTTGAAGGTATCGCTAATTAAACACCATAGCTCGATTAATTATCGAATCAAAATTTTGTTTAGGAAATGTTTACAAAATAAAATTAGAAATAATTTTGATTTAAAAAACGTCTACAAGCAATAACTTTTAAATTAAATCAAAAACTAAACATGGTTATTTGGGTTGACTGATTATTACTTATTTTTAAATAAATCTAACCTACTAATTATACAATAAGTCATTAAAAAAAATCATTAAACTCTCTATTCATAATATTTAGTCCTTACAAAATGTATATTTTATGACGTTTCATTTTTTTGTTGTTAATATAAAAAATTAAAATAAAAAACCAAAAAAAAGTGGGTAATTTTTTTTTTTTTGGTGGGTTTTATTTAAATTTTTTTTTTTTTTTTTTTTTTTTTTTTTTTTTTTTTTTTTTTTTTTTTTTTTTTTTTTTTTTTTTTTGTGTTTAAATATTAAAATTTTTTTTATATTATTTTTTTTTTTTTTTTTTTTATTTTAATTTTTTTTTTTTTATATTTTTTAATTTTTATTTTTTTTTTTTTTTTTTTTTTTTTTTTTTTTTTTTATTATTTTGGGAAAAAAAACCCATAAAAACTAAGGCAATTCTTATTGTCAACGTATATATTTAGTTTTTTGACAAGAATTTATTACATAATTATAATTAAGATACCAAGTTATAGTTTAAAATTAAATGAAAACTTTTTTTTAAATAAAGGTATTACTATATAAATAAATATAAGAAATCAATAATGGGTGTGACCTCCATTATTATTGATACATTCTTGGAGGCGTCTGCTCATTGACGCTATCAAGGTATCAATATAATTAATATTAATCGTTTCCCATGCGGTATCAATGGCTGCAATTAGTGCATTACGGTTTACTGGTATAAAATTTGGCCCTTGTTGTCTTCGGATAACAGCAAGTATTCGAGCCCAAACATTTTCGATAATGTTAAAATCTGGGCTTTTGCTGGCCAGGGTAACAGCTCCAAGTTATTTTCTCGTATCCAATTGCGCACAACCCGCGAAGTATGAATAGGGGCGTTGTCCTTTAACAACAAAAATACATTATGAAAATGTTAATTCAACAGATCCCGAACTATTTTTTGGAGAAAGTATAGTGAAATAAGAATACTTACTTGTTGGAAAATATAATCTTCGTCTGGATAAAACACTTCGACTGAAGGTTTCATAATAGTTTCCAAAATATCTAAATACGCAGCAGAATCAAGACGTCCATCGATAGCCCAACAAACTCCTGGACACCGTGCGCTAACCCAACCCCACACATTCACAGAAAAATAACCACTTCGTTTTTAGGACATATGTGATTATTTTCGTAACGAGTTCCTTCCATTCTAAAAACTTTTAGTGGTCCATCGTTGCGGCTATTGAACGTTTTTTCGTCGCTAAAAATCACTCGATTCCAAAATTCTTTTGCAGCAGCATTATACTCCTTTATTCCCATCTCCTTTAATCTTTTTTGTGCAGTTATACGGCATCCGGGAAAATGTGTATCTGCTATAGCCCTGGAGTATGTAGCAAATGGTTGTTCTGTTACGTAATGAAACAACTCGAGATCTTGAGCACGTGTAGATACTTTAGGTCTACCACTTCCGATGGCTCTTTCCAAAGTGTGTTCAAGATTCCATTTTACTCGGTAATGCCCTACGGTGCTTTTTGGTATATCTAACATACGTGAAATTTCACGCACGCTACGGCCCGCCGCTAATTCCGAAACAATCCGCGCTTTCAAATCAGCACCGAGATGAGGTGGCATTTTCACAACACTTGAAATTTTAAACTAAAATGGAATTTACATTTCTTACTTTATTTATTGGTTCACACTACCCCTTCTCAAACAGTAGGTAATTGTTTATTTATTACATACTTCTAATGACCAATGTAACAACCCTTAGAGCAATATGACTCAAAGGAAGTAAATTAAACAAGCAAGGATATTCTATTGTTATTGAAACTTATTCATAAAGTAAAACCATTTCCTTATAATGCTAATGGACAGGATTTTCTTTTAAGTATTAAGATTACAATAGAGGACTTATAAACTTTCGAAAATATCTAATTATAAATATTTACACTGCAATTGCGCTTTTTCCTTAATAATTTCTTAGCAATAACATACACGTTCTTGGTTTTAAGTTGTCATAAATTTGATATGATATAAATTTGTGTTTCTAATATTACATCACAAACTAATCTTTATTCGCCAAAAATTGTTGCTTAAGTTGTAAAGCTTCGTACACACCTGAACAACAAACCGAGCAACAAACATAACAACGAACCGAAAGTCAAACAGAACGACAAACGATCTTTTATGATTTCCACAATCCGAACAACAAACGGAACGTTTGTGCTGTTCCCATAATTATTTTCAGTAGTTTTCAGTTCATATATATTTATTATTGAGAAGAGAAAATTGCGGAAAACAAGAAGATAGTGCCAACCAAATTTTTACGCACAAAGAAGAGTAAAAATTATAATTTACTTCGCTTTTTTTTTATTTTGGAAATTTCCCGCCCAAATGATGCTAATAGGGACATCATTTTTTCTTGCATTCTTAAACACTGATTAATTTAAAACATTTTTCTTCTGTCAACTCCATAATATTACCTAAAACACAACAAACCCACAAAAGGGAGGACAAAAAATAAATAATTTAATTCTCCCGCATAAGTTTGTTCGCCGTTTTGTTTAGATTCGTCCAAACCTGCAAACGCATTCGCGCGCATTTTCTTTGATGTCGGAGAAAAACCGACAAGTTGCGGGAACGCCGCAAACCGTTCGTGGAACAATCAGGACTTGCGAATCTGTTCTAAAATTCGTACGTAGCACCGTCCAAATTAATGTTCCGATTGCCGTTCGGTTCGTTGTTCTGTTTGTTCCTCGGTTTGTTGTTCAGGTGTGTACGAAGCTTTACAATAAGCATATTAATATGAACTATATCTTATGAAAGGAGAGTTATGTAACTATAATTAACGACTTAACGTTACGTTAGTAGATTCCATTTACTATTTACACATATTTTCTTGGAACATTCGATAATTAACTATCGGGATATGATGACCCTATACTTCGCAGGTTGTGCGCAACTGGATACAAGCAAATAACTTGAGCTGTTACCCTGGCCAGCAAAAGCCCAGATTTTAACATTATCGAAAATGTTTGGGCTCGAATACTTGCTGTTATCCGAAGACAACAAGGGCCAAATTTTATACCAGTAAACCGTAATGCACTAATTGCAGCCATTGATACCGCATGGGAAACGATTAATATTAATTATATTGATACCTTGATAGCGTCAATGAGCAGACGCCTCCAAGAATGTATCAATAATAATGGAGGTCACACCCATTATTGATTTCTTATATTTATTTATATAGTAATACCTTTATTTAAAAAAACGTTTTCATTTAATTTTAAACTATAACTTGGTATCTTAATTATAATTATGTAATAAATTTTTGTCAAAAACTAAATATATACGTTGACAATAAGAATTGCCTTAGTTTTTATTTTCACTTTTTATATTAACTACAGAAAAAATGAAACGTCATAAAATATACATTTTGTAAGGACTAAATATTATGAATAGAGAGTTTAATGATTTTTTTAATAACTTACAATAATTAGTAGGTTAGATTTATTTAAAAATAAGTAATAATCAGTCAACCCAAATAACCATGTTTAGTTTTTGATTTAATTTAAAAGTTATTGCTTGTAGACGTTTTTTAAATCAAAATTATTTCTAATTTTATTTTGTAAACATTTCCTAAACAAAATTTTGATTCGATAATTAATCGAGCTATGGTGTTTAATTAGCGATACCTTCAAATATATTCTTTAAAGAAAAAATTAAGTAAGCAACGTAAATTACCTATTTTCTAAAACGTGCTTAGTGTAATGATTCATTCTACAGTCCTTCTATAAGATAACCCCTGCTGAGACTACCTGCTGTTAGAATTGTAAATGATACCCTTAAGCCCGCTTCACAATGTGCAAACTTTTGTTTACAGAAATTGTGGTGTCCAAGTTTTAAATTTCATGAGTGTACTTTTTTTGTTTAAAATTAATTTTTTAAATAATTTGAAAAACCTTTTAAATTTTTGTATATTTGGTTATTGTTTTTTTGATATTTTTTGTAAATTTTTTTGGAAATTTTAATTTTTTTTTAAAAAATAAATAATAAAAAAATTTTTTTATATATTTAAATTTTAGGGATATTTTATATAAAAAAATAAAAATTTTATAAAACAAAAAAATTCCCTCTCAAAATCGGCACATGGGCATACAATGTGATTAGCATCATAATTTCCTAGTAACATTTTTCGAAATTTTAACAAATTGACATATTTTTAATACATTTTTTTTCAAAATTACGAACTTGACATTTGACAGATGTTACCTGTCAACTTTGACTTGGCGCATTTGCAAGTTATTTCAGAAGCAGAAGTGAGTGCCCCAAAGTTTTTTTTAACTACAATAATAAAAAATTGCCATATGGTTCCAACTTTATGGCGGACACTGTATAATAAAAGAATTTATAAATTTACAAGCAATTAAATAGTTTGATGGTTTACTTTTGTACAGTAACGAAGAGTATCTATTGTAATTAAAATAACTAAACATTCTAAAAACCTGATTCAACGTAAGAAGAAAGACCGATTTACACGCAATCTCTGGATCAAACTGGTTTTCTGCACACTAGGAGAAAAATTTGTGAAACCGAAGTTTATTAAGCCAAAATTCAGAAAATTAAATAGTTAGATATAAAAATCGTCACAGAGCATTTTTGCAATTATTAGAAAAATTAAAATTATAAATAAACTTGATGAATTAATCTTTAGTAGCTATACAGGTCGATTGTAAATTTAGGGCCACTTAATTTACTCTTTTTATTATCAATGATAAAGCAAAAGTTTATTAAGAAAACTTTAACAAGTATACAAGATGAGTATTTTCCAAACTTTGTACAAAATGGCTGACTTCCGGTTTAACCAGAAATGGCATCAACTTTATTTTTTTAATTAATCATGTAGTATTTTGTAGGCTAATATGATTCTTTGATAAATTTTCTTTAAAAAACAATAATACTAGTATAACGTTAAAGTTACTAATAAATTAGTTATTTATTATTCAAAATCTAAAGAGATGCTTTTGATTGGGTACAATTAATCTTAAGAGGCTGTGAAAATACTTTTCTATATTTCGCAATAATTTTTTTATTTGATAGAACCACTAAATTGTTGCTTTTTTCAATGACAACAATCTCCTAATATATTACAATAGAAAATAATTTATATCCCTTATGCAAGCTATACAATTAGATTTATTCTTTAAAGATGCTTAAAAAAGAAGTGCTTTTCAATTACTTCATAAATTAGTAATAAATTTCCGCCTTCCCTCGAATTAAAAGTGTAAAATGATTTGAATATTCATGTAATTAATCTTTACTTTTGAAGTCTTAAAACGCTTTCTCTTTACATTACGATTTAATTTTATGCTAAGTCGTAAGAGCTGTCTTAAGAATTAGCACGAATTAACATTTCGAAATTTGAAAAAGGAACGAAACGATCGCCCATTTCTTACACATTTATGTTGCTACACATTTTTATAATGTAACATAAGATGCGACAGATGTGAGGTAGCATCATGTGCAAATGGAGTGCAGGTTACAGAAGCAGGGTTGGCTTCGTAATTTAATAACCACCCGGCAGTTGCGACTCCTTCGATACCGTCTTATTGATTTAATAAAGAAATGATCTCACAATGTTGCTATATAAACTCAACACATTCATGATTCAAAAATTAAATTGTCTACTGAAATCTAAAGTGAGAAGGAGCTTTTTTCACACTACAGCGATCAACGTGATTAATTGACTTAGTAAAAGATTATCAATTTTTAAGTTGACAACTGAAAATCATTTTCCGTCAAGGTTAATTTTTCACGTTCCGCGGAAGGAGTCGTTAAACAAGACTTTTGGGGGAGATTCGACGGACGAGTTTTTTTTATAGAATGTGACGGCGTGAACTTGGATTTATGTCACAAATTAGAAAAGAAAACATTTTATTTTTCTAAGTTTGAGGGTTCATATTAATATTTGCTAATTCATAATTACTCGCGGTTATAAATTAGCTCATGTTCTTTTCGAAAAATTTTTAAGTTAAGACAAGGAAAAACTAATCTTGAAGTCGGTCGATATTGAGGAAATCAAATTTCCAAATAACAAATATCCAACTTCTACAGTTGTTTGTTGGTGAACCATTCGTAACTTAGAATGTACTCGAAAGTTGGAAAAATGTAAATAAATTTGGCAAACGTTCGCGTGCGAAAGTTACATTCTAATCTATAACACATTTAAGATAAGGGTTGTGGAGCTGATTGGCCATAAGATCGAGTGTTGGTCGTTCAGTTGACCCTCGCGGAAATATATTGTGAGGGTTTTAACCTTAGGCATACATTTTAAGACTTAGGTGGAATTACATTGGTTAAAGTTGATGTTGAGGTGTTATGAGAAGGTAAAATATCTCGGAGGGGTTCGAAAAGTAATTTATATTATTATCTAATAGTATCATTTCAATACCTTTTTGTGAAATAATTTATGAATTGCACTTATGCACATATACACATACATGTAGTACGCGGATATTTAATATGTCTTTAAAAATAGGTTTTTCAAAATCGGTTTTAAAAGCTACAATTTGAAAATATTTTCAATTATACAGGTTGTTCCACTTTCATGAATTACTTTGATATTTAAATGGAAACATACATTTTTATTTTTATTCTAATCCCGCTTAAAAACACGATGACTTTATGTATTCTATTCTTACTCAAAAATGATACTTTTCGAGATATTAAATTGGATCAATATCGACCTTCTTTTTAGGTTATTATTTCAAATATCAAATTCAACAATGGACCTACTAAAGGTTAAAAAAAAAAAAATAAAAACTCGAGTGCGTTATGGCGCAAGAATTATGCAAAAAGGAAAATGAAGAATAACAAATCGTTTCCCCAATTAAATTTATTTATTTTTTTTAATTACAGCCGCACCACAGCAAAACCATCATGAGCGGGAACAGCAAAATACAAACTATAAACGAGTAGGGTAATATAAATGTAAAAGTAATTAGACGTAGATAGTAATAAATACTATGATACAGATATAAGGCAAAACAAATAAAAGTAGTAACGTTAAACGAGGTAAATCGATCACTATTGCTGCATACAGAGAAAATACGAGATGACTCCAGCAGACGCGTACGAGGAGTGGGTAGATAGAAAGTGGTAGGAAAACGAGACCCCAGGTCGAGGAACGGAAAAAAATAATTTTGCCAACAATTCAGAACAATCGACCAGGTAGTTGAATAAGTTTGTACAGAAAAAAAGAGAAGAGGTGTCGCGACAACTACTTAAATCAGAAAGGTTGAATCTAGCAAAGATCAGATTGCAGAAAACTTAGGCGGGTAAACCATCAATGTGATAAACTAGAAATTTCAAGAATTTGCGCTGAATGTTCCCCATAGCGTGGATATCAATCTGATCCGTAGGCGATACCGAAGCATACTCCAACCGAGTTCGAATGAGGGTTTTGTAGCAAGAGAGGTAAATCAGCGCTTAAAAATCTCTAGAGTTTCTGGATAATAAAACCAAGAATTTTCTGTGAAGACGAAACAATAGATCGAATGTGCGACTAAAGGATAACACGATTCAAAAGTGACACCCAGACATTTAAAAGGAAGAACTCACGGTAAATAAAAAAAAGAAGTGTGTAAACCAAATGTGTAAAAATAAAAGTGTGGGGAAAACAAAAAAAACAAACAAAGTAGTAAGAAAAGTTTGTAAAAAGTAGTGTAGGAAGTGTGGTAAATAAGAAATAAAAATAAAATGTGGGAACGAACTAAAAAACAATACAGTTGAAAGAGGGCATTGGAAGACATGATCTTTAAACTTGAATTTTATTTACTTTAGTCATAAATCCCACAGAATAAGCTACATAATAATGTAATTAAAAGTTAATTTACTTTGATTAAAAGTTATTATTCACACTTTAAAATTATATAGTCTAATATGGGGAACACAGTTAGATATAGGAAGGTATGTTGGAAATTTAAAAAATTTTGAGTAGTTACAGAGAACTTAACATGGTAATAAAAAATGGTAACATCGCGATAAGCACGTTACACAAAGTTAAGAACATCGGATCTGTCGCCTTTTTTAAGAACGTGAACAATTCGAACAATGAAACCCAACATGAAACGCGTCCCATGGTAAATACAAAATGTAATGTACATAAAGGAAATGGTGGTGTGGCAAGGTGCCAAATGTGGTTAAAGTAAATTGGGTAATAATCGTGACGGAACATAAAGCAACGGCGGCCGACAGCACAGAAATGCAGCCTCGTATAAAGAAACCAGGTAAAAGGCGACCTCCTCCACCGCGCCTGCGGTGCGGCTGTTCTTTCGCAGCGAAAAGCAAATTAGACGCGAAGAACATTTGGGAAGGCAGAGAGATCACGTCGACAACCTGATGTTGAGGGTACAAAAAGTGCTGGGCATGTACCTCGGTAAAGCAGCTACTAAAATAAGAAGCAAAAAGGTGACAACATTATCTTGGCCGTCACTGTAAAAGCAGCAAGATAGGTTATATTGGAAGGTATACCGGAGGAATTACGGACTAGATTGGTTTATTTATTTATTTAATCGTATAGTACATTTTTAAATATTCTATTGTGATGTAAGTGTTATGTATGGTGCCCCAGAAGATCAGTATAAAACTGGAACACTGTGGTGACGAAACCTGTGTGCAATTGTGGATTGGTTCGTCTTGGCAAAGCATTTACTTCAAGGTTTAGGAAAACCACTAAAACCTAAACATGCTAACTCTTACCCACCTTAGTATTTACATGTAATAATATTAATTAAGTGTGTAATGTGATTGTGTTTTGTAAAATTGTGTTGTACATTTTTTCCTAATTATCCGGAAGGGTCTTGATGACCATGTTTTTCTTGTTGACATTGAAGGTGCTGATTACCTTCCATATTTTATATTTGCACCAAAACCCTAAAAACCCACACGAAAAAAACTCTAAAGAAAATTGACGTACGTTTGACTTTAATTCCGGAAACCAAAGTGGTGATTCTCAAGAACAACATGTTTTTCTTGTTGACCATGGAGTAATTTAAGGTACTGATCACCTTCCGTATTTTATATTTGCACCAAAACCCCTAAAAAACACACACGAAAAAACTCTAAAGAAAAAAATTGATTGATGTAAGACCAGAAATGATTAGGGTTAGACCTAATATCGGACTCAATACGTCTTAAAAAGCATTTATGAGAAGTCTGAATAGCAGTCTCTATCTTGGTGCGCAGCAGTCTAAACCGATGAAAAGAAGTAGGGTCATTAGATGATTTATGATTCTGCCAGAGAAGTACTTAAGCTCTGATATAAGATAATAGCATTAGAAAACCAGGGGTATATTTTGTTTTGACTTTAGAGAGGACTTAGAAATGAATGCATTGAATAAGTCATAGATAACAAAATATAGTTTCTGTAAAAAGGAATCAAAGAAGGAGTCTGTCCAGATAGGGGCCCATGATAGGGAAAAAGATGTTCATATAAGGAGGCGTAGTTACCTTTTCTAAAGTTGTAGGACAAGTGAAGATTATTTCAAACAATTTTTTGAAATTTCAGGTAAACTGCGGGAAAATCTTATGAGAAGGGTAGGATGATGGAGGATCGCGTCAACTATTGGGTCGCAGTTCCTGTCAACCAGACATGGTTTAGAGGACAATTGAAGATCAAGTAACCTATTGTAGGAATTGCGGACAAAATTGAACTGCTCAAGAGATAGTAGGTTGCAAAAAAAAGGTTTGGAGGTACAGCCAGAAAGGGACAAAGCATATTTGGCAAAATTAAAATCACTCAACACAACGAGATCAGGTCCATGGGTAATGTGAAGTAGCTCAAGTGCCTCAAACAGTGTGATCATGTGATTATAAGACACAATTTGGGGATATCGTAGAACAGCGACAAGACGAGAATCTAGCACTTTACCGCAATGAGAACTCCGCCACCTCTAAATCTGGATGTGGCTTTAAGTAATCGGTCACATGTAATGATGTTAGAAAGTAGAGGGGAAAGCTTGGAATTATTGACAGAGTCAGCTTAACCAAGTCTCAGTGATGACAAAAATATTGAAATAAAAGATAGATAAAACATCGTTGAGAAATTTTTGTGTTTCAGTGTTAAGGCCCCTAACGTTTTGATAGTAATTTTAGACAGGAGCGGAAGAAATACAGGATAAAAAGCAGTCTGGAGAGTTGGCGGAAGAAGCGGGTAATTGCTATCCGGATCCTACCAAATCTGCTTTTAAAGCAGTCAGCTTTTTGAGATAAACAGGACAGTTCCTATCACAAGCACCGTAATCAGGTTTAATGTTGGGAAGAATCTTGCTGAGACTACAGCAATTAAAACATTTCAATAAGTCAGACTTACAGTCACTGATAGAATGTTGTTCAGCACATTTAGGGCATACCAACGACTTACAGCGGTGGCAAGACAAATGGCGGAATCCGCAACAATTAAAACATTAAATAACTTCTATTGCAACAAACACAGGGCAAGAATCGTACCCAATAAATATATGTCCAGCTGAAAGAGCAGATCTGTAGGCAGCAGTGTCAACCTGTAAAAGAGCTTGAAATGAGCTTTTGTTCTTTCTAAGAAGGTTGACCGAGATACATTTGATACTGGAGGTATCGAATAAATCAGTATTTTGTACACCAGCAAAATTGACAATTGTCTCCGGGGTGTGCAACTCAGTCATCTCACTGACTTTTATGCGGGAATGAAGTTTGGTGGGTTTAGTCACTTGGTAGTTTTCTGAAAGGTTGACAGTCGCCATCTGTTAAATACCGTAATTACGATTGATTAAAAAATAATAATAGCTGAATTACAGAAAAATTAAAAACAAAATTTTAGTTGATAGAAAAAGGACAAATAGAAGCGAGCAATAGTGATGGTTCCGGCTAAGGTTTAAAATTTAAAAATCTAATCTAGCAGGCCGAGGATTCAAAAATTAATAAATATAAGCGCATACTGACGTTTCGTTCACTTGTAAATCTGACCCGATAATAGAACGACGTTCAGTGAGTAAAAATTTTAGAAAGAGATAGAAATATTGATGATAATTTTCGATAAAAACGATTTTCACGGCTAACAGTGGATTTTTGGTAGACATAAATAAATAGCAAAATTGTAGTAAATTTAATTTTACATCAATCTAGCAAAAAAATATACACGGTGTTCCATTTGATTTTATTCAGTTTTTCATCATTTTCAATTACAAAGTTTGACATTTGTCCTGAAAGTGCGTTGCATAAAATTCATTTAATTAATTAATTTAAATAGGTGCAACAGTTGGTTTATCAATTGACGAAGCTAACAACATAGCCCAGAACACCGTAAGTGGTTTATGTAACTAATACCAAGATGTCATTGATAAAATGACAGACAATGAAGATATGGTTGAACTCAGTTTTAACAAAACCTAGCAAATTTCGGCCAAGAGTGGACTATTTTTTAAAATGGAACGATTTGGAATTCAAACAACAATTTCGACTTTTCAAACTTATGGCTCAGTACTTATAGACAAAATCATGGACAAAATTGCCTTATCAACTCGAAGGTAAATAGATTTTATGTACATGACAATTTTTAAAAATGTTGATGGTTTAGTTTCTGTAGCTTCTAGCAGTAAATTTTTGTTTTCAACATCTTTGTAACGTTTTGAGTCAACAAGTTGTGACTAATGGAAGTGTGTATTTTTTCAGGAACTACGCATTGTCACCAGAGCAAATGATATTAGCAATATTACGTTTTCTTGGTTCTTAATGGTAGGTATTCATAAAGCAACAGCTAGTAGGGTAATAATAAAAGTGTATCCAAATTTTATTAAAATGCCCACAACAAGTCTCAATATTTTTTGTTTTTAAGATTTTAATACTAATTTTCAAGCCCAAATTTTCTTTGTGGTTATGCAACTACGAGTACACTCATGTCTTGGTCACTAAATCATAGTCGACACCTTTGGAAAGTGTAAAATCGGATTAATTTGTGTTATCAAATAAACTGATTTTTCCCCGGGTTGGGTCTTTTCGTCGATAAATCTCTCTTTTCTTTTTCGCTATTTTGAGTTGACGCTTAAAGTGTTGCGTTTTAGAAGAAAATTTTTTGGTTATCTTAATGCAATTTTGAAACTTATTAAAATACGAATGCACCTACGAAAGAGCTCTCAATAAGTAAGGAGAAAATTCTGCAACATTTCTAAACGCCAACTCCGGTTGGATGGTGAATTTGGCCCGATAATAATTAAGCAAACCATTAAAACAGTAAATATTGGCTGGTTATCTGTACATCTATTATGTTGGCAATAAAGCAAATCACCAGGATTAGTTCCTACGGCAGGATCCATAACTACCACGCTACTGCAGAGATCTTGTACACCATTTCTGGGACTTGCGCTCCGAATTTACCTTAAAATTATCTCTGGTTACTACTGTTTTCTTCATCGCTTACCTTATCGTTCCAAAAAAGACCCCACAAAACTGCCGAAACCAATGCGAGCTGACCGTTTCGTTTATAAAATTATTTATGTATACGCGTTGGTGTTTGTTTTGAAAGATCTTTTAGAAAGTAGTTCACTTAAGTGGCGTTTTGTTATAATAATCAGTGATCGTCGTCAAACGCTCGATGCGGTCTGAACTTGGCTTATTAATAAATTTTGAATTCACTTTTATATCTGTGACTTGCATGTGAAAGTCCTTTATTTTGTTATTCTATTATTTGATGCGCAAAACCTATCACTTAATACGGTCACGCCCAACCAATGGCGCTGTTAACGTTGCGTTTATATGTATTCAACCACGTCCAACCGGTGGCGTAATTATTTATTTTGAAACATAGCGACTAAGATTTAATCGTTTTATATTGTGTCTGTCATATTTATGCCTTTGTGGTTAGCAATAATAATATATCTCTATCGTTTTTACAATTTCTTTTTTGCTGCAGTGTAAGAGCCTGCGTTTTACTAATTTGTAAAGTACAACCACGACCCCTCGGCAACTAGTAAAGCTGCTAGGCCAGGTTTTCACCACTGCCTCCCCAATCACCTTCATCTGAAATCTACCGTAACAAACACCCGAGGAAATAAAAAATGTAAAACCGGGATTCTACAACTAAAAAACCAATTATATGGTTTTTGCTACAACATAGCTCGCATGCCTTGTTGCATCGTAGTTCTAAACTGCACACCCATTAGAATAAAAAAAAACCTTAGTAGGCTTATTCTTCGAAATGTGGTCTGCCAATGCTCTGGATCTTCACATTATTTCACAATTTTTTGAAATTTGCGACTGATTCTTCTTCAAGTAATTCAATTTTTTTTATGTTTTGTTTATTGATTTTTTCCAGGTCATAAAAATAATTAGTCGTGCGAACGTCTTCGTAGTTTGCAAAAACCGCGGTTTTAAAAAATAGGGCAGTTTTTGGTCTATATCTTGAAAACCGATTTATCGAATTCGTGAAAGGACTAAAATTGTTGTTTGCAAAAAATTTGATTTCTGACGCTTCTACACGCAAAAAATGGTTACAAAAACCAATTCTTTAAATTGGAGAAGACCAAAATTGTTGCTTAAAAAAACCATTTTGTGGACGTTAGCGTGGCATTTTGCTGTTTTTTGCACTAGAATGAGGTACGAGAGTAAATTTGCGACGCTATTAATTAAAAGATTTCAATCCAATTAATTTCAATGTCAGGTGTTAAAAACTGAACATGAGTGTCCTTCAGAGATTCCTGCACTTGTGGATTTTTGAAAATTTGCTTATAACTCAAAAAATATCAGTTTTTTCAGTTTGTTGAAGAGAACTAAAATTCTACCGCGCAAAATCCCTCGCAAAACGACTACTTTGGATAGTTTGTACAAGAACGGCATTGCCAGTTATGGCCGACCAAAGAAATTTAAACTTTTTTGCCATTATGAAGCGGTTCGGAAAAGGTTGGGATTTAGAAAACTCAGATGAGTATTCAATAAGAGTCCTCCTACAAGCTTATGTGTTTTTTTTGATTGCGCGATTATTTTTTACTAAAATGACATTTTTCCAGGACTACCTTGTTTTATTCCGTTCTCTCTCGTATCAACGCTGTTAAATTTTCTTTACTTTAACTTGGATTCTGGTCTTTGCATATATTTTTAATAGTTCTAATAAGCTTGATTTGTAGAAAGAAAGTAAGTTATACTTTTGAAGCTGAATTCGGTCGAACCTTTTCTATAAGTCAAAAATACGGCGCCTGTACGCGACCTACCAAATGTACAACCTTGGTGTTCTTTTTTAGGTAGTAATGTTAAGTTAATCTTATTTGTAATTATTAAACTTGTTAGCTTTAGTGTTGTGTGCAACAAGTATGAAAGAAGAAATAGGGACACACAGGCATAAAAGAGAAAAGTAAGAATTAGAGAAAGGATATACAACACAAAGTATAAGTAAATAACAAAAGGAAAACCACAGTACATAACCGAAGAATAGGATTGGTGGACAAAAGATTAGTCGCAAGATTTAGAGTACCTAAGTAATGAGGAAAATGAAAACTGGTACTAAGGGATGGACAAACATAAGAAGTGTAGAATATGTAAAGAGGGGTGGAAAAATGTAGAGCATTTGAAGCTAGAGTCCAGTGAAGAAAAAGCAAAAAAAGGAGCAAGAAAAGTGTTGCTGGGAGGGAAAGGTGAGGGAATTGTGTGGATGAGGAAGGTGGTGAAAAAAAAAAGATATGAGAAAAAAAGGGAAGTAATAAAAATAGAATGAAGAAAATTGTTTTTTTATTGTTGTTTGAAGTTTTTAGTGAGTATTTTAATTAAGAGCGGTTTATGCAAGTTGGCGGTTTCAGACATAAGATCAAAAGAGTATTTAAGTTCAGGCCGTGTTCAACGGTTCTTAGATTAAGTCAGGATAATTAAGTGGTCTAAGAAGGCAGAGGAGTCTCTAAGTCTTAAGTTTCAACTTCAAACTTAAGTTCAGCTAAACTGAGAAGAACGTCTGAATTTATATCTAATCTTTATTTCTCTATCCTAGAAAGAGACTGAGAGATGAAAGAACGATAGGGAGTTGGTCAAGAAGGGGCTAATCTTATGACGCGACGATATCTTTACTATCACCAAATGTACGATCATTACAAGGGTATACCGAGTACCGAGTAGGTAAGATTGTCATTTGGATAATATATGATGTTGGGTACGCTTTCTGTCACATTAGTACCCCTACATTTTATCAAACAACTTATTTTTTTGACATAAGTATGGCAACCAACAAACATCAATAACGAATATTTAAATAAAAAAAACTAAATAGATTTAATTATTTTTACAGTGTACACAAAAAAATAACACGTAGTGGCGTGAAGAATTGACAGAAATGAATGGTTTCTAAATACCTTGAATTTTAAATTAAACTTTGTATCAGTTGACTACTTTGTTCAAAAATTTATTAACTGTCAAAGACCTACCCAGTCCTGTATTTTTTTTAACACCCTTTACATCAAATTTTAAAATTTTTTTTAGGACAAAGACGACCTGTTTTAATTTTTTGCGTTAATTCGGGGGTAGAATAGCGACTTAATCGAAACGCACAATACAAAATGTGTTTTGAATTAAAATTCGTTTTCTTAAATACAAAATTTAGTGAATTAATGTAGGGTCTTCCGGTTACCTTTAAACATAAAACAAATTGAGTTAAAAAAACAAATGCAAAATTAGGCGACGTAAAATAAATTTTAAGAAAATATTTCAAGAATTGATTCATTATAATTAAAACATTAACATTGTCCAAAGTTTATTTTTTAATTTATGAAAAACAATTTTTTTAAAAAATATTAAGACCAGAAAATACACGTTAAACAACGTTTAAATATAACAAAAAATAGTAACCTTTATTCTCTTTTCAAAATCAGGTTTCGTTATTATTTTACACAAAAGCAAGGCAGAACAATGATGATAGCAGACTGAAAATCTCTCACGGGATGCGATCAATCAGTTCAGGTTTCATCAATCAGATTGATAACAAACGGAAGTGACTTTACCTACACTTAAAGTTTTACTAACAAAGCTTAAATTGATGGATGAACTAAGTTAAGTGATTTTCTTACTGCACCAAATTTTTAACATCATTTATATTGATAACGGTTGATAAATGTTAAAATTAATAAAGTTTGCTGCTGGTTGATGTGTATTCTAATTATTGTGATTTTTTCGTTCAACTTTGAGTCGAAAATTTGCTTCTTTGATCAATGCGATTTTACTTTAATACAGTCTTGGTACAAATAGGGCTTGTATTGTTTATTTCGGCAACCATAAAATATAGTTGTATTTCAGAAGTTTGCTGGGGCTGAAGAATAAGGTTTGAAATCAGCCAAGCGCGTTTTACGAGAGATAAAGCAGAAACAGTGTCGAAAGAAGGTGACGCTTCCGCTCGAAAATAAATAACGACGACAAAAGCGGTCTCTATGAACTTTTATGAGTCATAAATTAATTATAACTTCATTAACATATAGATTTGTATCGAACTCGACGGAAAGATTTCTTAAAATTTTTTTTTAATTTATCAAAGGTTAGGAACACAAGAATTCGTAGCGTTTGTAAGTAAGGGTTGAAATGATACATTTGTGATCGACCCGCAGCCACGATTGCGAATCTAAAACAAGTCACGCGGAAATTCCGGGTAGGAATGCAAACGAAATTTGTCAAATGCCCCCTTTGGTCCTTCGTTGCTTGTACTCGCTTTTATTTAAAACGAAAAGAATAAAAGAAATGCTCAAGTGAAGCTATGTAGGGATACTGATTATTTCTTCTCAAAAATTAAATCTCGTCTCAAAAACATTTTTGTTTCCATTTTATAAAAAGTGTTTTTAATCATAATACACACAAAAAAAGAACGAATTAGGGTGGATAAAAACAAGCAAATTACGTAGCCAGTTAGTGGCTGCCCATATACCATTATATATCTGCTGGAGGGAAAAGTTGGCCATATAACCTAATAAGAGGAACAAAAAGTCCGAAGTTTTAAATCAAGCGATAGACGGATTGTAATTTGCTAATGGAGATTTGTTCCTACTTTTTCATCCCTCTTTCTCTAACGTTTGTTTCATTCTTTTATTTATATAATTTTCCATGTACTTTCATTAATTTTATAGATATTTTTAGTGATCGTTGGATACAAATAACGGTTATTAAATTTGCACAACCCTTAACGACTTCAACAATAAATTGATTTGACGTCTAAAAGTTCCACACAGACTTAGTTATTAATTGATTGTATGGGTATATGTTACAATTTACAGTTACAGTTTCTTAAGTGTGCGTCGTTTAGAACGGACGTGTTTTCTGTGTTCAATTAAGCTTTTAATTGAAATGAATGTGATTACAGACAGGTTATCATATTAGTTGCTCATCTCGATTGAAGCATCTTTTATCAATGATAATGACATTGATTGTTGCTCCTAAATCTGGTAGTAACACTAATAGTGCTGACACTAATGTAATTGTTTTCAAATGCAGATATTAATACAGAATTAATACTTGATCTTATTTTAGCAATAAACACTCTGCAATGCTCAGTTGCTTCTTTAGTACTAGTCTTGATAAACAAAGTAAAGAAATTAATGGAATAAATAAAATTGTTAATAATTTGGATGCAATTATAAGTAAAAACATAAACTAATTGGATTGTTCTTCGTTGAGGAGGGGCACCAAAAAACCATTAAGACGTTTTTTTCAGGCAACGTTTCGTGCAGCCGAATGTGCACTTCTTCAGGCCTCTGTTTATTAAAAAGAAAGAATACATTTAACGGTAAGTTATATACATAAACATCATATCCTTAATATATTAATCTAAATTATAGGTAATTGACTCGACTACTTACTTAAAACAAATAAATGGTCCGCTACTTGAATAAGTGTAAAAACACATCGATATTAAACAAACACAAAATAAATTAACAATTAAATGTAAATAAATATCTCTAATAAAACACACACTCTATACGTAGAATCGAACAAACATGAATGACTTGATAACAATATGATAATGGGAATTCCTTCTTCTATTTTATTTTAATGATTAAATTTCTATAAATATTGCTTAAATTTTGTGTGTCCGTGTTATAATTAATGTTATTATTGTGTTTGATGATGTATATCATTTCAGCTATTAGACGTTTTTTATAATTCCTTTCTACATTTAAAATCGTAGGATTATCAAAATTAAAATTATGACCCATCTCAATATGGTGTACGGCTAACGCAGAGTCTGGTTTTTGTTTTTGCAATCGTACTGATGATTTTTAATCCTATTATGTGTTTTTGTTTGGTTTGGCCAACATAGCATTTATTACAGTCAAGACAGTCTATTTTATACACTACATTGTGTTTGTCAAGAATGTTTGTCTTGTCTTTTAATTGTGTGTAGATAATGTTGTAAATAGTATTGTTATTGTATGTAGCTATGTGGACGTTAGTAGTTTTTAGTAATGGGATAAGGTGTTTAGTCAAGTTAGGTATATTAATAATTTTAGTATAGGTATATTGAGAATTAGGGGATTAATTGGTGATGGTGTGTTAGTGTTATAATTATAGTATAAGATTCTGTTAATAATGTTAGTAGGATAATTGTTATTTTTCAATATATTTTTAGAGAGGTTAGATTTTTAGTGAGATATTTAGGACTACTTAGTTTTGTTATTTTGTTTTTCATAGATTTAACTATGTTTATTTTTGGTGCTGTTGGTGATTTGATAAATAATTGATAGTCCTATTGGATGCCATGGGTTTAAAATACCAGTCAGTTAATAATTTGTTGGTGTCTTGATCTTTAATCAACCTCACATCTAAAAAGGGTAATAAATTATCTTTTTCAATCTCGTACGTAAATTTTAAATGTAGATTGTATTTGTTAAAAATATTAAGAGTATTATGTATTTCATCTTCAGGGATGCAAGTGATTACATCATCAACATAACTTATCATAAAATAGGTTCAAACAATAAATTGTAACGAACATATAAAAGCAAATCGTGCATTATTAAGTTTGATAAAGTAGGTGAAGCAGGATTGCCCATTGCTGTTCCAAATTTTTGCAAGTATATTTTTTTATTACATGTGAAGTAACTTGCATCAAACAAAAACTCTACAATGTGGGTGAAGAATGTTAAATCTAGTGTAGTAAATGCTTTTATATCATCCCAATACGTTTGTATTAAGTTTATTGTTAATTCTTTAAAGATGTTTGTAAATAAAGAGTTTACATCAAACGAAATTAATTTATAATTAGATGGTATTGTTGTATCTTGTATGGTATCCATTAATTCATATGAGTTTTTGATGTTATGAATGAAAATGTGTGAAATATTACTGAGTATGTCTGATATGAATTTTGATAAATGATACGTAGGTGCTCCAATGCATGAAACTATGGGTCTTAAGGGATGATCGTCTTTATGTATTTTTACTAAACCATATAATTTTGGTGGAAAGCTTGTGTAAGTTGTAATTTTTTTGTAAGTTGTGTTGTCTATATGTCCGTTGTTAAGTAATTTTTAGTAATTTTGTTGTTATAGTTTTGAATTTTCGTAGTCGGATCATTGTTAGTCAAATTATAAACCACGTCGTCATTTAATAAAGAGTTTAATTTCGTAAAATAGTCTTCTTTAGGTATAAATACAGTGGCATTACTTTTGTCCGATTTTAAAACCATCAGTCCGTCATTATTTTTCAAAAAATTTGGTAGATGTCACTAGTCTCTTAATAAAAAGGTCCTTACTTGGGTTACAGAATTTTTTTGTCCTATTAGTATAATTGGTAATTATGTTAACTATTTTACCTCTTAAACGTTCTTTGTCCGTGTTGTCATGTGTGGTCAGTATATTTTCTGTATCTTTAATCAAGTCAATCAATGGAATGTTATTGTCGTTGTAATTACACATAAATTTTGGACTTAATGCTAGACACTGCATTACATTATCTGGTAAGTCAATATTGGAAAGATTATAAATGCAACCATTCTTTTTAATATTAAAATTTGTGGTTTGTTTAATAGACAAGTTGTTAAATTTTTTAATCAGATTACGTTTGTTTTTTGTATAAATATTTTTGTATTTGTTGTTTAAAATTTTGTTGAGAATTTGACAATCTGTAGAATTAAGTGAGTTGTGTAATTTTTCCTTAAGATTGTTTACATCATTTTTGAGGTTATTCTCTCGCCAGTACGTAATGTCGATTTCTAAATTAAGTATCGATTGTTGAAAATTGTTTATCATTGTTGCTTACTTTTTTAAAAAGGTTTTTCTATTCTGCAGTTTAGCTAATTTTTGTGTGTGATTTTCTAGAGATCTAACGTTGTTATACGTATCCTGATTGTAGTTTGACGATATCGTGCTATGCCAAGTCTTTTGAAGTTGTTTTTATTTCCTTCTATAATTATCAACTAATTGGATTGTTCTTCGTTGAGGAGGGACACCAAAAAACCATTAAGACGTTTTTTCAGGCAACGTTTCGTGCAGCCGAATGTGCACTTCTTCAGGCCTCTGTTTATTAAAAAGAAAGAATACATTTAACGGTAAGTTATATACATAAACATCATATCCTTAATATATTAATCTAAATTATAGGTGATTGACTCGACTACTTACTTAAAACAAATAAATGGTCCGCTACTTGAATAACTGTAAAAAACACATCGATATTAAACAAACACAAAATAAATTAACAATTAAATGTAAATAAATATCTCTAATAAAACACACACTCTATACGTAGAAACGAACAAACATGAATGACTAGATAACAATATGATAATGGGAATTCCTTCTTCTATTTTATTTTAGTGATTAAATTTCTATAAATATTGCTTACATTTTGTATGTCCGTGTTATAATTAAGATTATTATTGTGTTTGATGATGTATATCATTTCAGCTATTAGACGTTTTTTATAATTCCTTTCTACATTTAAAATCGTAGGATTATCAAAATTAAAATTATGACCCATCTCAATATAGTGTACGGCTAACGCAGAGTCTGGTTTTTTGTTTTTGCAATCGTACTTATGATTTTATATTCTATTACGTGTTTTTTGGTGCCTCCTTAACGAAGAACAATCTAATTAGTTGATAATTATAGGAGGAAATATTTACCTTTTATAAAAACATAAACTTAACGGATACTCTGAACAAACTTGAAAAAGATATGTAATTCTAGAACAAATAAACATGAACAAAATTGATACACCTGTCCCTAATGTAATCAAAACCTGTAAAAAAGCTAACAGTAATATTAATATTATAATGCAGAATATCCCTGAATCTTCTGCTGTCACTCTTGATTTGCAAGCTTCTGAAGACGTGAATACAATTAAATCTTTAGTTTGTCCTTAGTCATTAGATGGTAAAAGATTTAGTAAACTAAGACCCATAAAAATTATTTTTCACAATGCTACTGATGCTACTCTAGTTCTAAAAAATAAAAACGCTGTTCAAGCAGATTCCACTATTATGCAGAGGCAAGAATTGAAACTAGCTCTTAATGAACTTGAGTCCAAGAAAGCAAATGGAGAAGTAAATTTTGTCATAAAAGATAAAAATAACTGTACTAAAGTATTAGGTAAAGTAACTGAAAAAAACTAATTTCAGCTCAACACCTTTCCTACTTAATTTATTACCAAAGTGTTCGAGGATTGAACACCAAGCTCCAATAATTTTATAACAATGTATCATCAAAAAATTATGAAATATAAGTGAATATTGGCAACATGAAAGTGTATTAAACAATCAAATATTTTCTGAAAACTTTAACATATACCGTGTGATCGTAAAGGGTGGTGGTGTACTCATTATTGTTGTTAGAAATAACTTCAAATCTTTGCACTATCAATTAATTATTCTAAATACTAATATTAAAATTATTGCAACTAAAGTAAGTTTCATAAAATTTGTTTTAATAATTGAATGACTATACCTCCCACCCAACACACCTAATCACGCTTATGACAAGTTATTGGAAACCCTGGAAGAGCACTTTAATTCTGAAGTTAATTTACTTATCTTTGGTGATTTTAATATTCCTTACTATGTCGACAGTCTTAATTTAACAAATGTTAGTACTAACCTACTGAACAATTTTTTGAATTTCTGTAGCTTGTAACAAATTAATTCTGTATCAAACCGTCTATTAGATTTTGACATTAAATCTCAAGGTTTAAATTTTATTGTTCGTCGTTGTTTGGATCCTATGGTACATGAAAGTAACTACCACCCAGCATTAAATCTGAAACTATCAATTGAAGATTTAAACCCAGCTTTATACCGACAAAGTCTAAACATTCATTTAATTTTAAAATAGCTGATTTGCTAAGTTTATATCTAGAATTGAATAAACTTAACTGGAACAAATTATATTTGAAAACTAAGACTTGTCAAATATTATATGATAACATATATCTCTTGTTTAACCAATATGTGCCTAAATTAAGAAAAATAAAAAAATCTTCCAATTCTAACCCTCCTGGTTTAATTCTGCAATCTTGAAAAATATTAAGTGTATGGAGAGCCTTAGGAAGAAATATAAATCAACTTTACTTGATTGTCATAAAAATAACTTTGCTTTTGCTAGGGCTGACCTTAAGGTTGCAAACAAAATATATACGAAATGCTAAACATGCTATTGTAGATAATTCACAAGAATTTTGGTTTTTTATAATTAAAACAAAAAATTCTACACGTATTCTTGGTGTTATAAACTACAATAATAAAATATTCTCTACGTCAACAGATATTGTTAATGCATTTAAAGAGTACTTTAGCAGTGTTGTTATTTACTCTAATAATGATATTAATGCAGATAATACATTACTCTGGTAATTACAAAATAGATGAAGAAACTGTTATAAAAAATAAAAATTAAAGACTAAACTTACGATGGGCCTTGACCAGGTCCCGGCGTTTCTATTAATAGACTGTTCCAGCATCTTTAGTAAACCTCTAACCCATATATTTAATATTTCCCTCAAATCAGGTTATTTTCCGGATGCCTGGAAAGAGTCAAAGTTTATCCAATCTTTAAAAATAGAGATAAAGATTCAATTGACAATTATAGACCTATCTCTATAATAAGTAATTTTTAAAAAGTGTTTGAAGGCATATTATCAGAATATATATAGTACTGTGATCAAAAAGTAAGGTGAAATTGTTTATAAACTGTAGATTATTTATTTATTCTTCCAAATCAATTTCATCTCCTTTAAAGTAACGCTTTTTCCAGTCCTCAAAACAGTCGAAAAAGTCTTTTTCCGGTATAGCCTTGAAGACCATCTTCAATTCAGTGTTTATCTCTTTTGAGTTTGCTGAATAACCAAAAGTTGGACGGGGCCAAATCAGGCGAATACGGTGGTTTTAGAACGATATTAGTCGAATTTTTGGCAAAAAACCAATGCACTATGGCATGGTGCCTTATCGTGATGAAGGAACCAAGAGTTGTTTGCCCATAATTTCGGCCGTTTTAGACGATTAGCTTTACGCAACTTAGCCCGGCAAAAGAAATTGTCCCTCGTCGGTAAACGTTGAGGGTCGTCCAGAGCGCGGTTCGTCTTCAACGCGTTCTCGGCTCTCTTTGTACTGGTTGCACTACTTATAAACGTTTTTTTGTGCCATAATTTGATCACCAAATGGTTTTTTTATCTTTGTGGCATTAGACGTAGTCTATACAGCCAGTTACAAATTAATATTATTATATTTATATATAATTATATTTTTATATTAGCTTCACTTTTATAAATTTAAGTAAACAACTATTTATACCAATATTATTTAACGCTAATAAGTGTTACTTGAAGATTTATCAAACTTTGGTACATCTTTGTTTTTTCAGCTTTATGTAATGTACATTCAAAAATAATATGGTCTATTGTGCCTAGAACAAAACAGATTGGACATTCGTTAGAGTCGTTTAATTTCAATTCAAATAAATGAGCCGGATAACTACCATGCCCCAATCTCACTCGACTAAATACCACGCATAATCGTCTAGGTATATTTAAATTTTCAAACCAAGGTTTTTAGGATGGAACTTACTATTTCATGGTATCTAGTGTAATTATTCATCATTGCTTCTTTATAATAAAAAGGACCATTTATTGAAAAGACTCGTCTTTATAAATGTTTATTATGCTAGTTAGCTGGCCTGTCTTTTCGTTGTAATTTATTTTACTATGAGCTTTTACCCATATAAATTGGATATAAAGTCCCGACTTTTGAAGAGAAATTACTAAAGTTTTAATATTAGTGATAATCGGGTTGAGGAACTTGTGGATGGGGATTATCTTTTTTTGAATCATAGACAAGACTGATAAGGAATCTAATATTATAAGTACTTTTTTATTGGTTTTATTAAGTTTTGCATATTTTAGTGCTTTTAAGATGGCAAAAGCTTCAGCATTGAAAATTGAAATATCTTTGTTTTACCTAAAGTTTTCTTTAACATGCAAGGAGGGTATGAGATATGCACACCCCGATGCGTCTCTAGTTTTGAAGCCATCGGTATAAATATGAAAAAAATTATGAAATCTTTTTAATTCTGAATTGAATATTACGTTATTTAGGCTGGTAAGACCTGAATATGCAGGAATTGAGAAAGAATATCTGATAAGACCGTAGTTATAGCTATTATTATTCATTGGAAACGTCTTTTTTTCATAAATTGTGCGATAAGCCAAGCATAATAAAGGAGATTCTTTTTTGACTTAGTAGTTATTTGCTAGAACTTCCTCATTCAATTGACTTATTTTGTTAAAAATTGCAAGGTTTTTTATAAGTGATTTAAGTAAAAACTTAAGTGTTAGAAACTCCATTCTGATTCTGATTGGCATTTCATTAGCTTTCACTTCTAAGGCACTCATTGGAGTCGAACGGAACGCACCAATTGCAATTCTTATAGCTGTACTAGACAAAGCCAGCATGCTACGCATGCGTTAAGTCATAAAAATAAATTAGCTTCTAAAGAGCAGACAGTCATGAACAATAATTAGCACTTACATTAACATTCATCAGTTGAGTAATCAATATGAATGCAGAGTATGTACTCCATGTGAATTCGTACAAATGAGTCGAGAGTATTCGGGTGTGCGCTCGCAACGAATCGAGTAGGTGAGGACGCACAAACGACATAACATATTAATATAGAAGATATGGATGTAGTCCGAATAGAAATTATTTATTAAAAAATATTTAGAAGCGGATTTATTGGCTCGACCGCTTTAACGTAATACAACAAAGTTTATTTAGGTAAAATTGACTGTTTGGTTCGCATAACGCTCGCAGTTACGCGTGTGTAAGTCATCAAGTTCGTACATACGAAGATTTTTTTGGGTGAAATTGAATCCTCTACAGTTAAACCATTCGAAAATTTGCAAAATTACAAATATTTTGATTTTTATTTGTGTTTTTACGTAATATGGTTCCGGAGTTATAAAAATTACAGTATTCGTATAACAATGTAAAAATTCATTAAAAAAATTTTTTAAAAATGATAAATTTTTTTAAACATTATGTGATAGGGTCATAAAAGGAACGGTTTTTTTAAATAAATTTTTTTTTATCTGTTATAATTTAGAAATTATGGCCGTTTTATTTTTCGAATGAAATTTTGTCGGAAACGTTTTCGCTTATAACTTTTGAAAACACGCGAGGTCTAACAAAACTGAAAACGGCCAACAAATTTTATTTCTTTATCCGCGTATGATGCTTTTTGAATTTTGAAAATCGGTCCGCAAATAAGCGAGTTGTAGTCAACTTACGGCTCAATTTGTTTGAAATTTTTTTGATTATTTTTAACATTTTTTTTTACCTCGAAGATGCTCTCGTACAAAAAAAATCTAAATCGAAAAATAAAGACACATCTTTCGTAAACTCGAAACTTTTTCGAAACGAAAATATTCTTAAGCCGTTCTAATGTGAGACGAATTTGAAAAAAGGTTGATTTTCGTATAGGTTTGAAAATAAATCGAGAGTAGGTGTGCGTTCAAACTAACAACATAACATATTAATATAAGATTTTGGGTAACTTCTATTTTTTTAAGTAAAGTTTTCGACGCCGATCCGTATAATATTGCTCCGTAATCTATGATAGATCTTATATAAGGCATTTGTAGAACATTAATGATATGCTTGGATTGGCTCCCCACCAGGATTTTAAAACTAGCTTAAGAAATTAATACCTTTCGAACATTTGTTAACAAGTTGTAGAATGTGAGGAGTCCCTCGTCGATAGACGTTCAGAGCGCGGTTCGTCTTCAACGCGTTCTCGGCTTGCTTTGAACTCTTTGTACCACTTACAAACGTTTTTTTTGTGCCATAGTTTGATCACCAAAGGCCTTCTGTAACATTTTCAACGTATCCGCACAAGAATATTTGTTCTGCAAACAAACTTTAATGCAAGTTTTTTGTTCAACAAAATCACTCATTGTAGAAATAAAAAAAATTCACTTTTGGTTGTTTACAAATACACGTGTAACTCGGAGATAATTAAACCTTTTAACAAACAAATGCTTGGCAATTGTTATAAACAGTCCTACCGACCTAGGAAAAAAAAATTTACCTGCCAGGAGTTTTAAATGACCATTTTCTAGTACTTCTTGATTACAGAGTATGTTTGTTAGTAAAGAGCAAGATATCAATCTATCACCATGGATTTGTCAAGGGCAGATCAACTGAATCTAATATAATCCAAAAATGTAAATGCTCGTATTCAGACTGATGTAATTTATATTGACCTTACTAAAGCTTTTGATAGTTTGAGAAATGAGACGCTTTTGAATAAACAATGTGATTATAGACTAAATAATAACAATGTTAGAATTGTTTCTTCTCACTTATACCGTCGACCTCAAACTGTTCTTTGTTATGGATGTATCTCTGACACCTACTTTGCAACTAGTGGCGTACCTCAAAGATCCACGTTTGGTCCACTTCTTTTTCTGTTATTTATTAATTAAATCAGTTCTAATCTTACATCTCTGGTACTATTATATGCAGATGATGTAAAAATTATAATTATATACATCGTAACGACAGTCTTCAGCTTTAGAATAATATACACGTATTTGCAAAATTTGAAGAATCACCTTACAGTTGATATTAATAAATGTTATGTCGTATCATATTCCGCAGTAATACACCTAAACACTCTAATAATATCAAATAAATTGTTAAATAGAGTTACAGAGTTTAAAGATCTTGAGTAGTTTTCGACAGTAAGCTTACGTTCAACAATCACATTATGTAAACTGCAAATGCTTGTTACAAAATGTTAAGTTTTATTATAAAGAATTTTCCAATAAAAGGTGTTTTTGGATATTCAAAGATAAATGGCATTTTGTCAGATAAATGGTCGGATGTTTACTTCATTATAAAGGGGAAGGTATACCGTTAATAATAAATATAACATCAGGACCATATCCTATTCATTAAATATTCCATAACCAAATACCGAAGTGGCCGCCCTATGCCCTCGATAGCCTCACGAATTGCATCTTTGAGGTTTTGAATCGACGCTGGACTGTTGGCGTAGACCATATCTTTTACGTGGGCCCAAAGGAAGAAGTCGCAAGGTATTAAATCACAAGATCTCGGCGGCCAATTGTGATCACCTCTTTGAGAAATAAGAATGTTTCAGTTTTACGAAGCGTCTCTGCCAAATTTTCACCATTTTTATAGTAAATTTTTAAAATTTCAATGCGTCGTTGAAGCGTGTATTGTTCCATTTTTATTAATGGCGTAGTTTATACTTGTCAAATGTCAAAAAATGACAGCTTTAAAAGTGGCATCTACCGAAATATCGGGTTATTTAAAACATCACTTCTTATTGGAAAACCCGTACGTAACAGTAAAATGTTCGTTAATTTGTCAATGTTATTAATTTTATTCAATTCTTTTATATTTAGCAAGGTCAATTACTGCTCTATTGTACAGTCACCACTGTATAATAAATATGTTTACACCTTGAAACGTGTTCAAAAGAAATTTTAAAATATTGTTACTTTTTAAATATAGTAAGTATTGTGATTTTGGCGTTTCATACAATGACGATTCAAAATAAACATAAAATAATTTCAGTTTGTTATTTATTTAAACTAATTTATAATTATGTCAATGCTTTTGTTTAATTGATCAGGTGAATTATCACGTACCTAGAATAGCTTCAAGAAATTGTATAACCTTTACATAGGGTAAAGTCGGGTGAGATGGCCATCCGGGAGAGATGACCAACAACTTAAATTTGATGAAACGTTGTTCGATGGCGCTGTGTGCCCTACCGGGCAACAAACGTTTATGTGTGAGCACGGCCAGTGTGTTTTCGTCTTGTCAAGGTGACATTAAAGCACTCGGAAAATACAGACACAATCGCTTCCTGGTAAAATTATATATAAGTTTCGTACTACCTTCTATTGTGAATTTGCGGAAATAAATTTATCGGTGTTTTTAATATATTAGGTAAGTACGAAGTTCATTCTATAACTCTAACCTCTAAAACCGTTAAAAGCATGTAGTTGATTTTGTTTTCACGTTGGCCATCTCTCCCAAGCAATTGGGAAAGATGGCCAACAAGTTGTAGGGATAGATGGCCATTTATGTTTTGCGTCTATTTATTTACAGTTTGGCGTCCTTTCGAGTTTACTGCGGAAAAATGCCAACGAAGTACAACAGAAAGAACTCAAATCGTGGAAACTATACTCAAGAAAATCTAAGGCTAGCATTTGAAGCTGTCAAAAACGGTTTTTCTGTAAACGGAGCCTCGAAAACTTATGGCATTCCTAGGAAGACCCTTGAAAGGAAAGTGAAGAACGATGTTTCCACGACTGGTAAAATGGGACCTGACAGCATGTTGGGGAAAGCAAATGAAAATAAATTAGTGCTACACATTAAAAAGGCACAAAAATGCGGTTTTCCTATGACGGTATCAGATGTTCGAAAGCTTGCCTATAATTTCGCTGAAAGTCTACGACTTAATCATAAGTTTAATAGAGACAAGGGAATTGCCGGTTCCGATTGGTTTAGGTCTTTCCTCAGAAGACACCCCGACTTGACTATTCGGAAAGCTGAGGGTGTATCTCTAGGACGAGGTGAAGGCATGAACCGTGTAGATGTGGGAAACTATTTTACACTTCTGCAAGATATTCTGGAAAGCAATGAGCTTTTTGACAAACCTGGGAGCATCTACAATGTCGATGAAACAGGCCTTCAATTAAATAATCGACATAGGCATGTTATAGCCGAAAAAGGAGCAATAGATGTTGTTACAGTGACATCAGGTGAAAATCTCGTGAATCGCTTGCTGTAATGCCGAGGGTTTTTTTCTTCCGCCGGTCTGCATATTTAAGGGCAAGAATTTAAAGACCGAGTGGACTGATTCCATGCCGCCTGGTTCACATATTGTGATGTCTCAAAAATCAGCGTATGTTACTGCAACAATTTTTTAAGTTGGTTCAAGAACCACTTCTTGACACGTAAAGGGGAAGGAAAGATCCTACTAATCCTTGACCGACATGCATCTCAATGTTCCTCTGTTGAACTTCTAGAAACAGCTGAAGCTAACAATGTCGTTCTGTTGTGCCTACCTCCGCATACCACTCATTATTTGCAACCTCTCGATAGGGCTTTTTTAAGTCTTTAAAACCTTCTACTATCAAGCTTGCAGAGAATGGATGCAGAGTCACCCCGGAAGAAAACTAGGGCGACTCCAATTTGGTGAACTTCTAACCAAAAGCTGGGGAAAGTCAGCAACTGCTGGAAATGCAATGTCCGGCTTCAGAGCCACCGGAATATTTCCTGGAACCCTGATTCCGTACCTGATCATGCTTACACTGTTTCTGATCGAATAGTAAACAATGAAACAAGAGAAAGCCAGGGTACACCCACACAAGCAACGAACATTCAACATTCGACATCTCAAGTTGACAACGCCGAAGTAATACAAGAAGTGAGATGCCCGATCAATGTGATCGATGATGCAGTGCCATCCTGTAGCCATGCACAAACAGGACCTCGATGTACTACACCTCCAAGAGAAGGAACATTTGTTCCAGATTTGACACCTGGAAAACTGCTAGAGCAGATTAATCCTACACCCAAACTAGTCATTTCTGCAAAAAACAAGTCCGTTGCTACCCTATTAACTTCTCCTGAACACATTGCGACCGTAAAAGATAGAACAGCAAAGAGAACCAAACAGGCAAAGAAGAACGCTTCAGAAAAGAAAATGTTAGTAAAAACAATTGCACGAAAAAAACGCTCACCTTCGCCAAGTTCTGATGAGGAGGAGGAGAATTTAGACGTTCAATATGAAGAGGAAAGTGATACCATTTCCGAGGTCGATGAAACCGAATGTACAGGATGTGGCGAAAGCTACAACAGCACCCGAAAAAAAGACGATTGGTTGCAATGTGTAATATGCCAGATGTGGTTTCATGAAAATTGCTCTGCTTTTTCAAACACTTGTCAAAATTGTGGCAAAACCGCGTTTAAAAAGAAGAAAAACTAATGTTAGGAAGAATTTTTCAGTTTGTCTATATAAGAAATTGTTATATTAGGTTTTTTTTATTTTATTTTCATTTTTATTTTGTGGCCGTCTTTCCTTATTTCATTGGCCAACTAACCCCACTGAACTGGGATAGATGGCCACATGCAACTTATTTTTATAAATAATAAAACATTTGTTCTAAAAGTATTTTACCCCTATTTATTTATCAACCTGGTGGGATGATAGTTAAGCTATTACAAAAAAATATGTCATAATCCTAACCCTTACAAAAAATTTACAGGCGCCTACTATGCAAAATTGTGGCCATCTCACCCCATTTTACCCTACCCAACACTTTCAACAAATCATTTCAGCAATTCACCTATGTATAGAATGTTTCATACTTATAAACAATTTTAATATAATGTTGATATTTTATTTTCCGATTTAAAAACTTTTAAAGCTACATGTAATGAATGTGTTTAATTACATTTATTAACCAATTGATTTTGCCTAATATTATAGCAGTGTTTTAATTACCCCAAACCTATCCTATACAGAAAAAAAGTACATTTTTGACATTAACGTATTTTTAATGTTACTTACATAAAAATGTACAACTAAGCAAAACTGCAAAAAACAATTTCAAAGAAATTCGATAGTAACACTTGCGATAAAAATAATAAAAAATTTAATATTTTTAGACCCATTTTACGGTAATCCACCAATAAGCGAGCGTTTATATGTGCATATACGTCCGTGCAGTACGCGGACTTTTAATATTACCTTTGAAAAAAGATTTATTTAAAATTAGTTTTGACTATTCTTTTAGGTTCCTCAGTGGCTACAATTTAAAAATTATTTGAAATATACATAGTGTCCACTTGTCAACTTTTACATTTTAAATGAAAACACATATTTTTTATTCTAAATCTATGTAAAAACTATGAGGCTTTATATACAGAGTGTTCATTTGAAAACTTACCACCACGGATTTAAAAGAAAAAACATAGAGTAGCGTCAAAAAATTTATCAAATGAGACAACTTTTTAATCAAGAACAACTTCACCCCCTTTTACCCTCTGCCCAACACAATCATCTCCTTAAAAATTTTAAATGACAACGGGTATCAAATAATAGCTTGTTTGAAAGGTCTTTTGAAGTCATTTATTTTGAAGTTTGATTTTTTTTAAATTGCTCGATTCGTTTTCGAGAAAATTAGAAAGTATTTATCTATCTTAAATTGTTCACATAGAAAACAAAAACACGCAAAAATATCACTTTTTATTGCAAAATGTTGTCCGTTATTGGCCAAACAATGATATAGGCGACGGACATTTTTAAAAACATGTTGCGGGATATCATGACAGCTTGCGATAATGCATCGACGAAGTTCATCCAAACTTTCAGGTTGGGAAGTAAACATAATAGATTTGAAATAGCCCCATACAAAAAAGTCTAATAGCGTTAAATCAGAAGATGTAGCAGGCAATTCTATAAACCCATTAATTTTTCAACTTCTTTTCTGGTGTACTCGTTAGGCTAAAAGACAGTTTTCAAAGATTTGAGTTCTGCTTGAAGATTTTCAAACAATATAGCTTCTACTGAGACAGATTTCAAAAAGTTTTCTAATAATATGGACATATTTTAATTGAAACAATGGTTGAATGACACTTTGGTAAACAACAAAACCACGTCTTTAACGTAGCAGTTGGTTTTTCTTATAATTGTTTGGAGCAAGATGCCAAAGTACTTGACTAAGTAGTATGTTGGTAATTAAAGAACACTCACCATTGATCTGAAAAGGACATTTGGATCTTGACTAACCCAAACAGCACCTTACAAAGATCCGCATTTAACCGGTCTCATGCATATCCCGCCCCCTCAGAACCAGTAAAATAGAAGCTGCCCAGTGGAAATCACCAACCTACATTCAACATCCAAAATGAACTGACCTATAAATGAGTTGACCACTCATGTTAGGAAAACGTTAGAAAGAAAAAAAATTAATGACGGCTTCTAGTACGAAATTTAGATGACGGTAGTGTTGTAAAAACTTAAACCAATAGTCAACTGTCAATACAGAATATGTTATATAAAAGAAATATTAAATTCATTACCGTAGTCCGATGCTTCCCAGAACAAAGGTATGGGTATAACTTTGACGGGCCCAAGCTTTATGAACCAAAATTAGTACTATTATGCACATAGTTTATTAGAAATGTAACATGGTAAAACTCTAGATAAGGGAAACCAAAATATGACGATTGGAGTTTCATCAAAAATTATAAAATAAATGATTGTACCTACAAGAAGATGATGTAGATGTAACAACAAAAGTAATAATAAATTCTCACGCTACAAAAGGTCTATAAATTCCTTATAAACTATAAGAAGTCTAGTTTTAACAAGAGGGAGCAACAACTCACACTTTACACAATCAGTAGAAATGCGAAATAAGTTAGTGAAGAACAGCTGTAACTGCCACATTCTAGTAAAAACAGAAATCACATTCAAACAGAAATAATTATAAAATACGGAACAAATTAAGATACCTTTATACAGGGTGATTCAGCTAACACGTTCATTAGAAGTTTATGGACTTTTCGTTGAAATATTTGCTTAAAAATTTGGAATAGGAAATTGCTGAAAAAGTTCTATTTAATTAAAATATTTCAGCTCTTCTTGCACTTCCGGTTACACTGTAAGTATTTTATTTACTTCAGTATTCATTTTCATTCTGTATTTTCCGTTTGTTTTCGTGGGTCCCATTATTTTTTAAATTATTTTTCTTTCGAAGATTTTTATTTTTTCTTTGTCTTTATTAGTCAGGCAAATGGTCTCTCCTGCATACGTTACTATTGGTCTTACAGCTACTTTGTAAAACGTAAGTTTTGTCTTCTTGGTTATCTTCTTATTTATCTTTTTATTTGTAGAATGCTTTGTATCTTTCTTTTATTCTTTGTGTAACTTCTATGCTCCTATCATTCTTATTGTATATTATTACTCCCAGGTATCTAATGTTTTGTTCTACTTTATAGCTATGTCTCCCTTTTTTAGTTTCTTTTTCTTCTTCTGTTTGTCTTCTTTTCCGTGTGATTTTTATGTATTTTGACTTTTTTTGATTTATTTCAAGTCCTCTTTTCTCAGCTGCAGTTTCTATTTTGTTTATTAACTCCTCTAAACTCTTTTTGTCTCTTGCAATTACCGCGAAGTCGTCTGAGTAGGCTATTACTTGTACCATTTTTTGTATAATTGTACCCGTGATTTGACATTCTCTTATTATTCCTTCTACTGCGATGTTGAATAAGGTCGTCGATAGACTATTTTCCTGTCTCACTCCACGTTTTATTTCTATTTTCTTTGTTGTTCCTTCATATGTTTGTACAACAGCTTCTGATTTTTCCATGCTGATTTTGATTAGTTTCCTTAGTTTTTTAGGGATACCTTTGTTTTTTGCGTATTCATTAATTTCTTTCTTTTTAGGCTATCCAAGGCTTGTTTAAAGTCGATGTATACTATGTGTATTTCATTGCCGTTTTCATACAATTTTTCTATAATTTGTTTTAAGGTATGGATTGCATCTATTGTTAATTTTCCAGGTCTAAGCCCACTTTAATATTGTCCAATTATTTTTTCTGTGTATTCTTTCAGCCTTTTTGAAATAGTTGTTGATAATACTTTATGCATTGTGTTCAGTAACATTATCTTTCTATAGTTTTCGCAGTTTGTGAAATCACCTTTTTGGTATCGGAATTATAATTCCTACTTTCCATTCGTGCGGTATTATTTCCTTTTCCATACATCGCTTATTGCATTGTATACTATCTATTATATTATTCGATCTTGTCGCTTTTTGATTTTTGAGTTTATTTATTATTTCTTCAATCTCTTTTTTCTCTGGGGTTCTTACTTCTCTTTTGTCTTTTTCACTTTCTACGTAAGTCCCATCGTCCTGTTCGTCTTCTTCTTTTTCTTCTTTTCTTTGTCTAGTAAGTGATTCTCCCATGTTTTCCTGTCTATGTTTACGGTTATATATTTTTTCTTTTTTGTCTCCCTTAAGTGCTGGTATAATTTTATGGTGTTCTTGTTGTATTTTCCTATCTTTTCTATGGTTTCATCAATGTATTTTTTTCTTCTCTGTCATTAATTTAATTCCTTCCTTTCTTATTTTCTTATATTCCTCGTAATGTTCTTGTTTTCTAGTTTTTATCTATTTTATTCTTGCTTCTCTCTTTCTTTTTAATAAGTTTTCGCATTCTGTGTCAAACAACCGTTTCCTATTTTTAAATGTTTTGTTCCCTATTACCCTCTCCGCTGCTTTTATGATGATTGTTTTAATTGTGTTCCATTCTTTCTCTATATTTTCTTTTTCTGTTTTCTTTAAGTAGTAAGTTGTTTATTTCATTTTAATTTTTTTCCTTTTTTTGTCTAATTTTTCTATGTCCCATTTTGTTTTAACTTGTTGCTTGCGTCCCCTTTTATCAATCTTAATTTTATTTCTGCTATTACAAGGTTGTAGTCAGTTTCTACGCTAGATACCTTTGGTGCTATTATTATTTCGGAGAAGATATTAGGTGTTCTTAAAGATACAAATAACTTGTTGATGTTTATCTGTAACGATAAAAAATGCTTGTCAAAGAAAAAATAAAATTTTTGTTTAAATTTTAATTAAAACTAAATTTTTAAAATTATTTATACAATAATTTCTATTTAAAATAATACGAGTGGTAAAATAGTTATTTACGTAAACAGTGTCAAAATGCACAAAGTTTTTCTAAATTTAAAAAACTATTTTGAATTCAAACTTTAATCGAGTGTAGCCATAATTACCAACGTTACTATTTTTAAAATTAATGGCAGAACATCTCACCTACTTTTACTAACTGTAAGTTAACCATTTTAATCATTAAAAATCACAAATCGCTTTGTAATAATAAAGTAGAAATGGGAAAAATAGTTTTTTTACAAAAGTAAGCACCGCTTCAATAGTTATTAACAATTTATTAAAAAATTACTGCAGATTTTATTGATTATTTCTCTGTATTTTTTTTAAGTTTTAAAGAAAAAGTCATAAGACTTTATTCAAGGAGAAATTTTTACGAAATATTTTAATTTATTGTTAATTACAGTAAATAAATTTTTTTTTTATAGAATTTTTCTAATGTCTCTCAGTTTTATATCTATTGGTGAACTTCAATAATAATACGTGCAATTAAAGTTGACCAAAAACTAAATAATATGAAACGTGCTCCGTTTCAAGATAATTATTAGTTTTGTTATAATAATTTGTTAAATATGAAACTTGGACGCTTTATAACTAGATAGGAAATTATTCTACAGAAATATCCTTTCTGTGATATTAAGAATATAGTAATTATTTATAGTTTCTATAAAAAACAATTATATGTTGCAATTTTTAGTCACTTTTGTTAAAAAAATTAGTTTTTGTTATAAACAATTAAAAATATTAAGCAAGATTATAAAGCAAATGAAAAAGATTAAGTAGGAATCAATTCATATTAAAATGTGAATTTAAAAAATTTAATTAGAAGCCGAGATGTAAACAATTTTTTCTTATTTGTTCATTTGTCTAGTTATACTGTGTGTCTTATACAATTTATTAATTTTTAATTATTGATTAATATTTGGTTATCAATCCTTGATGATTATTTTAAATTTTATGACCCACACGGTTTTTTTTAATTTACGTTTAGTCTCGACAAAGCCCCTCACAGGTTTGGGCAAAACGTCGCCCATATAATGTAGTTTTGAGACCGTTATTTGCAACCCCACTTTTACCTAAAAAGTTAACAACTTTAAATTATAAACCGCAATTGGAGGAAAAAAATACTCTCAACTTTAAATTTACATTGTTATTGTTTATTCGGTAACTAAAAAATATTATGATCTAAAAAAATGTGTACATTATCTTCGATACATTAGCAATCAAGCTACAATAGTTTAAAAACTTAGGATTAGTAGTTTTTACAAAAAAGTATAGCAACAATAGCTCGGGGCGGGTAGACCAAGGTGATTCGGGGCACAGCTTTCAAGCGCGTCAGCACGTAGTTAGCCAGGTTCATTAAAATATCGTTTAATTTCTTTTTTCTTAATTGATTTATTAATTTGACAAAATTGAATATGATTTTATTCCTTAATTATAATTTATTGTTACTTATTCCTATTATGCTATTAAATATAATAGTACAGGGTTATTTACTATAAATTACCCCACCCCTCATTATTGTTATTATTAAAATGCATATATAAAATTGTATAGTTATAAGTAAATTTTCTTAAAATGCAATCAAAATCAAATTTATTTGTCTTTTTTTAAAATATCAAAGTGATTCGCTTCTTTCACAAACTTTTTAAACTTTAAACTAAATACGAAATTTAACTAAAAAACCCTAACAAATCATTTTCTTTTTATCCATATTTGATTCCATCCATTATTAAATCGTTGTATTTGTCGTTATATCATCCTTGTCTAATCTTCGTTCTTCTCTCCTGCACTTTGATAATATGCTTTCCTATCTTCTTTTACCTTATTTCACTTGTTGTTCCTCTATCTCTTTCTAACATATGTACAGCATTTTATTCTCTTTTCTGTTTTCCATCTTTTCCTTCAGTTTCAATGCTCTATTTCCTGTTTGAATTATTAGGTATCCTGGTCTTTTATTATCTAATCCTAAAGTTCACCTTTTGAATAACTAATTCCTGTTTCCTTCTTCAACCTCCCATCCCTCTCTTCTCTAAGCTTTCAGTATTTTTCTTTTCCTCTCCTCCATCACTTTCCTCCTCTCCAACACTTCCCTCATCCATTGTTTTTCTTCCCCTTTCTCTCCTAGTAGTAACTTCCATTCCTTTTCCTCGTGTCTTGTTTCCCTGCATCCCTCTTTCATATGTATTATATTTTCCCATTCATCCCCACACAACCTGCATACTCTCTCCTCATCACTCATCCAATATTTATTTTCATTTTCTTCATTACCCATTCTGAACCTTGCAATCATTCTTATTTCATTCATTCCTTTTCCTTCTGTTATGTACTTTGGTGTCTTGTCTGTCATTATTTTTATGTATTTCTCGTTATATTTTCCTTCCTTTATTTTGCCCTTCTTTCCTGCTTCTGAGTATCTTTATCTCTTGCAATTATTTCCTCTTCCATCTTTCTCCCCCCACTCTTAATCTCTTTATCTCTTCTCTCGCGTATCCCACTCTTTCATAGTATTTTCTTCTTTCTTCTTCCCCATATTTTACCTTCTGTGCCTCGATCTCTTTCCAACATTCATATAGTATTTCATTTTCCTTCCTACTTCCCATTTTTTCTTCATACCTTACTGCAATTCTTCCTGCTTGTATCCTTATTTTTCTATTTCTAGCTCTTCTTCCACTATATACCCCGGTGTCTCCTTCTCTAGTCCTAACGTCCACCTCCAGTATTTCTCCTGTATCTTCTCCAGCTCTTGCCATTTCCTCCAACCCCAAATCTCCGCTCCATACAGTACCACACTTCTTACCAACTTTTCAAACATCCATCTCCTTTTCTCTATATTTTACCCAAATATCCTTTCCCATAACCCCCATACTTGTCCTACTATTCTATTTCCTTTCATTTTCATCTCTTTTATATGGTCTCCATCTTTGTTCTCCCATCTCCTCCTCCCCCCACCACCATTTCACTTTTCTTTCTAAATTCCATAATTTTTGTTTTACCGACATTTGCTGCTAGTTTTTTCTTTTCCAGGTATTTCTTCATAAATTTAATTACTCCTCTCATCTCTTCTTCATTTCTCGCTATTGCCACAATGTCATCCGCGTATGCTAAAACCCATATCTTTTCCTTCCTACTACTATTCCTCCTACTTGATTTTTTCCATTTCCTCCTCAAGATCACTAATGTATATCGAGAATAAGATTGGGCTTAGCGGACATCCCTGTTTTAGTCCTTTTCCGTCCTAAATTCTCTACCTAGCTTCCTCCCTACCCTCGTTCTACACCTTGTTTCTTCGTATATTTCCTCTATTGCATTTTTTATATCTCTGTTTATTCCTACCTCCTCCATCCTTTTCCATAATCCCCTCTTTCCACATTATCAAATGCCGCTTTAATGTCTAGGAATATTGCGTACATCTTTCCTCCTTTCTTTGCTAACTCTTTATTGATTATGTGCTTTAATATGTATATATTGTCTATCGTTCCTCTTCCTTTCCTAAATCCTGCTTGCCAATCCGGTATTATATTCTTTTCTTCTATTTCTTTTCCATTTTTTTTCGCATATATCTTATAGCCCGCATTCATTATACTCACTCCTCTATAGTTGTTCGCTTTCTTCCTATCTCCCCCTTGTAAATTGGGCATATTATTGCCTCTCTCCATTTTTCTGGAAACCCTTCTCCTTTCCATATTCTCTCGAATACTTCTCTTACTTTTCTCTCATTCCTTCTCCGATGTACCTCCATTGTTCTCCTTGTATTCCATCCGTCCCTTCTGCTTTTCCTTTTTACTTTATTTATTGCTCTCTCCATTTCTTCTTTTTCTATTCCACCCTCTCTGTGTCTTATCCTTTTTTTCCAACTTCTTCATTTCTTGCTTTTTTTCACTCTCCTACTAACTTCTTACAGTGTTCTTCCCATTTTTCCTCATCTATATTTGCTTCCATCCTTCCTCCTTTTTCCTCTTTTTATTAATGAATTCCCATACCTGTCCTTCATTTTAATTTCTCTAATCTTTATCTCGTTTTGTTTTTATGTTCTTCTTTATTTTTGCACATATTCCCTTAAAATTTACTTTTAACCTTTTGTATTCATCTATCTCTATCTTTCCTTTTTTCATTTCCTTCTTCCTTTTCTTAATTCTTTTTTCCCCTTCTCGCATTCTCCGTTCCACCAATCTTTTCTTTTCCCTAATTCTTGTTTTCTTAATCTATACTTTCTCTTCTCTGTTGCCATTTCCATCCTGGTTGTAATTCTCTCCATCTCTTCCTCCACCTCTCCTTTAGTATTTACTTCCTCTTCCATTTCCTCTTTATATCTTTTTTATACTCTCTTCAGTCCATACTTTCTTTTCTCTCCATACCTCTTCTTGTTCTTGTACCTCTTTCTCTCTCTCTTCCATCATGACTACTTCTAGCGGCTGATGGTCCGATTCTATCTCCTCTCCTATTCTTAGTGTTTCTATGTCCTCCTTACTTTTTTGTTTATAATCACATAATCTATTACTGACTGGCCTCTTTCTCCTACATATGTAAATTCCCCTTTTCCTTCTTCCAAATTTCCGTTCATTATTGTCCAACCTCTTTTTCACATAGTTCTATCAAAATTTTTCCTTGTCCGTTTATTTTCTTATCCATTGATATCCTATTTCTTATCTCTCCATTTACCATTATTCCTCCCTCCTCTCTATCCTAGCATTCAAATCTCCTCCTATAATCAACTTGCCTTCATCCCTTTCTTCTATTGCCTTTTCTATAATTGCTTTCGTTGTGTCCATTTTCTTTCCATATATCGTAAAATATTATATTTTTCCCCTCTGATTTGAATTATCCCTCTACATTTTCTTCTTATATTTCCTTTTCTATTTCCATTCTTTTCTTACCCCCACTATTAGTCCTCCTTTCGCCCTTTCTTTCCTCTCTTTTCTTTTTGCATACTGAATTTCCCATAAATATTCTTTCGGCATCTTATCTTTCCATGTACTCCATTTTTTTTCCTCCATCCAAGTTTCTACTAAACCTACCATTTTAAAAGCATATAGTTCCAAAAATCTACACCTTTGTTTTTTATCCCCAAATGTTCCAAAATAAGATCTTATTTTTCTCTTTGTTTTTACCCTCCACCCCTTTTCTTCCTATTTTTTGCCCCTTCCCCCTTCTCAATTTTTAGTTTTTGGTGTCCATTTTCTTATCCTCCCTTTGTTCTTCTTCCTCCACCCACATTTTCCTGTATCCAATTTTCACTCTCAAACCCTCTTCTTCCATTTTTTTGCTTCTATTCTTATTTCTCTGTATTTCTCATATATTCTGTATTTTCCTCTTCCTCTTTGTCCTATCTTCGTCTATTAATATTTTGGTACATTTCATTCTACTTTTGTTCTTTAGTATCTCTATTTTGTCCTCCAAACTCGACATTTTTATAATCACTATACCTTTTCTTATCTCCACGGCTTCTTCTATTTTCTTTTCCAATCCTAGATTTTTCTTTATCAGCTCCTCCATTTCTTGTTTTATTTCATTCTTTCCTCCCTTTATTTCCATCTCCTTTACTACCAAATATTTCTTCTCTTCTTTTTTTCCAAGAGTTCTACTCTTTTCTCCAGCCCATCACACTTCTCCTCCAAGTATTTGCACTTTACCTCAAACTTCTCGCACATTCTTTTTATTTCCTCTTTTATCTCTTTCATTTCCTCATTATTCTTCTGTTGCACCAATTTCATTTTCTTAATTTCTTTTAACATTTCTTTCCCTATCATTTTTATTTTGTCATCGTCTTTTTTCTTTTGCTACTTCTCTAAACCCTTCCTTTTCTTCTCTTTTCTCCTCCTCTTTCCCTGGTGATCTTTCTATTTTTTACTTCTTCTAAATAACCTATACAATTCTTCTTCCTGTCTTCTTTTTCTTGTGTCTGTCTTCGACGCTTCCGATTCCGACATTTTGATAAATTATATAATGATATCTTTTAGACTAAATAAACTCCGCTTTAAATACAAAAATTCACACCCTTCTTTTCAAACTGCTTCGAATTTCTCACCGCAATTGACTATTTGTTATTGAACGAACACTTAACTAATCTATATCTATTTCGTACACCATTAAACAAAGTTTATCGTTTTAGAATGTCAGAAACGTTATAAACAACGATAACTTAAATACAGTTCTTTATCACTTTCTGTTTATATGCGTTATTCCCTATCACTACTTATCACTATCAATCAATAGTTCAGTTACTCACTGTTTACAGGACAAAACAAAACAATGATGTGTTTTTTTAATGTAACACCCTGTATATTATTACATGTCGTTATCAAAGCGATAACTTTAAATGCTTGAAACATACGTGTATCGATAAAGCCATGTAATTACTTGTACTTGTGGCCCAATAGCTATTCATACGCAGAACATTGTCAAACTCTTCCCAAGACCCTATTGAAATTATTTGTGTTTCATCAAGTAAGAGATAGTTGATATCGCCACCTCATGAATAGTTGGCATGTCTTAGATTAATAAAAACGTAATATTTGAAGAAAACTGTAGTTGTTTGCAATAACTGTTTGGAAATGTCATCGTCTATCCAACGATAGAAATGAAAATACAGCCTCCCATTTAAATTTTTTAAAGTTTTTTTTTAAAATGATTTAGGAAAAAAATTCTTTCCAACGAGACCTTACGCGTTTAATTTTGTTGAGTTAAACGAAAATTATTGGCGTTTGAAAAAAATAATGTTTTATTTTTTCCCACCACTTTATTTCATGAAACAGAACAAAATACATAAAACAAAAGAAATTGCAAATTTTCTAAAATCAGAATGGCATTATTTGATATATTTCTTAACGTCCATATTTCTTAGAAAAATCTCTTTTTCTGATTGGCTATGAAATTTGCTTCACCTGGCGGCAATTTTTTAAATTCGCTTTCTAGCAATTCCTCTTGGCTTATTTACTATTAAATTTTTTTTCTGCAAGTTGACTACCCTGTATTTGTGTATTTGTTAATATAATGTTATCAGCAGTACAATAATGCAACAAAAAAGATCAATAACGTGGTGAGCATCGCTTGAGAGCTGTGCTTCGAATCACATTGCGCTACCCGCTGAGAGCTATTGTTGCTATACATTTTTAACTACTAATTTTAAGCTTTTTAAATTATTGTAGCTTGATTGTTGATATATCAAAGACAATGGACAATTTTTTTTAAATCGAATTATTCATTACTTACTTAAACAAACGTTATCTTTTTGTGTTTTTAATTTATATTTTTGTAATACTAATCAATTACCACTTATTCTATTTTATTTGCTCCATAATCTTGCCTAATATTTTTAATTGTTTATAACAAAAACTTATTTTTTTTTTACCAATAATGACTGAAAATTTTAAAATGTAACTGTTTCTTTTATGGAAATGATAAATAATTACTATATTCTTAAATCATCAAAAGGTTATTTCTAATCTATATACAGGGTGTCTCAGAGATCACTCCCCAGACTTGTATTTCCGTTAATTTTTATTATTTTTTTAAATTTTTGTTTTTTTTGTTTTTATTCTTTTTAAAATCATATAAAAAATATGGGTCCTACATAAGAATTTTTGTTAGAAAAATACGATTAATTGTTGAAAGTAGGTTTGCCATGGAAATAACTGATTTTGTCATTTTTATCTAGGAGCCTATAACAACAAGGCGTAAAGTTAATTGTCAAACAGATTTTCCTAACTTTTGAGTGTTTTGTTTATCATAATATACAGGGTGCCCCAGAGAACACTCCCCAGGCTTGTTTTTTCGTTATTTTTTAGTTTTGATTATTTTTTTTTAATTTTTGTAAATGAGATTAAATTCTCTATAAGATGAGTAAATACAATTTTTTATTATAACATAATCACAAAATCAGTTATTTTCAGAGCAAACTCGGCCTCAACTATTAATCTTATTTTTCTAAAAGAAATTCTTATGTAAGATTCATATTTTTTTATATTGTATGGAAAATAAAAGGTACTATCTAAAATATTAAAAAAAATTATTATGCTATTTGAAAAAAAAGTTGAATATTGCTACTATTATACGAGTGCAGAATTTGAAAATTGTATTTACTTATTTTATAGAGAATTTAGTCTCATTTACGAAAATAAAAAATTATTAAAACATAAAAATGACGGAAGTACATGCCTGGAGAGTGATCTCTGGGACACTCTGTATATAATTTTCTTGAAATCTCTGTCCGTCTGTTTATCATTTCCTCCGAGAAGTTTCAAAAAAAACTGTATACACCATTTGATAGACGATTTTAAGGAGGTCTGGATGCAAGGGTTTTTGAAAATCTAACTTAACCTCCTGAGGGGCTGGCCATACCCACTCTAACCAAACTTCAAAATTAATTTTGTTTTCATTACCATATATTTTGTATACATCTTTAACCTATGACCTTAAGGTCAAAAGTTATAGGTCAAAATGTATGCGTCCGTGCTAAAAGACTAATAATAAATTAAAAAATGATACAATCTTAAAAATACTATTTTGAAGAAAATTTATCGCCGAATAAAGTCTTATGATGTTTTTCTCTAAAACTTACAATAAAAAGTATACAGAGAAATAAAACCAGCGGTAAATTTTTAATAAATTAATAATAAATTTTGAAGCGCGCCTACTTTTGGACAAAACTATTTTCCCATACTTACGTTATTATTCCGAAGCGATTTGCACAATTTTTTGCAGGTAAGCAAAAGTGCTAGATTAACTGGACTAATAACAATAATAATAAATTGAAATTTTATGCATTTAAGTTATTACGAGAAAAATAAATTTTACAAAAAAAACAAACTGATAAGATGTGTGCAAAAGATTTTAGAAAACTACATAAATCGTAAAGTCGCCAAGATGACTTGAGCAATTTGCCAGAAACACAAAAATGACCAACAGACAACCCATAACGGCTGATAATCTCCAGAGCAATCTATAACTTTTACGATTCTATCGCACGGTCAGTTTGGCATCAAGAATCGTTCGATCCTTTTTTGTACAATCGAAATTGTAATTCCCTCTTTGTTTACATCTTCAGGATATCAGGAACAAGTAGTATAACACGGTCAGTTTAATATAAAGTAGTTCTACCCCTGCGTAACTCGAATCTCGAGTCGAACAATAAATATCCAAACAGTCTAAGTATAATATAATGGACGAGCAAAACTTCATAACAATTAAAGTTCAAAACTACGTTTTCCTTAATAATTAATTCATCATCAGTGAGGGATTATAAAGACCTTAATGGAATTAATTAATGCGGCTTTAATTATTAATCTTCGACAAAGTTCTGGCATGATTTTAAATAACACGAGGTAGAGTGATGTACGTTGCAATTTTCAAGAATTACTCATTTGAAAGTCCGGCCACGAAGTGTCTTGCGAACACGCTAGTCCCAGCAACCGATTAGCAATTGAAATGTGTAAAATGGGACTAATCTAGAATTCGACATCGACGTATCGATGTTAGTAACCCGGAACCCGAAGTCCGTAGCGTCGCCTGGCAACGCGTGCTGCCCAACGGCGACTTCCCGGTGGTAAAATACTATGAACTACATCTAAAGCGACGGAAATACCAAGTATCTTTAGATTAAGCACTAATTCAATACAGAGCTTAATTCGGAACCTATTAATACGCTTCAGACTAGGATTAGTGCGCATTAAGTTAGAATATTGAAGGAAACATCTGTATTGTAGAGAAAGAAAATTGTATTTGGACGTCTTGGCTCGAATATCGGACGGGCATCGTCGGCATCAGCTTACAGATTGTATGAGGGTGGGCAGCGTTGGGATGCGCTTTAGGGGGAGTTTAAAGAGTGGATCTGTATTCTGTATTGTAAATTCACTTCCCTTGTCCGGTAAAAAGCTCTTAGCAGCTTGAATTTTAAACGAAACTTTTCTGAACTATTCGTTGGGATATTCGGTGGTCAAATTTAAGGATTTTACCTCGGGATTAAAGGATTTGAAAATTCGGATCCCGATCAACAATAAAAGACTTATTGCAACTGTGAGAAGCGGTTTTAAAAAGAAAATACTTTGTGAAAAGAAAATGTAGTTTCCAGAGTAACACACTTGTATTCTCTCATTTCGGCAATTTTCACTTAAAAAAAAATGTTTGTGTTTTTTAGTTAAGAGTATTTTTTCCTCCAATTAAGTTTATAATTTTAAAGTTCTTAACCTTCTAGGTAGGGGTGGCGTTGAAAAAAACGGTTTCAAGCTACATAAAAGGCCGACGTTTCGCCTAAACCTGTGAGGGCTTTATCGAGGGTAAAAATTTATTAAAAATTAGAAAAATGTGTACATAGTCAAAACAGTAATACATTAAAAAAACAAGCCTTAAAAGAAAAACATTAGTTTAAAAATTTTAAATATACAGGGTGGCCCATTAGTGTGGGGAAAGTGGATGTCTCGGAAAATATTGGAATTAGAAAATACTTTTGCAATAAAAGTTGTGGAAATCAATGAACTGCACATTTTAAAATTATTTTCGTTTATACAGTTCTATAAAAGTGCGACATACCAAATTGTTTTTTTAAATACAACTACTCATTTTTTATTACAACTTCCTAAATTCATGAATAACTTGATTTTTCCATGTGCCGTTAAACGTAGAATTTCAGAAGCTTTCTAATGATAAGATTGTTGGTGTCTATCTGTTACTCAAAAATCAGCAAACATTCTTAAGAGTTAGATACATAAAAAATTAGTTAGTGGCATTTGAAAAAATTAACTTATCCATGAGTTTAAGGAGTTTAATTTAAATAATTGATTACTCAAAACCTAACAATGTTAGAAAGGTGCACAACCAATTTTAGTCAGCACAGGTAATTAAAGCTACGAAATCCAGTTGGATAAATTCCAGGATAACTGAGTTATTTAATTTTTTCGAAACCTTAATTTTTCCTGAAAAAATGAAATGGGTCACTCTGAATATAAAAAGACAATTGTAAAAGTGTACAAAGAAATATGCAACATGACTAATTAAGTTTATGTTTTTAATGTTTCAATAACTAATCAGTTGTCGATTGATGGTATTGAAAAAGCTTTAAAAGATTTCTTAAATTTATGAGGGAGAATAATTAAGTTGACTCAATTTTATTTGTCTTCTTTAACTTTGATTCATCAATTTCTAAGTTTTTTAATCTATTACAAAAATAAGGTTTTAAAGATCTCAAATTCGGTATCCGCAATGGTTTTTCGTCATTATCAAGCCATTGAGGACTGCTGATAAGGTTATCCCTACACATATGCATTCTCTAAATTACCCAGACATTTATGAACTTAAAATTTAAATTATTACTTAATTTTTTATTATATACGTTAAACTTCTCGTTAACTAGTGTTGACTCAGTGAAATTTCAGATAAAAGATGAAGAAGGTGTTTGTGGCATCCTCACCTTTTTCCAATTCTTGGTTAAAGTATGCTCACAATTTTTGGATCGATAGCTAAAGAATATTTGAATGTTTTTAAAGTTTTTGAATTTTCTAAAACCATCGAGAAAATACCTTAGGAACATCTATCTACAAACGTAAGAAGAAAATGGATTCAGCTTACAAATTTTGATTTAGGTTGTATACATATGAATTCTTTGAGTCTTCATCTTCAGATTTGCAGCTTTATTTTGCATCAAACGTGTATAGTTTTCTGCTTAGATCTTTGGAGGTTATAAACTACTCTACAAAAGAATTACTGGTTTGGTAGATTCAGTAAGAAAAAAGATCTATCCTTTTATAAATTCCAGGTAAAACAAATAATCACAATCTTACCTGTAATAATGTCCAAATACATGGTCTTATAAAAACCATTTATTTTTGGATGACTTTCTCGTTTGAGCTGCTGCCAATATAATGTTTCAAGTTTTCTTCTTTTGGTGCGTTGGATGTTAATTCTAGTTGACACCTTTGGTTGTTAGTTTTGTTTGCGCCTTCTTATCTTGATTACCCAGACAGACATATTATGAGTTTGCTAACTTGCCAAATATTTTGTAGACCCTTTGTGATTCTAGATCAATCTTGGTTTTAAGATTAAAGATCATTTGGTTTATTTTTGTTATCGTATGAAAATTGTGTAGCGCTCGTGCAAGAAAATCCAGGATACCAAAAGACATTTTCAAAATATCGACAACTTTGTTTAAATTTAAGCAACAAAATTAAATCTGTTCTGTAAATTATGATAGAAACCACATCTAAATATCCTTCAGATACGGACATAGAATTAACCACACAAAAACATAAAGGAGAATTTTGACGCACTCAAACGCAATCAAAAATCAGAACCCAACATTCAACGATTATATCACTATCAAAGAATGTGAAAGAAAAACGTAGCTAAACAAAAACAAAAATATTATCTCAAACTAGCAAGAAAAGCAACGCCATCATCGTGATGAATTATCAGGATTACGACAACAATACATCAATAATCACAGCTCCTTTAATCTATTTGGGAAAAAAATGATTGGTAATTAGACTTCTTGAAGGACTATTTAATTGCTTATTTTGGCATAAATTGCCTAAATAAACAATTGAATGGTTTTTGGTGCTCTTCTTCAAGAAGTCGAATTACCAATCATTAGTTATATTAATAAGAAAAAAATTACTGAACATCAATTGAAAAAAAATCTCAAAAAAAACAAAACCGCTAAATTCACCAATAAACATGAACCAAAAAAGATACCAAGAGAAAAATCAATAGAATCGCCAGTCCCAGAACACGTCAAATATCTGGCAAAACAATCATACCCTAAAAGAGCTAAATTGCTTTATCAAGCGTGTCAAACATATAAAGGTAAAATTAGGTCACATGCTTGTTTTTTTAATTAATGTTGCGGTCGACAAAGTAATGAAAATATTTTGCAAATAAACACTAGGTTTCAAATGACATAATTGACCAAAAATATAGAATGATAATGGGGACATTTCTTAATCTACCACTATTACCAGTATTAGTAAACTTGTTTATAACAGATCTGAAGGCTCGAGCAATTACAACTGCTACAATCAAACATGTGTTGCAAACAAATTAGACAGACCCTTAGACCGCTTAAAATAGTTTATTCTGAGGTACATGGTTCATCCAATACCAACTAATACAAACCGATTCCAAAACGTCATAAAAACATTCATCACATAGTTGGAATACCTAACAGACAAAGAGCATAATCAAATAGAAATGCAGAAGATACAATTCGCATTACAATAGCGCATCAAGAAAATTTTAATGTCATGTCAGAACCAGTGTCAACAAAAAGAAGTAGATTAATCATGTTCGAAAGCATTTCTACCATACATCAAAAGTATCACTGACAAGATTAGCAAGATCTTAAGAAGCGCAACATCTAAAGCATTTTTAACCTAACAAGGAAAATATTTTAAATGATTTTAAACTCGAAGACCAAAGTAGATCAAGAATCACGAGAGGTCTACATAATACTTTCTAAACATTTTTACGGTTGTTACGTAAATGAAACTAATAGAACTAATACTACCATCAGGAGAGTTTTAAAGCAATGTCATACTAAATGTCAATAAAAAGAAGAAGGTGTACTATGGAAAAAAGCATTTAAACCATACATCAAAGATACCACTGCCAAGATCA